>JXCR01147917.1:0-25197 GCA_002079205.1 Phalaenopsis hybrid cultivar | reverse complement strand
ATATATATATATATATATATATATATATATATATATATATATATATATATATATATATATATATATTGTTGGTTTTCATCAAATAGGGGTTTTAAATTAGTGAGTTATTGACACCCAAAATGATACCTCTAAGTCTATGATCATTTAATTGATTGGTCTCCCAAACTTAAGTAATTTTAAAGAAATTGCAAATTTATCTTTTTATTAGGACAAGTGAGGTTGGTTTCTACCAGTTAACCCATTGTGTTTCAAACATCCAAATATATTAATTAGAATAAAAAATTACCCATTTCCCATTCTGAAATTAGACCTAAATGTTAATTAAGGCTAAATTTCCAAAATTACACATTTGCCCCTAAGTCTTTATCACTTCATAATTCATCAAATTTAACTCAAATGACTTTGGAATTTTTATCCTACCTTACCCATGGGTCAATTGAGACATCAAAGGAGAAAGTGAGTTTTTTTAAAGTTTAATTTATTTATATAATTATTTTTAATGTAAAAATAGGATTTTTCAAAGAAAATTACTAACTTGACCAAGATAAATCCTAATTCCTTAAAATTTTTACTAGAGCTAAAATTATACAAGAGAAAACTTTTTACCAAATTTGATGATTTTTTGAATTTTATTTGAATTTTAAGAATTATTTTTCAGTTCTGGGGTTTTTATTAATTATAAAATATTTTAAATGTAGAAAATTTATTTTTATATTTTTATTAAATTTCTCTAATGTCAAGGGACACAGATAAACATCTTCAAGTTTTTATGATTTTTCTTTGAATTATTGGAATTATTTTAGTGAAATCCATTTTTAGCCTTTAAAAATTATCTTTGAGCTTCAAAATTCAATATCTTTATTTAGAAAATGAGGAAAAATATCACAATTGTTCCTAAGTGCTTAGGAAGCAATTTAGAACATTTCCATGAATTTTATAATTTTTGTGATTTTTATGGATTTTTAATTATTTTAAATATTTAGAATGGGCTCAAAAATCAAGTCTTTATTTTAAACATAATTTTATGTTTAGAAAATACCCCTGATCTCAGAGAACTCAAAAAACAAGTTTTTGTAAATTTTTGAATTATATTTTGTTTTTTTAAGAAATCATTTAAGTGCTAAAATGATATTTATGGTGAGCTCTCTAGATCCAAAACAATAGTGAGATCAAAACTCAAGTCATTTTGTTGTTTGTATTTTTCAAAATTAATTATCTTAGTGATTTAGGGTTTGTAAAGATTAGTTGTATTTTGAATGACTTGGCTCATTAGAAATTTTCCTAAAGGTTCACTGGTCATCATAAACCTTCCAAAATTTTCTTGGATTTTTCTAAGCAACATGCTAATTCCATGATTAATTTAAGCAAATAATGCACATAAACTTGAAAAATATAATTCTCTATCTAGGGACCTCCTCTGGCTTTAGAAAAATTTGGGAATGTTCCTTTTGACAGAGGCAATAACATGCTAAAATTTCAAGACATGGTGGTATTCTTACATGCATGGAGAATCAAAATTCAAATCAATGTTTAAGTAATTAAAAACAAAATGCATGAAATGGACTCAAAATTAATTCCACATTGTTCTCCTTTGTTCACTGAGGAAGAGGGTATTTTTATTTTATCTTTTTTATTTTTCTAGACAAAGATATGGATTTTTGAAGTTAAGGGTCATTTTCTGAATTATTTAAATCCCTATTTATCTATTTAAATGCGCGGCGCCCCATCAACCTACGGCGGCTCCGAAGCTCCACGAGGCGAGCTCCATTTTGACGTCGCTGACCACCTTAATGCTGAATAAGCCCGCAGTTTATGTTTTGAAGCTCTGTTCGGCTTGATCTCGATCGTTCATCCGATACACACACGATCGGACGGCTCCCCGTCATCGTCCTTGATAGAGTGATCCCGAGAATCGTTCATCTTTTAAGTTTGATATCTCCCTAATTTCTCAATCAAATTAAATGATTTTTTTTTAAAATGCTTGTCTAGACTAGAGGAATATATCCATATGGTTATGATGCCATGAAATCAACTCAAAACAAATGGAGAGTTCAAATAGGCTCGGGAGGAGAAGAAGTTTTATACCTTGGCTCTGAGAAGTGAAGCTTTAATCAGAGGTTCTTGGCACATTTTTTGGGGTCCAATGAGGCTAGGGATTGAGCCTCTAGTCTTGGTGAAATGCCTAGACTCAAATTTGACCAAGGCAGATTTCAAGTGTTGGTCTAGAGCTACACTAGAGGCGATTTCAAAGGGTAATTTGATGGGCCTTTGTCTTCTCTTGCTATTGTGAAGGTGTAGCCACAAGTAATTGGAGTTTGGTGGAGTTTTAAGGGGTGTCATGTTTTTGTCCTATTTTTTAAGCTCAAAATTAAGGTTACACAGGGGGAATCAGGGCAATTGATTGATTGGAATGAGTTGTGGAGGTCTCAAGGAAGCCCAAGGAGTGATTTTGAGGTCTCTCTCTGAGAAAATTTCAACACACCTTCCATGGCCATGGAGGAGCGTTTTTATAAAAATGGCTAAGGGGTGGCTCTCAAGGCCAATGTTTGGGTGCATTGTGACGCTTAGGTGGGGGGCAGAGGAGCTCTATCATTTGATTTGAGTGAGTTAGCCTCTAGGTTTTATTTGGGTAAAATTCAAGAGGGGGTGTCCCTTAGTTTTGGTTTCTTCGGTGACTAGGCCGGCTGGCCATGGCAGGGGGAGGTGGCTAGGAGCTCAGGGAACCCAAGGGAATATGTCACAGCAATTTAATGGGTTGAGGTTTAGTTTTGGCAAAAATATCCTAAGCTTAAGAAAATATGGAATGAAATTGCTTAATTTAGGGGACCTTTAGTCAATAGCTTAGTCTAATTGGTTTTAAGAGGTTTAGGCTGGCCACTAGGGTCCAACTAATGGCTGTGAAGTCATTAAATTGGTGACTTTGGGGTAGTTAGGCCATATTTAGTTCATGGGTTCAGTGTGGGTTCAAGCGATCAAAGCTTGGGTTTGGGCTAGGCTAGCCATGTCAATTGACCAAATTAATTAATCAATGTTGTGTAGATGATTGTTATGAAGATTTTTGGTGAAGGGTTGATGTGATTTTGAGTCAATTGGATGGTCAATTTGAAAGATTTTTTAATTTGGGTCAATTTGGGCATGTTGGGCTAGACATGGGTCTAAGTTGAGCTAGCCTTAGGCTAAGTCCAAATTAAATAGTCCACATGATCAAGGGAGATGTTGTGAACATTTTTCATGAAGACATCAAGTTGAAATTTTGGGGTTAAGGCTCTCAATTTGGTGACATTTGGGGACATGGCTAATTTGGCACAAAATTAAAGATTTTTGGACTTATGTTGAAATTAAATGAAATTGGGTCTTAACCAAGGCCAATTGAAGGTCAAATTTGATGTGTACGAATGTTATGGAGATTTTTTAACATAAATTGTGGTAAATGGAGTAGACCATGGGTTCAATTTGGTGGAACAAAGTCGTAGGGCCGAAATTTGGTTTTTAGTTTAGCTCAAAATTGGGTTCAAATCATGGACCAATTGGGCTTGGATTTGGTCTGGGTTGTTCATATCAAGGGTTAATTTGAGTTTAAAATTGAAATTGGGGAACATTGAGACCAATTGGATAGACATTTAAGGTAGATTTGGAAAAAAATGGGCCTTTAAAGGGCAATTTGGAAGTTTTGGTCAAAGGTAGTCAAGTTGACCAAATTGGGTCATGTGATAGTTGAGGAAAATGAAATTTGGAATATTTGGGAGGTTTTAGAAATTTTTGGGATTTTTTGTAATTTTTGGGATTTTTGTCTAAGGAGGGGTATTTTGGTAATTTCACAAATTTTGGTGATTTTGGGTAGTTTGGGTGTTTTCAAGGTGTTTGAAATGATTTTTGAACCAAATTGGATATTTTAGGTAAAGTTGGGAATTTTGGCTAAATTTGGGGTCCCAAAGGTAACTAGGTAATTTGAGGGAGTTTAGGGGCAAAAAGTTAGGTTGGGTATCTCGGTAGAGTTGGAGTGCTAACCACCATCAATAAGTCATGAACCAATGGAAACCCTATTTTGGGTCCTCTATGTATTGATCTTAGCCAAACCCTAGCCTAGGGCTAGTGGGTTTAGGAGACCACCTACCTGAGTCTCCCAAAAGTATCAAGGGACCAAAGCCTAGAAGTTTAATTTTAGGGTTGTGAATGAGTGTGAGTGCAAGCATGTACCTTAAGCCCTAGACCAACACCCAGGGTCAACCCTAAGGCTCAGCAGTCCTAAAGGTGACTCATCTTGAGTTCCCCCATAATGACCCCACCTACCAGGCACTGGAGGTTAGGACCAATATGTGGAATTTTAAGTTGAGTAGAGAAGAGTTTGAAATTTCTAATGGTGAGGGAAAGTCCTATGGCTAGATCGTAGGCTACTAAAGCAGAAAAAAACTAAACCTCAACCAAAAGTGAGATCAACACTTCAGAGAGCGTTTAATTCTTTAATAATCAAAGACTCAAGAAACAATTTTTATTTTTATTCCACATTATTCTTCTCTATTTCCTGAGCAAGAGGGTTTTTTTCTTTTATTTTTATGATTTTTCTAGAGAAAGATATGAATTTTGAAGTTCAAGCATTTAATTTAATCCAAAAGATCCATTTTTTTCTACTTAAACATACGACACCAACTCATCCTACGACAGCTCCGAACTCACACGCGAGGCTCTGCTATTTGACGCTGCCATCTACCTCAGCTACCAGGCGGCCCGCGTTTTCGTACAAATAGTTTGTTCAACTTAATCTCCTCTATCCTTCAAATAAACGCAGGATCAGACAACTCCTTGTTATCATCCCCAAATGACCTAACCCGAGAACCGTTCACACTAAAACCTTAATATCTTCTTCTAGACTCTACTAAATTGCATGGGGTTTGCTTCTAAACCTTCATCTACTTTAGAAGAACATATCTATATGATTTATTAAGAATGAAATTAAGCCATTACACATGGAGAATCAAAATAAGCTTAGCTTAGGGATTAGGTTCAATACTGTTGTCTGAGAGGGGGGGCCTCAATCAGATGGTTGTGGTAGCTTTGATTAGGTCCAACAAACCTCCAGATCAAGTCCTAGGCACTGGTGAATTGTCTAAGTATAGTTTCAATCATGCTTGATTTCAGGTGTTGGTCTAGAGCTATGCTAGAGGCTGTTTGAGAGGGGGCTTTTGAGGGGGATCAACTCCTTATTCTCTAGTGATGGTGTGGGCATAGTTAATTGGAGTTTAGTCCACTGTTAAAGAGTGGAGAAATTTTTCCTGGTTTGAACTGAAATTTTGAGCTCAAAATTGGGCTCTCACAGTGGGAACCAGAGGGAGAAAATGGCGGGCTTGAGCTAAGGTGGTCTTGGAGAGTCTCTAGGAGCAATTTAGCAGAGTTTCCCTTAGGAAATTGGTGCTCTATCAAGTTTGTCCATGGAGGTGGTGAGCTTAAATAGAGGGGTTTAAGGTGGAGCTCTGGCTATTTAATGGGTGCAATAAGCTGCTCGTGTGGCGGGCAGAAGAGATCCAAAGAGCAATTGTTGTTGTACAGCTTGGATAGGTTCAATTGGGTTTGAATTTCATGAGGTGGCTCTATGTTTCAAGGTTTTCTAGCGACTAGCGTGGCTAGTTAGAGCAAATGAGATGGTCAGGTAAGCCAGTGGGAGGGTAAATTATCATTAACCTTTAATGGTCTGACATGATGGTGGAGATATTATTGTTTAGACCCAAAAATGGAATGAAATCACATAATTTAGGGAATCATTGGTCCATTGCTTCCCTTGGATTGTTCACGGGGGTTTTTCTTGGTCCAAAGGGTGCACCTAGTTGCTGTGGTGGTCTTTGGTTGGCCAATTTGGCTTTGGTTGATTCTAATTTGGTGAAATGGTCCATGTGGGTCAAGTTGAATTGAAGTTGGGTTTGAATTGGGATAGCTCAATTTATTGATCAATTTGATGTAGATTACTATTAAAAAGAGTTTAGAGAAGAATTTGAGTGGTTTTGAGTTAATTTGGAAGTTCAATTTGAAGGAATTCGGTCTTTTAGTCAATTTGGTGGTGTTGGGTTGGACTTGGGTTTAGGCTAGGATAGGGTTGGGCTAGGTCCAAATTTATGGCTCAAAATGGTCTAGGGTAATGTCATAAATAGTTTTCAACATCAATTGGGTGCCAATTTTAGGGTTAGGGCATTCAATTTGGTGGAATTTGGCATGTGGCTAAATTGGGGCAAATTTTGGGATTTTGAATTTGGGTTGAAATTTAGTGGAATTGAGGTTTGATCAAGGCCAATTGAAGGCTTAATTTGATTATTAAGAATAATAGTAACAGTTTGGGATCCAAATTGAGGCAATTTAGTGGGCTATGGGGTTCAATTGGGTGAGATTGGTTCTTATGGTCAAAATTGGAATTTTTGGTTTGGATCAAAAATTGAGCTCAAAGCATGGGTCAATTAAACTTGGTTTTGATTTAAAATTATCACGGGCATGATGAATTTATTTTTAGAATTGAAATTGGGGAAAATTGGGATGAAATTGAGGGATATTTGGGGTGAATTTGGAGAAATTTGGCCTTTAGGGGCAATTTGGGGGTTTTGGTCAAAATGGTCAAATTAGGTTTAATTGTAGGGTCCAAATTGGTTTTGGAGATTTTTTAAATGATTTTAAGGGCTCGAGGAAAGTTCGGGCCACCAAGGGTATTTTTGTAATTTTGGCAGACTTAGGGGTATTTTGGTATTTTTGAAACTTTTGGGAGATTTTAGGCAATTTGGGTAATTCCAAATGATTTGTTAACAAACTTGGATAGTTTGGGTAATTTTGGAAATTTTGGTCAAATTTGGGATTTGCGGGTATTTTAGTAAATTGGGTAGATTTGGGGGCGAAAAACTAAGTTTTGTATTTTCATTAAAATGAGGTGCCAACCATCCTATTTGAACCATGGACCAATGAAACCTCCATTTGTGTTTTTTTATGTAATGGTCTTAGCCAGACCCTAGCCTAGGGCTAGTAGGTATAGGGGACCATCTACATGAGTCTCCCAAAAGATCAAGGGATCAATGTCAACAAGTTTAAGTTTAGGGTTGTGAGTGGAATGTGGTGTGCAAGTAAGTGAACTAGCTCTAGACCACATCCAGGGGGTTGACCCTAAGGCCAAGCAATCATATGGGAACTCTCCTTGAGCTCCCCCATAATGACTCCACCAACTAAGTGCTAGAGGTTATGACCAATATGTGGAACTTCATGTTGAGCAAAGAAGAGTTTAGAATTTCTAATGGTGAGGGTTCCTTTTCTAGTCATCTAGGAATAGTCAATTGAAAGTCCTATGGCTAGACCCTAGGCTACTAAGGAGGAAACTAGATCTCAACCAAAAGTGAGGTCAACAAATGGATCCCCAATAGGTGAGGTGTTTCGGACAAGCACACCACACGTGTTGGCTTTGACTGATGAGATGAACAAAACTAAAACAGACTTCTAAGTTGACAGACTTAGAATGAAGAGTAGAATTAAGTGACAGTTGCTTCCATTGAGGAGTAATATATACTCTCACTAGGGAAAATAAAGGAGATTTTGGGGACATTTGTTAAGCAAACTGGCAGTCCCAGCGAAGACTCAAATCAAATTGAATATATCAAAAAGAGTTTAGATTTCAATATAAGATTTTAAGGAAATGAAATTATGTGTGAGGGAACAAAATTGAATGGAAAACACATGCGCAGAAAAGGGATTATTGCGTCAAAGCCTATTTCGAAGTAAGAATGGGAATAGGACATCTAATCCTACCCCAAATGTAAGGATGGAAATAGGATGTTAAAGGCTACCCCGAAGGTGGAAAAGTGAATCAGAATTTAGGTACCGACCCCAAAATGGGAATTAAAATTTAGGTATCAATTCCGAAAATAGAATTGGAATTTAGGTACCGACCTTAAAAGAAGGGAAATAGAATTTAGGTACTGACCATGAGATGGGAATTGAAATTTAGGTATCAATTCCTAAAATAGAATCAAAATTTAGGTACTTACCTCGAACGAACGGAATCAATATTTAGGTACTAACCCCGAGATGGGAAATAAAATTTGGGTTACAATTTCAAAAAGAGAATCGAAATTCAGGTGAAAACCTTGAAAGAAGGGAATCAGAATTTTTGTACTGACCCTGAGATGACAATTGAAATTTAGGTATTAATTCCAAAAAGAGAATCAAAATTTAGGTACTGATCTCGAAAGAAGGGAATCAAAATTTTGGTACTGACCCTCAGATGAGAATTGAAATTTATGTGTCAATTCTAAAAGGAGAATTGAAATTCAGGTGCCAACCTCAAAAGAAGGGAACCAGAATTTAGGTACTGACCCTTAGATGGGAATGGAAATTTAGGTATCAATTCTAAAAAGAGAATCAAATTTTAGATACCAACCTCGAAAGACGAGAATCAAAATTTAGGTACCGACCCCGAGATGAGAATTGAAACTTAGGTATCAATTCCAAAAAGAAAATCAAAATTTAGGTACTGACCTCAAAAGAAGGGAATCAAAATTTAGGTACTGACCCCTAGATGGGAATTGAAATCTAGGTATCAATTACAGAAAGAGAATTAGACTTTAGGTACCGACCTCCAAAGAAGGGAATCTGAATTTAGGTACTGACCACGAGATGCGAATTGAGATTTTGGTATCAATTCCAAAAAGAGAATTGGAATTTAGGTACCGACCTCGAAAGAAGGGAATCAAAATTTAAGTACTGACCCCGAGATGGGAAATGAAATTGAGGTATCAATTCCAAAGGAAAATTAGAATTTAGATACCGACCTCGAAAGAAGGGAATCAAAATTTTGGTACTGACCCCGAGATGGGAATTGAAATTTTGGTGTCAATTCCAGAAGGAGAATCAAAATTTAGATACCAAACTCCAAAAAGGGAAATCAAAATTTAGGTACTAACCCCGAGATAGGAATAAAAATTTAGGTATCAATCCCAAAAAGAGAATCAAAACTTAAGTACCGACCTTGAAAGGAGGGAATAAAATTTTAGTACTGACCCTGAGAACAAAATGAAAATAGTGTAGAGAGTTTATGGTGTTAAATTCATAGATATCTGACATGTGAAGGTTGACATTGGTGAGGAAAGTTTATGAGAATTTGTGCAGAGTATGAAACTCCACGGGGATGTGAGGAAATTTGTGTTAACCAAGACAGTAGTGTTGCACAAGCAAAGAGTAAGAAACCTCGAACTCGAGAGAAACAAAGTTAACAAATTTATCACGTTCTTTTCTTGTTGTTTTTTATCAAATTTAATTATCAAAGTATGTTTTAAAAACTTATTTTTTGTTGGTTGATTATTTTTTCAAAAAAGGATATTTTATTCAAATTTTGTTATCATCAATTTTTTTATTGTTTTGTTCTTTTTTCATTATTATTCAGAACCAACGTATGGTTATGTGGCTTTTTATTCAACACACAAAATGGAAATTTGACAAATATGTTAAAATCTATAAGAAATTCCATTATGCTGCTTCAAACAGGTGTTACAGACTAAGTACATGCTGAAAGCATCAAAAGAGACAATCATGTTGAATACATCTGAAACATCATATGCTGAGTACATATCATATATGCTGCTCTGACGTAGTATAGAAGGTGACAAAAAGAATTTGTAAGTCCTCTATGGGACAAGCTTCTAATCAAGCTGACTTACTATGCCATGCTCCAAGACAAGAGTTTCTTTTTGTGTGTACTTAGAGGTACAACCATCTCATAGCTCGTTTGGTTGTAGCTCCTCCAATTCTGGATCTGGTCGGAATCTATGTGGCATCTTGTTGTCATCCATCCTTATGAGTGTAATGGAAACTCTGCGGTGACGTGCCCCTGAAATGTAATGCTTGGTGAGGTCGGCTCTGTTTCCTTTCAAAATTAGTACCGAACCCACCAGCAGCAGAATTGCAATTGAAACTCACCGGGTTTAACGACGTCAATTTCTTTTTCGAACAAAGATTTCACTTTTACTCATGGACAAGATCATGCAGAAATGTCTGACATCAAAATTTTGAAGATTCGATTAATTTGGATGCTTTTTGAGTAGTTATTGTATGCACCACTTGGAAAACAGACATTATGTTATATTTAGAACAAAAATTGATTAGAAAAAAGGGGGCTAGTGTGTTATTGAGTCTTCTTGAGTGTTCTTTTGTGTGTATTGTTTAGTGTGGTGAGTCTGAGTGTGATTTCTCCTAAGATTTATTAGAGAGGGAGAGAAGTGTGAGATTTCTTCTTCCTTACATCTTTGAAGTGAGAATAAAGAGTTTTGTAAAGAGAGAAAGAGTCCAAGAGAGGCTACAGGGGATTTGCTTTGAGGAAGATATAAAGATAAGCAGTGTTTGTTTATTATTGTTGTATAAACTTTCTCATATTTACAAAATTCCTTTTTTGTCATATCTTCCTCATGAGGTCTGAGTAGTTTTCTTTGTCTTTCTCCCTACTCTGAGATATGATGAAATGAAGAGATATATTGGATGTGCCAATTTAAAAATATAAAATACATTGTGATGATTTTTCATTTCGTTCTTAATTTAATTTTGATTTGGCCAATTAAAATGTTAACATCTATTGTGAAACATACTATCCGGTAAATGGAGTATGTGTTTTACAACAAAATAACAATCACATTTGATTCCATTAAGAAGTGTTTCGTTCATGGAATTAGGTGCAAATAGATAAGAAAATATTTATTGTTGGGCGAAGAATTGGAGATTCTAGGGTGACAGATTAAAATCCCCAATTTGGTCTTAGTGTTTAAGAACTAAAGTGAGCATTAGCCTTCAGGGGAAGGAAAGTGGAAATTAGGGTTTTAAGCAAAATAGTTACTTAAACTTGGAAATTAGGGTTACATGTGTAGAGATGTTTTCTGACTTAAAAAAAAATCACAAAACATCTCTATTATCATGAAGAAGAAATCCCTAAAGTTTCAAATCATGGTGATTATTATTTAGATAATTAAACTTAAGAGACTCGAGAGAGTATTTAATTAATTAAAAATTAGAGATTCATTGATGCACCAAAAATATATGCATTTTTAGACCTATATTTTATACTCATTCTTAATGATATTTAACTTTAAAGGTATTTTTCATGTTTTATTGCAGGTTGATGATTTTTAGCACTTGAAGCAAAAAAGAAGCAAAAAGGATGAAATTTGAAGTAAAAAATGGCATTTTGGAAGAAAAACTCAGCGGCAACAACGCCAGCAAGGACGCCGATGACGCCATTATGAAGGAAGAGTCTAGAATAGAGGGGGCACCGAAAGCTCCATTTGAGAAAGATCATATAAATTAATTCGGACCAGGGGCGCCGACGGCGCCAATGTCAGTGCTAGGAAAATTTCAAGAAGATTCAATGAATTTGGATGCTTTTTGATGAGTTATTGGATACACCAGTTGGAACTCTGACATTATGCTTTATTTAGAACAAAAATTGATTAGAAAAAGGGGGGCTAGTGTGTTATTGAGTCTTCTTGAGTGTTCTATTGTGTGTATTGTTTAGTGTGGTGAGTCTAAGTGTGATTTCTGCTAAGAGTTATTAGAGAGGGAGAGAAGTGAGAGATTTCTTCTTCCTTACATCTTTGAAGAGAGAATCAAGAGTCTTGTAAAGAGACAAAGAGTTCAAGAGAGGCTACAAGGGATTTGCTTTGAGGAAGAGTTAAAGATAAGTAGTATTTGTTTATTATTGTTGTATAAACTTTCTCATATTTACAAAATTCCTTTTTTGTCATATCTTCCTCATGAGGTCTAAGTAGTTTTATTTATCTTTCTCCCTACTCTGAGATATGGTGAAATGAAGAGTTAATTTGTATGTGCCAATTTTGAAATATAAAATAAATTGTGTTGATTTTTCATTCCGTTCTTAATTTACTTTTTGATTTGGCCAATTAAAATGTTAACATCTGTTGTGAAACATACTATCCGGTAAATGGAGTATGAGTTTTACAACAAAGTAAGAATCACATTTGATTCCATGAAAGAGTGTTTCCTTCATGGAATTGGGTGCAAATAAATAAGGAAATATATATTACTGGGCGAAGAATTGGAGATTCTAGGGTGACAGAATAAAATCCTCAATTTGGCCTTAGTGTTTAAGAACTAAAGCGAGGATTAGCCTTTAGGGGAAGCAAAGTGGGAGCTATGGAGTGAGAGCTAGTATCCTCCTAGCCTAACCACAGATTTAGAGACTAAACCTGAGATTAGCCAATGATTCTCTATGACACTTGACTAAGGGTAGAGAATTAAAATTTCTTCTATTTGGCACAATATAAATTCAAACCATTTATCTCTCTCATTTAACCAAAAACTCATTGTAGTGGGAAAGATGCTTTCTCATATTAGATAACTTCATTATAAAAATAAGGTTTGGTAGTTATTGTTTAGTTTTGTTTTACAGTTTTACTAGTAGTTGATAATTTAGTTCTGATAGCACCTTAATACTCAAAATTAGTGTAGTAGATTTTCTTTATTGTCATGACTTCCCTAATTTAAATTTTCTTTTCAAATTTAAACCTTTCTCGTGGGATCGATATTTGGGGTTTAATCAAAAAGTCATGTATTACTTGATAACGATACGTATACTTGCGTAGAATCCTAACATAAATTGCTTCAATTTCTTATTCACAAAATAACAAACCAAGCTATTTGCACTGCAGCAAAGTAGAGTCAAATTTATTAATTTTACACAACTATAATTTTTGGAATCAATTTTTTTGCGATGTTGCTGGGGAAGGTAATGGTAAATATAATGGATTTGTTAAATTAGGAAATTCAGCGATAAAATAATAAAATAAAATAATGAATTAAAAAATAAAAAATCATTAAAAAAATATATTTAAATATTTTTTGAAAGTTAAGAGTACTTTTAAGAAATTTTTCTTTGCTTATTACATTTATTTATGTGTAGTATTGGATCTGAAGGTTTAGTACCTTACGATTCAGAAATAGGACACACTGTAAGAAGAGTTCCAAAACAACAAAAAAGAAATTAGAAATTTGAACTAAATGACGAATAACTTAGATAATCTAATAAATGAAAATCGACAAAAACCTTTAAAAGATTATGCTAATCTTATAGTAGATGAACTTCACTTGACTATTCAAAATCCTGATGTTTCTACTAATTCATTTGAGGGTAAACTTGTTATTATCCATATGGTACAAAATAATCAGTTTGGAGGAACACCTACTGAAGATCCTAACTTACATCTTATTAGCTTTGTTGAAATAAGTGCTATTTTTAAATATGATGGAGTGTCTAATGATGATGTCAGACTTAGACTATTCCTTTTTCATTAAGGGACAAAGCTAAAGCTTAGTTAAATTCATTAGCACCTGGATCTATCAGAACTTGGGGAGAACTATCATAAAAATTTTTAGCTAAATATTTTCCACAGTCGAAAACGGCTAAGCTTAGAAATAATATTACATCTTTTTGTCAGTTCGAAGGGGAATCAATATATTAAGCTTGGGAAAGATTTACCGATCTCCTTAGGAGATGTCCACACCATGCTTTACCAAATTGGTTAATAATTCAAACTTTTTACAATAGATTAGTAGGATCGCTTAGATCTACTAATGTCAAAACCTTTTGATGAAGCATATTCTTTAATAGAGGAAATGACAACTAATAATTTTCAATGGCCCTCTGAATGGGTAAATCCAAAGAGAGTAGCTAGTATTTATGATTCTAATGCAATGTTTATTTTAGCAATTCAAATTATGTTTATATCAAAAAAGATTGATCAAGTTGGAGTAAACTATTCTCAAATACCACCGGTGTTAGAGGAAAATTCACTAAAACAGATAATTGATACTCAATCATCTTATGAAATTCCAAATGCTATAAATAATAGAAATAAAAATCCTATTCTAATTATTATAATCTTGGATGGAAAAATCACCCTAATTTTAGTTAGAATAATTATAACAATTTGGTGTACCCCTCTAGAAATTCAAATAACTAAGGGAATCATAACTATAGACCTTATTATCCTTCTGGATTTAATAATAGCTCACAAGTTAAGGAGAAGAAATTGACCATGGAAGAAGTAATGTTGAACATGGGAAATCAAATAAAAAATCAAGGGGCTGCAATTAAAAATATTGAAAATCAATTAGGACATATTGCTACTGCATTTAGTAACAGACCTTCATGAATTCTTCCTAGTACGGTTGAAGTTAATCCAAAGATCAGAATAAGGAGCAAATTAATGCTATTCAATTACGAAGTGGAAAAGAACTAGAAATAAGAATCTAAAGAGGAACTAAAGTTGAGAAGGAGAAGGTAGAAATTGTAAGTGACAATGATGAAAATAAACCAATACAAATTTTTTTAGAAAAACTGCCACCTCTGTTTCCTCAATGATTTAAGTAGAAGAATAAAGATAAAAAATTTATTAAAATTTTTGGAAATCCTTAAAAAGTTAACAATAAATATTCCTTTCATTGAGGCTTTGGAACAAATGCCAAGTTAGGTGAAATTTATGAAAGATATATTAAACAAGAAAAGGAAGCTTGCAGATCACGAGACCGTTGCACTTAGTGAAGAGTGTAGCGCAATTATTCAGAAAAAGCTTCTTAAAAAGTTAAAATATCCTGGTAGTTTTACTACTATACCTTGTGCTATTGGGGAAAATTTATTTAGAAAAATCTTATATGATCTATAAGCTAGTATTAATCTTATGCCTCTATCAATTATTAAATGTTTAGATTTAGGAGAGATTTCTCCTACTACTGTAACTCTTCAGTTAGTTAATCGATAAATACTTATCCTAAAGGAGTAATAGAAGATGTATTAGTGAAAGTGGATTAATTTATTTTTTCTGTAGACTTTATTGTATTAGATATGGAGGAAGATAAAGAAATTCATATTATTTTGGGGAGACCATTTCTTGCAACAAGGAGAGTTGTGATAGATGTGCAAAAAGGAGAATTAATAATGAAAGCAAATGATCAAGAAGTAACATTTAATATAGCTAAAGCTATGAAATATCTTGCGATAGCCTGCGATAGAAAAGGATAATGAATGTTTTAGAATGGAAGTTACTGATTATATAAGTAATGAGCAACTTAAGGGAATGCTTGAAGAAAAATTAAAGCAAGAAGAGAATTTTGAGAATGAGAATGAAATAAAAGAAGAATATTTAGATTATGTTCAAGACATATTTGACATTTTAGACTTTTTGAAAAATGATAATAAAAATCTTATTCCTTCAAGTAATAAACCACCAGAACTTGAACTAAAAGTATTACCTGCCCATTTAAAATATGTTTTTTTAGGATATTCAACTACATTGCTTTTTATTATATCTGCTGATTTAACTGAAATTCAAGAAAAAAAATTAGTAGAAATGTTGAAAAAATTTAAGAAGGCATTTGAATGGACTATAACAGATATTAAAGGAATTAGTCCTTCAATTTATATGTACATAATTTTATTAGATGAATAATACAAACCTACAGCTGATTCTCAGAGGAGATTAAACTCGATAATGAACAAAGTTGTTGAAAAGGAAATCTTAAAATGGCTAAATGCTAGAATTATATATCCTATTTCAGAAAGTGTTTGAGTAAGTCTGATCCATTGTGTTCTAAAGAAAGGAGGAGTGATAGTTGAAGTAAATGAGAAAAATGAATTAATTCCAATAGGAAAAGATAGTGGCCGGCAAACTTGTATAGACTATAGAAAATTAAATATGGCCACCAGGAAAGATCATTTTCCTTTACCAGTTCTAGACAAAATTTTGGATAAAATGGCTGGAAAAAAATATTACTGCTTTCTAGATGGATATACCGGGTATCATCAAATTACGATTGATCCTGAGGATCAAGAGAAAACAACATTTACAAGTCTTTATGGAACATTTGCTTTTCATAGGATGCTTTTTGGATTATGTAATGCACTTGCAACATTTCAAAGATGTGTGACATCAATTTTTTATAATTTAATTGAACATGAAATGGAAGTATTTATGGATGATTTTTTTTGTATTTTGAACTTCATTTGAATTATGTTTAAATAATTTAGAAAAATTTCTAGAACTATGTGAAAAAATTAACTTAGTACTAAATTGGGAAAAATGTCAATTTTTGGTTGCAGGAGCAATTGTACTTGGGCATAAAATTTCTGAAAATGACATGGAAGTAGATGCATAAAAAATTCAAGTTATTTTAAAATTACCGCCTTCTTCTACGGTTAGAGGGGTGAGAAGTTTTCTAGGACATGCTGGTTTCTACAGATATTATATAAAAAGAAATTTCAAAAATTACTAAGCCATTATGCCAACTTTTAGAAAAGGATATGAAATTTAATTTTAATGAGGAATGCATAAAAGAGTTTGAACTATTAAAAGAAAAATTAATCCTTGCTATTATAATAGTTCCACCTATTTTGAAGAAACCATTTGAAATATCGTGTGATGCAAGTGATCATGCTATTGGAGTTGTTTTAGGACAAATGTATAATAAAGTTTTCAAAGTAATATATTATGCTAGTAAAACTATAAATGATGCTCAAATTAATTACATCACTACTGAAAGAGAGTTATTAGATATTTTCTATGACTTTGATAAGTTTAGACATTACTTAATTGGAGCTAAATGTATAGTGCATACATACCATTCTGCTATCAAATATTTGATGCAAAATAAAGATGCTAAACTGATATTGATTAGATGGATACTTCTGATGCAAGAGTTTGATTTTGTGGTAGTAGAAAGAATGGGAACTGATAATCAAATAGTTGATAATTTAACTAGACTAGAACAAAAAGTGTTAAATAATTTTGCAAATAAAATTTTGGAAACTTTTCCTGATGAATAATTGTATAATATTGAAATAAAGAATATATCATGGTATGCCGATATAGTAAATTATATTGTGAGTGATATTCTACCACCAGATGTAAAGAATCAACATTTAAAAAAAATTATTCATGATTCAAGATTCTATTTTTGGGATGACTCACATTTCTATAAATAGTGTAAAGATTTATTATTAGAAGGTGTGTGCCTTACGAAGAAATTGAACAAATAATTAAACGATGTCCTGATTCTGAATTTGGAGGACATTTTGGAACTAGTAGAACTGTACATAAAATTTTGCAAGCTAGATTTTATTGGCCTACTCTCTTTAGAGATGTTAATGAATATAATAAAACATGTGATTGATGACAACAAGTAGGAAATATTTCTAGAAAAAATGAAATGCCTCTGAATCACACATTGGAAGTTGAAATTTTTAATATTTAGGGATTAGATTTTATGGGACCATTTATGCCTTCATTTGAAAATTTATATATATTACTTGTTGTTGATTAAATGTCCAAATGGATTGAAGCTATTGCGGATTAGATTTTATGGGACCATTTATGCCTTCATTTGGAAATTTATATATATTGCTTGTTGTGATTTATATGTCCAAATGGATTGAAGCTATTGTTGTACCTAAATGTGATGCTTGAAGTGTTTTAAAATTTTTAAATAAAAACATATTTATAAGATGTGGAATGTCGAGAGTTATTATTATGGATGGAGGATCCCATTTTAGGAAAAACAAGATCAAGAAATTGATTAGAAAATATTATACTATGAATAGATTCTCTATTGCTTATCATCTCAAAAGTAGCGGTATAGCAGAAATATCAAATAGTGAAATAAAATGAATTTTAGAAGAAACTGTAAATCCTTATAAATTTCATTGGTCTGCTAGATTAAATACTGCACTATGAGCATAGAATACTACCTATAAAACTCATATAGGAATGTCCCCACATAGACTAATTTTTGGTAAAACATGCCACTTACCAGTAGACTTAGAACATAAAGTATTTTTAGCTATTAAGGAATTTAATTTTAATCTGAAGGATGTGGTGAGAAAAGATTATTGCATCTCAATGAAATTGAGGAGATTAGAAATGAAGCATATGATAATGCAAAAATCTATGAAGAGAAAATGAAAATATGGCATGATCGAAGGATTATAAAAAAGAACTTCAAACCTGGACAAGATGTTCTATTATATATTACTAGATTGAGATTATTTCCAGAAAAATTGGAATCTAGATGGTTAGGACCATTCAATGTGATCAAAGTCTATCATTATGGAACTATTTTTATTAAATATACTAAAAT
Organism: Phalaenopsis hybrid cultivar; assembly: GCA_002079205.1. Lineage (NCBI taxonomy): Eukaryota > Viridiplantae > Streptophyta > Magnoliopsida > Asparagales > Orchidaceae > Phalaenopsis > Phalaenopsis hybrid cultivar. Next base: position 7,050 of record JXCR01147917.1, on the reverse strand, counting down.
TGGAATGATATTTAAAGTTAATGGGCATCGATTGAAACATTATTATGAAGGGCATATGTCATAATTTAAAGAAATTTTGATGTTGATTCATCCTGAATAAACATTGGTACGTTGAACTGGTGACATTATGGAACTGGTGAAAAGCCTTGAGCTCATTTAAACTTATTGTACTGCTTAATAATTCATCTTATGAATACCTTTAATGCTCAGTGAACATTGATGTTTCAATTATCCCTAAGAATAAGGTAATTATCATTTGCCATTTAATTTGGAGGTTTTGTGGGTGCAAATCCTTAAAGGGAGCAAGTTAGCGTTATCAAAACACTTAGTTGATTTGAGTTCTAATTTATGCTTAGGGTGTTCAAAGGTGTTTAGTTTATATTCATTCTTCTAATTCTTATTTAATCAAATTTGATTTTATCTTAAGTCACCAATAAGCCTTTTAAACCTAGGTAGATGCCTTGGTTATTTTGAAAGAAGTTAAATTTTTAAGTGATAATAATTATTCATTTTCAAAACACTTAAATTTCATATGAACATCAATTAGGGGTATTAAATTAGTGAGTTATCAACTTCTAAAGTCATACCCCTAAGTCTAAGATCATTTAATTTAATAGCTTCCAAATTTTAATAATTTAAGGAATTACAAATTTATCCCTTGATTATGGAAAGAGTGTGGTTGGTTTCTACCAATTAATCCCCTTGTATTTCAATCATCCAAATAAGTGAGTTAAAATCAGAGGTTACCATTTTCCCTCCTTGAATTAAGCCTAAATGTTAATTAAGGCTAAATTTCCAAATTTACATATTTGCCCCTAAGGCTTCATTACTTCATAATTTGTCAATTTCAATTCAAATGACTTTAGAATTTTTATCCCACCTCACTCATGGGTCAATTAAGACATTAGAGGAGAAAATGTGATTTTCCTACATTTAATTTAATTTACATATTTATTTTAATGCAAAACTAGAATTTTCAAAGAAAATTCCATAACTTGTCCAAGGAAAAGCCTAATCCTTTGAAATTTGTACTGGAGGTAGACTAAGATCATAGAAGCAATGGTACGAAATTTCAAGATTTATTGAGTTATAGTTAAATTTTAAGAATTATTTTAAATTTGGAGTATTTATTAATTATAAAATATTTTGAATGTGGAAAATTAAGTTTTATATTTTTATTAAATATTTTTTAGGTCAACAAAACCAGAGAAATAAATTTCACATTTTTTTGGTTTTTTTTGAATTGTTAGAATTATTTTAGTGAAAATCAATTTTTAGCATTTAAAAATTATTTTAAGCTTCAAATTTTAATATCTTCACTTAGAAAATTATGAGAAATATTCCAATTGTTTTTAAGTACTTAGGAAATAATTTAGAACATTTTTATGAATTTGTTATTTTTGTGATTTTTATCATTCTTTAATTATTTAAATATTGAAAATGGGCTTTAAAATGGAATTTTTATTTTAACTTCAAATTTATTTTTAAAAAAATTTCTCTAATCACAGAGAACTCCCAAAACCAATTTATATAATTTTTTTGAGTAATTTTTTAAATATTAAAAATTATTTTATTGTTAAAAATGACATTTAACTTGAAAAATCAATTTGAGTTATTAAATGTGCTCCAGATGTTTTGAAACTCTTATGGGGAGTTCTCTGAACTTTAAATAACAGTGGAGATTAAAAATTAAGACATTTAGATGTTTGTGTTTCCTAAAATTAATTTACTTTGTAATTTAGGGTTTGTGGAAAATTACTGCATTCTTAATGATTTATCTCATGAAATATTTTCTAAAGGGTTCTCTTGTCATAGCAAACCTTTCAAAATTTTCTTGAAATTTTCTAAATAACATGCTAATTATTATAATTAATTTATGCTAACAATAGACACAAACTTGAAAAATATGGATCTTTGTCTAGAGGTATCCTCTGACCATAGAAAAATCCACGAATGTTTCCCATAACAAAGGCTACAACATGCAAAAAATTCAAGCCATGGTGAAATGTCTACATGAATGAAGAATTAAAAGACTCAAAACCATATTTAATTAATTAAAAATAAAATATGCATCAAACAAACATCAAATTATTTCCACATTATTCTCCTCTTTTCACTGAGCAAGAGAGAATTTTTATTTTATTTTGGTAATTTTTCTACACCATGATATGGATTTTTGAAGTTAGGGTTATTTATTTAAATAAAAAAATACCCTATTTATCTATTTAACTAAGCGCTGAGTCGGCCCGCGGTTCATGTATGAAGGCGCTGTCCGGCTAGATCTCATCCGTTGATGAGATAAATGTGTGATCGGACGGCTCCCCGTCATCGTCCCCAATGCCTTATCTCGAAAACCATCCATTTTCAAAGTTTAAGATCTCACTCATTTCTCAACCAAATAAAGTGCGGTTTATTTCTAAATTCTCATCTAAGTGTGACGAAAATATCCATACGGTAATCATGCAATTAAATTAAGCCTAATCAAATGGAGAATCAAAATAGGCTCGGGAAGAGGGGGAGTTCAATACCTTTGCTCTGATAAGGGAAGCTTCAATCAAAGGTGCTCGACATGTTTGTGGATGTCCACGGAGGCTAGGGATTAAGCCTCTTGCTGTGGTGAAAGGCCTAGGTATGAAATCGTCCTAGCTCGATTTCAAGTGTTGGTCTAGAGCTATGTCAGGGGCTCTATGAAAGGGTAATTTGATGGGGCTTTGTTTTCTTTCATTTTGGTGAAGGTGTGGGTGAGTTTAATTTGATTTTAGTGGAGTGTAGAGGTATGGAGAGCTCTTTCCTGTCTCCGGCAAGGATTTGAGCTCAAAAATTGAACTCTAGTAAGGGGATTTGGGGCAATGTAGTGGTTGGGTTGCACTGTGGAGGTCTCAAAGAGGCTCTAGAAATAATTTGTAGGGCTCTCTTTGAGAAATTTCTTAACACTACTTCCATGTTCGTGGAAGTACGGTTTTTATAAAATGGGATTTAGGGTGGTTGTCAAGGTCAATTGGGGGGGTGAAAATGCTTGCTTAGGTGGAGGGCAGCGAGGCTCTAAGATTTAATTTGGATGAGGTGGCCTCTAGGTTTGAACTGCGTTTGAATCTATGGGGGTGGCTCTCAGTTTGGACATTTTTCGGCCACTAGACTGGCTGACCAGGTCAGGGGAGGTGGCTAGGAGGTCAGGTGAGCCAGGGGAATTTGTCACATCAATTAAATGGGTTGGTGTTTAGTTTTGGCAAAAATATCCTTTACTTAAGCAAATATGGAATCAAATCCCTTGATTTGGGGATCCCTTGGTCCATGGCTCATTTTGGTGGTTCCATGGGGTTTGGCTTGGTCATTATGGTCCAAAATTTGGCTGAGGTGGCCTTGCCTTAACCAATTTAACATGGCTAGGTCAATTTTGGTGTGTGGGTTCAAGTGGGTGAAAATGACCAAAACATGGGTTTGGGATAGGCTAGTCATGTTAATTGGCCCAATTGATTGATACATTTGATATAAATGATTGTAAAGAACATTTTTGGTGAAGGATTGAAAGAATTTTGAGTTCAATTGGAGGGTCAATTTGAAGGATTTTGGAATTTTTGAGAATTTGGGCATGTTGGGATAGACTTAGGTCTAGCTTGGGCTAGGCTTGGGCTAAGTCCAAATTGATTATTGATAATGGTTATTAGGAATGTCATGAATATTTCTATACATGAATTGGGTGCCAATTTTGGGGTTAAGGCAATCAATTTGGTGAATTTTGGAGGCATAGCCAATTTGGGGCAAAATTTGGGGCTTTTTGCTTAAGTTGAAATTAAATGAAATTGAGGCTTCACCAAGGCAAATTGTAGGTCAAGTTTGATGTTTAATAATGTTATGAAGAGTTTTAAACATAAATTCTGGCAAATTGAGTGGGCTATTGGCTTAATTGGGTGAGATTAGGTCATGTGGCAAAAACTGGGGCTTTGACCTAAATCAAAATTGGGCTCAAAGCATGAGACAATTAAGCTTTGATTTGGCTTATATTGGTCATATGAAAGGTGAATTTAAGTTTAGGATTGAAATTGGGGGAAGTTGAGACACATTTGATGGACATTTGAGGTGGATTTGGGGATATTGGGCCTTTTAAGGGAAATTTGGGAGTTTTGGACAAAGATGGTCAAATTGATCAAATTTGGTTATGTGGTAGTTAAAAAAATGAAATTAGGAATATTTGGGAGGTTTTGGAAATTTTTGGTATTTTTGGGAATTTTTTGAAATTTTGGGCTAAGGTGGGGTATTTTGGTAATTTGGAAATTTTTTTGTGATTTTGGGTAATTTGGGTATTATCAAAAGGTTTGAAATGACTTTTGAACAAATTTGGGTATTTTGGGAAAATTTGGGATTTTGGCCAAACTTAGGGTTTCAAGGGTATTTAGGTAATTTGGGGGAGTTTAGGGGCAAAAGGCCAAGTTGGGTATTTTTGGTATAATTGGGGTGCCAACCACCATAAATAAGCTATGGACCAATAGAAACCCCATTTGGGTCTTCTTTGTACTGGTCTTAACTAAACCCTAGCCTAGGGCCAGTGGGTTTAGGGGACCATCTACATGAGTCTCCCAAAGGATTAAGGAATCAGAGTCAAGAAAATTTCGGTTTAAGGTTCTGAGTGATTGTGAGTAAGGTGATTCTAGAACGACACCCAGGGTTAACCCTAAGGTCAAACAATCCTATGGGAACTCTCCTTGAGCTCCCTCATAATGACCTCACCTACTAAGTGCTAGAGGTTAGGACCAATATGTAAACCTTCAAGTTAAGTAAAGAGGAGTTTGGAATTTCTAATGGTGAGGGTTCCTTTTGTAGTTTTCTAGGAATAGTCAACATAAAAGTTCTATGGCTAAACCCTAGTCTACTAAAGAGGAAGAATTAGACCTCAACCAAAAGTGAGGTCAATAAGACGCAATTATGGCTTTGGAACCCAGTGTGGTTTCGGCATTTCAGGAAGATTTTGGCAAACTTTGGCGGGATTTCACTTTAAAATAACTGCCTTAAGGTCTTTTTAAAGGCATGAAATTTGATCCCTGGATACTATTAATATGCACAGTACAACAATAATTCTGATTATATTTCACTTATATTTCCTTACTTTGCAACAAAAAAAAACTTGATCCTAAAAAAAAAATAAGAATTTAACTTTTAATTTATATATATTAGGACACTACGCAAGTATACGTATCGTTATCAAGTAATATAAGACTTTTTGATTAAGACCTGAATATTGAACACACGGGCAGAATACGCAATATGCACTATTGAACAACAAACTTTCTATTTTTAATAAAAAGATAATTATCTAAACTAAAGATGGTTTTTACAGTAATGAAAATTTAAATATTTTTAGTATTTTCAATATTTTGATAGAATAATAACAATTTAGAAAGATAACTAGAGTTTTGGTAAAAGAAAAGAACTAAATATGAAAATATCTTTCTTCTTGTTATGAATAAGTAATAAGTATAGGACTTCTGTTGTGGAAGTATGCAAATTGTGTTGTGCCAAATAAGAGCAATAATATTCTTTATACTTACTAGAGATGCTATAATAAACATTGACTAATTTAAAGTTTGAATAGTTCTGAAGACCAGCTAGGTAGGGAAGATACTAGCTCTCACTCTAAAGTTCCCTCGATTCCCTCCTTAAAGTTTGAATAGTTCTGAAGACCGGCTAGGCAGGGAAGATACTAGCTCTCACTCTAGAGCAAAGTTTGAATAGTTCTGAAGACCGGCTAGGCAGGGAAGATACTAGCTCTCACTCCAGAGTTATCTGGAAGACCGGCTAGGCAAGGAAGATACTAGCTCTCACTCTAGAGTTCCCTCGATTCCCTCCACATGAATGCTAACATCTCGTATCAGAACTTAAGGAAACNGATGAAAGAATATGAATATAGTTGAATCTTGTACATTAAACAAGTGACAATATTATGATATGATCTCTTTTAAATAACATTGCTAGGATAATATATTATGAATATGCTTATGATTTCATCATTACGATCCACATGTTACATTGTACTCTTGATTTCCATACCTGCTTTCTTATGCCAGCATGTTATGATTTGTATGTAGACATGCACAGTTTCTACGAGAATGCAAGTTGTTTAGTTTTCATGTATAAAATCTTATGTTAGCCCTAATAATTTCTCTAAGCTCGTTGTTTGCTCATTCTTCATTGTTGCCTCTCAGGTAGAGGCAACGACCTGAGAGGCAACGACCTGAGAGGCAACGAGCAGCGTGAAGAGTAGCTAGGTACTTTGTACAGCTTCTGCACGATAGTTTTGGGAGCTTTGTGCATATGTTTTTGGTATATATTTTAATTAAATTATATTTAGAAGCTCTGTATAGTTTTCATGTTTTGGATGATATGNAAGTGGGGCCTGAAAATCTCTCCGAACTAACTCCCCAAATGAGAACTTTCAAAACTTTCCAATACTTTCAGAACTCTTTTCTAAGTCCTCTCTTCTTTCTTTTATAATTTTCCAAAAAGAGCATTGGTTTCTCTTCAAAATATGTCTAGATTCGATGTATTTCCCCAAGAGATGCATCCTTTCATGATAATTTTCGTCCATGGTGGTTATAACCACCTATTAAGCCAATGGGTGCCTCAAAAACCACTTCAAAATACATAGAAACCGAATTTACTCTTCCAATAACTGCCCTTGGCGCTTAAGGGCGGGGTCTCTGGCGCTTAGGCGTGGCCTTCTCAGTTTAACCGGCACTTAGGCGCCAAAACTCTTTTGCACAGTTTTCACCTTTTTGCTCCAAATTTGATTCTTTTTCACTACTTTAAGCATTTTTCACCCTTTTTACCTGTAACTGTAAGAAAAACACAAAAATACCTTCCATTAAAGCGCAATATCTAAAAAATAAATATAAAAATGTGTCCAAAAACACTATTTATTTTAGGTGTATGAAAATCCCCCAAACTTAAAATGTTACTTGTCCTCAAGTGACACTTTAATCTTTATAAACTAAATATGTATGATATGTAAATGAGTTTCTTTAGGAGTTACTAAAATTTTGATTTAGAAATATAGCA
>JXCR01147916.1:292426-316301 GCA_002079205.1 Phalaenopsis hybrid cultivar | reverse complement strand
TTTTCCTAGTACTGTGGAACCAAATCCTAAAGATCAAGGAAAAGAACAAATCAAAGTGATACGATTACGAACTGGAAAATAATTGAAAACAAGGGTGCAAAAAGAAACAGAAACTGAAAAAGAGAAAGTGGATACCAAAAAAGAAAAAGATCATGAATACCCAGATTTAGAGTATCCATTTACACNGAAAAGGATCATGAATACCCAGATTTAGAGTATCCATTTACACCAATGAAAATTACTGTGGAAAAACCTCCATCACCGTTTCCTCAAAGATTGAAGCAACACAAATAGAATAAACAATTTTGGGAGAAACCTCCACCACTGTTTCCTCAAAGATTGAAGCAACACAAATAGAATAAATAATTTTCTAAATTTTTAGAAATTCTTAAGAAGTTAACAGGAGAAACCTCCACCACCGTTTCCTAAAAGATTGAAGCAACACAAAAAGGTTAAACAATTTTCCAAGTTTATAGAAATTCTTAAGAAATTAACGATGAAGCAACATAAACAGAATAAACAATTTTCCAAATTTTTAGAAATTCTTAAGAAGTTAACAGTGAATATTCCCTTCGTAGAGGCCATGTGAAATTTATGAAAGATATTCTGAACAAGAAAAGGAAGTTCACGGATAATGAAACTGTTTCACTTAGCGAACAGTGTAGTGCAATTATTCAGAAAAAAGCTTCCTGAAAAATTAAAACATCCTGGGAGTTTCACTATACCATGTGCTATTGGTGAAAAATTTTATGGAAGAGCTTTATGTGATTTGGGAGCCAGCATTAATCTTATGCCTCTATGAATTTTCAAAAGATTAGGATTAGGAGAAGTCTCACCTACTTCTGTAACTCTACAGTTAGCGGATCATTCAGTTACATATCCTAAAGAAGTTATAGAAGATGTGTTAGTAAAAGTTGATAAATTTATCTTTCCTGTGGATTTCATTGTTTTAGATATGGAGGAAGATAAAAAAAATACCTATTATTTTAGGGAAACCATTTTTAGCTACTAGAAAAACTATGATAGATATTCAAAAAGGAGAATTAACTATGAGAGTTAACGATCAAGAAGTGACTTTTAACATTGCGGAATCTATGAAATACCCTGATGTTGAAAGAGATAATGAAAGTTTTCTCTTGGAAATTAATGAACATTTATTGAAAGAATATTTTAAAGAATATTTTGAAGAGAAAGAACAATTTGAAGAGAGTGACGAAATTATTCTGGAGGAATTAGAAAATGAAGAATTAGATTATGTTACGGAAAGATTTGAGATGCTGGATATTACAGAAAGTGCTGATAAAAATCTATTTCCGTCAATTATAAAACCACCTGAACTTGAGTTGAAAGTATTGCCTAGCCACTTGAAGTATGTGTTTTTAGGAGACTCATCTATATTACCTGTTATTAAATCTTTAGAATTAAATGATCTGCAGGAGCAAAGACTGTTAGATACATTTAAAAGATATAACAAAGCTTTTGGTTGGACCTTAGTTGATATTTAAGGGAATCAGTCATTCAATATGTATGCACAGAATTATATTAGATGAACAATATAAACCAAGAGTTGATCCATAAAGGAGATTAAACTCGCATAGAATTATATTAGATGAATTTAGCTGATATTAAGGGAATCAGTCATTCGATCTATATGCACAGAATTATACTAGATGAACAGTATAAACCAAGAGTTGATCCACAAAGGAGATTAAATCCAATGATGAAATAAGTAGTTAAGAAGGAAATTTTAAAATGGTTAGACACTAGAATTATATATCCTATTTCAGATATTGCGTTGGTAAGTCAAATTCATTGTGTTCCTAAGAAAGGAGGAGTGACTATTGAAAAAAAAAGAAGATAATTAATTAATACATATCAAATAAATTACTGGGTGTCGTATTTGCATTGATTATAGAAAATTAAACACTGCCACCAGGAAATATCACTTCTCTTTACCCTTTTTAGATCAAATAGTAGCTAAACTTGCTGGGCACAAATATTTTTCTTTTTTAGATGAACATACCGGTTACCATCAAATTCTTATTGCTCCCGAGGATCAAGAAAAAAACAACATTTACTAGTCCTTTTGGAACTTTTGCTTTTCGAAGAATGNATCTGACACTGACAATGAAATTACAGACAGTTTCCCTGATGAACAACTTTATAATATTAATGAGTGGAAAATACCATGATATGCTGATATTTTTAACTATATTGTAAGTGATATTTTGCCACCTATGCTGACATTGCAACAAAAAAGGAAATTCATTCATGATGCAAAAGCATATTTTTGGGATGAGCCTTATTTATATAAAGAATGTAAAGATCTGATTATGAGGAGACGTGTGCCTTATGAAGAAACTGAGGTAATCATTCAGAAATGTTATGATTCTGAATTTGGAGGACATTTTGAGATTAATAAAACTGCTTATAAAATTTTACAAGCTGGATTTTATTGGCCTACTATCTTTAGAGATGTTTATAGATATATAAAAACTTGTGATCGATGTCAACGAGTAGGCAATATATCTAGAAGAAATGAAATGCCTCTAAATTTCATGTTAAAAGTTGAGATCTTTGATGTTTGGGGATTAGATTTCATGGGACCATTTATTCCTTCATTTGGAAACTTATATATATTAATTGCAGTAGACTACGTTTCTAAGTGGATTGAAGAAGGTGATGCTAAAAGCGTTTCAAGATTTTTAATGAAAAATATTTTCACTAGATACAGAATGCCTCGAGTGGTTATCACTGACGGAGGATCTCATTTTATGAATAAATACATTCAAAGATTGGTAGAAAAATTTAATATTATTCGTAGAATCTCTACTGCCTATCATCCTTAAACCAATGGGTTAGCTGAATTCTAATAGAAAGATTAAACAAATACTTGAAAAGACTGTAAACCGAAGTAGAGTAGATTGGTCTACTAGACTGGATACTGCATTATGGGCTTACAGGACTGCTTATAAAACTCCTATTGGAATGACTCCTCACAGACTGATTTTTGGAAAAACTTGTCACTTACCAGTAGAGTTGGAGCATAAAGCATATTGAGCTAATTAATTTGAAAGATGCTGGTAAGAAGAGATTGTTACAATTAAATGAATTGGAAGAATTAAGAAATCCTTACCAGTAGAATTGGAGCATAAAGCATATTAGGCAATTAAAGAATTCAATTATAATTTGAAATAGTAGAATTGGAGCATAAAGCATATTAGGCGATTAAAGAATTCAATTATAATTTGAAAGATATTGGTAAGAAGAGATTGTTATAATTAAATGAATTGGAAGAATTAAGAAATGAGTCTTATGATAATGACAGATTGGGCGATTAAAGAATTCAATTATAATTTGAAAGATGCTTGTAAGAATTGGAGCATAAAGCATATTGGGCGATTAAAGAATTCAATTATAATTTGAAAGATGCTGTAAGAAGAGATTGTTACAATTAAATGAATTGGAAGAATTAAGAAATGAGTCTTATGATAACGATAGAATTTATAAGGAAGAGATTGTTATAATTAAATGAATTGGAAGAATTAAGAAATGAGTCTTATGATAATGACAGATTGGGCGATTAAAGAATTCAATTATAATTTGAAAGATGCTTGTAAGAATTGGAGCATAAAGCATATTGGGCGATTAAAGAATTCAATTATAATTTGAAAGATGCTGTAAGAAGAGATTGTTACAACTAAATGAATTGGAAGAATTAAGAAATGAGTCTTATGATAACGACCGAATTTATAAGTTAAAATTAAAGTTATGGCATGATTGGAAGATTTACTAGAAGAACTTTGAACTAGAACAAGAAGTTTTACTTTACAACACTAGGCTGAAGTCATTTCCTGGGAAATTGAAGTCTCGTTGGTTAGGACCCTTTACTGTAACTCAAGTTTATACTTACGGAACTATTGAAATCTAGGAAATTGAAGTCTCATTGGTTAGGGTCATTTACTGTGACTCAAGTTTATACTTACAGAGCTATTGAAATTGAAGATCAGAAAACGAAAAGATTTAAATGAATGGACACAGATTAAAGCCGTATTTTGAGGGTAAAAGACCAAATTTTAAAGAGGTTTTAATAATCAGTCAACTGGGACATAGATTAAAACCATATTATGAGGGTAACAAACCAAATTTTAAAGAGGTTTTAATGATTACATAGATTAAAACCATATTATGAGGGTAAAAGACCAAATTTTAAAGAGGTTTTAATGATCAGTCAACATGAATGACACCTGAATAGGTCGGGCTGACGACGTTAAACCAAGCGCTATATGGGAGGCAACCCATATTTATCTTTACTTTTATCACGATTATAGTAATTTTTATTTGAAATTATCATTAGTATGTGGTAGTATTAAGCTCTACTACTCTTATTTACGCTTGAAATATCTTAAAAATTGGATCCATAGAGAAAAATTAGAACGCATTCGGACCAGAGCGAAAACTGTGAAAATTTTTTCTTGGACGCCGACGGCATCCTCGACGCCGCTGACAGTGCGTTTTTCCTGAGATTCCAGACAAAATTAATACAGAGGCCCTCAACCCCACCAATAGCTCCCTCAACCACGTCGACGGTGAGACTGGCGAATTGGCGGTTACTTGGGTTCAAATGGCGGTTTTTGGCAGTTTTTGGGCGGGAATTGTCTTTTTAAACTTAAAAATTTGATTCCTAGTTCATATTTTCCCTCCAAAAACTAAGTGAAACTACACCAATTTCATTCCTATGGCGTCCAATTCCCTTGATAATCCTAGAATGCAAGTTTTCAATCGCCGAAAGTTTATTAGTGCGGAAATGCAGTGAATCTTCAACAAGTTACTGATGAAGAAAAGACTGATCAAGGAACAAGGATTCATAAATCGCGGATTGGATAATCCCACAACGGATATTGAAGAAACGATAGTGCGACAAAGATGGGAAGTGTTGTGCTACACTACCGCCGCCGCGGTGGTTCCAGTGGTGAAATAATTTTATGCAAATTTACATGGAATCAACTAAGGAGTTGTTTATGTGCGAGGAAGATGAATAACTTTCACTCCTGCACGGATCAACAAATTATACATGATAGACTGTTTGTGTCTGCCACTATTCCAATTTCGTCCCAATGAGAAACCAGATGAATGAGATTTACTAATATTTAACGAACGAAACTGGCGACTGGGAGACAAGAGAAAACAGGTATGTTAGTTTTTCTGCAACACTCCTAAATCTCATTTCGAAACATTGGCACTTTTTCATATCTGTGAAACTGTTACCGATAATGAAGATCGGTAAAGTTTCTAATGAAAGTGCCATTTTGAATTACTTCATTCAAAAAGGGGCTGTCGATCGACATTAGATCCATAATTGTGAGGTCGGTTTTGGGCCTGATTGTTCATGGATCAACTTATGGGCTTGGACACCCCTCCACAATTTTCTCACTTTGCAGTCAGTTTCAAGTGTTATGAAAATTGGGAAAAGGTACTGCTACCTTGGAAGCCTTTGAACCCAACTGAGAGATTCCCAGTTTTTGAAGATGAAAATGACATCACCATCATAGTAGATCAATCAGCTCATAATTCACTGCCAGCTCAACCCTTAGTCCCTGATAAGTCTTTGGTGATCCTACGCCAAATCAAGAAATTGGCAAAGGAGGTACAAAATGTCATGAATGTGATTAATAATATCTCTGATTTCTTCAATCATCTAAACTGGAGAGTGAAGGAACACTTTGATCATTCTGGACATTTAGAAGATAGCTTAATACAACTAATGAGGAGGATGAAGTTAATAGAAGAGGATTCCACTGAAGAATTTCCATTCTGACCCTTCTACAACCTCTTCATTCATGTGCAATCAATGGGTGATCTCAGAGGAGAATCGAGTACCGAGTCTGAGGATTAGTAGATTTATATTACTACCTATCTGTCTATCTATGTATTTTGATTTGAACTTTGTATTTGCTTTGCTTTAGAATTATGCTTTTAGATTTCTGTATAGTTGAGACTAAGCATATGATGTTTTCTTTTCAGCGTTTTGAGTGTTGTGGCTTGGATTGCGACACTGAATTATTGTGTGGAGGTTGAGAAAATACCAGACTTAGGTGTGTTATGTAACATACATTGTACCCCTTGGGATTTATATATAAATGTGATGTTTTGTGTTGTGAAAGTTTATATGTGCTAAGTACATCATTTAATCACTTAAAATTATGTCTATAATGATTTAAAAAATATCGTTAAGGCTTGAAATTGATCAGAATTGCGAAAATTTGGAATTTGGACAAAATCAATAGAGCCCGCCGACAGCGCCCTCAACGCCGTCGATGACGAGATTTTCTCGAAACTTAGGATTTAATTCCAATAGAGTGTGCCGACGGCGCCATCGACCTGCCGACGGCACCATCAACCTGCCGATGGTGAGCTCACGAAAACACACAGTTAACCGTAATTTTGACTAGTCAACCGCCACTATTCATCATCCCCTTCCTCCTAAAAACGCCATTTTCGAACTAGAGCTTGAAAGATCTTGGATTGGGAGGCAATTTCAAGGCTTTTTGACATCGGATTTGATCATATCTAGGTAAGAGCTTCACTCCAAGCTAAAAATATTTGATTTTCACCGTACATTTCTTCCACATTGAGGAGATCCGAAAATTTGAGAATGTGAAAAAAATTTTGGAAGAAATTCATGGATCTTAATGTTGAACTCTTAGAATTACTATTGGAAGCCATGATTTGTATAATTGAAGTAATTTTTGGAATTTTTTTATATATTGATTAGATTGAAATGGCTCTACGTCAAAAGAGAAGAGTTGAGTTTGATGAGCGGAAGAGCATAGAATTGATAAATGAAAGGATTGGAGGTTTAGAACGTCAGCACGATTACGATAGTGAGTACCTTTAGAGGCATTCAAATTTTGAGGTAGCCTATTATGAAGCTCAGGCCCGACACTACAGAGGTGAACCTGATGTTACTTTTCCTGAGTGCCCCCGGTATACTCAGTATCATCCCGATCCACCTGCTGATCAAGGAGATGAAGATATAGCTTGGGATTTTGATGTTGAATGAAATTGATGTACTTATATTTGTACTTTTATTTCTGTAATCTTTTTGTAATAGAAATGAATGTTTATGTATTTGGACCTTCATTTTTATTATTTTGTGTACTTGGATAATTTTAATTTTTGTTATAAAGTTAGTGTTATAGTTAAATTTGCATGTGTAGTTTAATACATGTTGAGTAGTATTTTGTAATGTAATGTGATTTTTATTTTTGCATTTTAGTTTTAATTGTTTAGCATTGTGTTTGTGTTAGGAAATGTTGTGCTTGTTTTAGTTTTATACTTATTTCAAAATTTCATTACCCAGAAATTCCTCTAATAATTTATATGTGTAGAAAGCTCCTAATATTACAGACCAGGTGAAGTAAAAATTTGAGAAGGCCTGCAAAAATTTCAGAATGATGAAAATGCCTACAATACTGAGGTATGATTTATATTTATAGTTTTTCTTTCCACCTTCAATACTGTATTATTTCATATTTAAAAATTTAAGATTGGGGGAGGGAAGAAAAAGATTAACTATTAGATGTCCTCTATTTTAATATTTTAAAAAATTATTTATATGATTTCATGTAGTGAATTTAATTCAAGTACTATATTTTTGTAACTATTAAATATTATGGTAGATTTAAAGAAATATTTTTGTAATGAAATTTAATTTTGTAATGATATTTAGTATAAGAGAATAAGACTATAGTTAACTATTTAAAGTAAAGGAAACTATATTTTAAAGTTTTAGTATAAGAGAATAAGACTATAGTTAACTATTTAAAGTAAAGGAAACTATATTTTAAAGTAAGGAATATTTTTGTAATGAAAATTAATTTTTTAGATTAAGATATTTAGTATAAGAGAGTAAGATTATAGTTACTATTTTAAAGTAAAGGAAACTATATTTTGAAGTATTAAGAATCTTGGAAATTTATTTGAGAAGAAAAGATTGGGGCTCAATGATGTAAAAGCTATGAAATTTGAATCTTAGAAATTCATTTGAGAAGAAAATAAAGTAAAGGAAACTATATTTTGAAGTATTAAGAATCTTGGAAATTCATTTGAGAAGAAAAGAGTGGAAAATTAATTTTGTAACTTAAGATATTTAGTATAAGAGAATAAGATTATAGTTAAGTATTTAAAGTAAATGAAACTATATTTTGAAGTATTAAGAATCTGGAAATTCATTTGAGAAGAAAAGATTGAGGCTCAATGATGTTAAAACTATGAAATATTTATAAGGTAAATGAATGCTTTGAGTTTTAAATTTAGGGAAAGAAAAGTGAAGTTCAAAATCATTAAAGGCTATCCAAATATAGTAATTCTCATTTGAAAAAGGAAAAAGAAAGGATTGAAAACACTCCCTGAAAAGAAAAGAAAAATATATAGGATTGAAAGCAATCCAAATGAAAAAAAAAGAAAGAAAAACATTATGGAAGTGAGGAGAAGCTTAAGGATATGTCTAATCAAAAATTGGCTTCACTGGACCAACCTAAAGGGAAAACTTAAATACATTCATGAACTTATATTTATGGAATAGGTCTTTTACTAGTAGAATTCTCATGAAGATCCTATCGTTTGGATATTCTAAGTATATGGAATAGATTTTTTACTAGTAGAGTTCTCATGAAGTTCCTATCATTTGAATATTCTAAGTGGGAATAGGTCTTTTACTAGTAGAGTTCTCATGATGTTCCTATCTTTTGGATATTCTAAGTGATTTAATATTGCAACATATAGTCATTCTTGAAATGAATAAAAGACTAGAACTCTTAAACTTGATAACTACATAATCTTGTGGCTACAGAGTTAATTCAATTACTTGAATTTTTTCTGAAAATCTCACTATGATATTGATCCTAAGTCAAACTTATGTATTTCTGAATTAAAACTTTACTGCAGTAGATCATAACTTTTATATAGTACTAAAATTACTCCACGACAAGTAATAGTTAAGTTTGGGGGATTTTGACTAGAGAAATATGTTGAGATTTTCATACCTATTTTACACTATTTTTGATGATATTGCACTTTAAAGAATAGTATTTTTGATGTTTTGTCTAATATGTTGAGATTTTCATACATATTTTATACTGTTTTTAATGATATTGCACTTTAAAGAAAAGTATTTTTGATGTTTTGTTACAGGAATAATGAATTAGGGTAAATGGAGCAAAAAGATGCAAAAAGGAGTGAATTTGGAGCGGAAAGGACAAAAATGTGGAGATTTGAACTAGGGCGCCGACGGCACTCTCGACTTCACCGACGATGAGTTTTTCCCGAGGCTACAAGACAAAATTCTCCAGAAGTCCGCCGACGGCAAGCTCGGCGATTATGCCTACTTAAGCTTTCGATAAGGCCAAATTTTAAAGTGATGCTTAGGCAACTCTTGGGAAAGCTCATCCACAACTTTAAAAGAAGATTTTGGCTGAAAATTGAGAAGAGTCTAGAGGTCCTGGATGTTAGATAGGTTCTAATAGTGTGTAAAAATTGTGAGGAATTCTTCGAGATATTGTAAGAGTGGAGGGAAAGTGAGAGATTTCTTCCTCCTTGCCGCTTCAAAGAGGAATTCTATGTGCTAAGAGTGGAGGGAAAGTGAGAGATTTCTTCCTCCTTGCTACTTCAAAGAGGAATTCTGTGTACGTGAGAGATTTCTTCCTCCTTGCTACTTCGAAGAGGAATTCTGTGTGCTGTAAGGAAAGGAAAAGATTCAGAGGACCTTCGAGGAGTGTTCTTGGGGAGAAATTAGAGATAAGTTATTTATTTATTATAGTTTGTATGACTTTGATTTTATATATGACTTCCGAGTTTTGTTGTGTTTTTCACATGAGATCTGAGTAGTTTTCTTTGTCTTTCTCACTGTCTCGAGATTTGTGAAATATGATTTGAATTGGTGAAGCCATAAAAATGTTTAAGAAATTGTGATGATCTTTTCACTTTGATTTTAATTTACTTTCAATTGATTTGAATTGGTGAAGCCATGAAAATGTTTAAGAAATTGTGATGATCTTTTAACTTCAATCATGAGTTCTAAGTAGTTTTCTCTGTCTTTCTCCTTGTCTCGAGATTTGTGAAATGGTGATTATAATTGGTGAAGCCATGAAAATATTTAAGAAATTGTGATGATCTTTTCACTTCGATCTTAATGAAGCCATGAAAATGTTTAAGAAATTGTGATGATCTTTTCACTTAGATCTTAATTTACTTTTAATCTGGCCAATTGATTTGTTAAAATATGTTAAGTTTTACAACTAAAGTGAATATTACATCCATGATTCAAGGAGGTCAAAGCCCTTGGAAGTTGGGTGCAAATAAATAAGGAAATAATATTATCGGGAGTAAAATTGGAGATTTTAGAGTGACAGACTAAAATCTTCAATTCGGTCCTATCGTTTGGGTGCTGAAGTGCAGATGTTAGCCCTCAGGTGAGGGGAACGTGGGAGCGCCGAAGTGAGAGCCGAGATCCTCCCAGCCTAGCCACAGATTCAGTAAACAAGCGTAGGATTAGTCAATGTTCTTTATGCCTGGACCAAAGGGTAAAGAATAGGTATGCTCCTATTTGGCAGAATATAATTTGAACTAATTCACTTTTTCCATTCACTATAATTTCTTGACAAGTAGAAAGATATTTTAAATTGAACTGATTCACTTTATCAATTCACTATAATTTCTTGACAAAGAGAATGATGTTTTCAGTGTATTATTGAATAACACATTTAAACCCTCATTAGTATCATTAGTTATTTAATAGTTATTAAAATTACATATTTATTTTAATTGTCCATTCACTATAATTTCTTGACAAGGAGAATGATGCTTTCTTATATATTGAATATCACATTGGAATTCACTATAATTTCTTGACAAGGAGAAGGATGCTTTCTTATATATTGAATATCACATTTAACTAATTTATTAGTATAATTAGTTATTTAAGAGTTATTAAAATTACATATTTATTTCAATTGTCTATTAATGTAGTATAATTAGTTATTTAAGAGTTATTAAAATTACATATTTATTTCAATTGCTTATTAGTGATAGGTATAATTAGTTATTTAAGAGTTATTAAAATTACATATTTATTTCAATTGCCTATTAGTGACTCATAAGCTAGTTATTTAATAGTTATTAAAATTACATATTTATTTCAATTGCCTATTAGTGACATATAAGTAAATTGAACTTCGTTGTTGCGATTAAAGTATTGCTTTTTTAAAATTTTAGTTCGCAGTTCTAAACCACTCCCTGTGGGATTGATATCTAGGACTCCATTAGAGCCTATATTACTTGAGTGATACGTATACTTGCGTTGATAAATATGACTTTACAATTATTGAATATTTATTACGTCCATATTTAACTTATATTTTTAAGCATATATAAAGTCGTCGATCAATGTATTGCTACTGCACTTAACAATAAACCTCCAGGAACGTGTCCTAGTAATGTTGAAGTAAATCCCAAAGATCAGAATAAAGAGCAAATTAAGGTTATTCAACTAAGTAGTAGAAAATAGTTGAAAACCAGAGTTCAGAAAGAAGTGGAAGTTGAAGTTGAAAAAGATGAGATGAAAAATGAAAATCTGGTTGAGATTTTCATTTTGAGACAAAATGTCCTATTAAACTAGTGAAATCACTAGAAAAAGACCACCACCACCATTACCTCAAAAGATTGATGCAGAAAATCAGAGATAACTATGTTTTAAATTTTTTAAAAATATTGAGGAAATTGAAAAACATTTTATTTGTTGAAGGCTTCTAACAAATGCCAAGCTATGTGAAATTCTTGAAGGATATACTTATTAAGAAAATGAAGCTTGTAGATAATGAGACTGTTGCATTTAGTGAAGAGTGTAGCGCTATAATTCAAAAAAAGCTTCCTGAAAAACTCAAAGATCCTGGAAGTTTTACTATTCCTTGTGCTATTGCCGAAAGATTTTTTGGAAGAGCTTTATGTGATTTAAGAGCTAGTATTAATCTTATGCCTTTGTCAATTTTCAGAATGTTGGCTTTAGGAGATATTTCACCTACAACTGTAACTCTTCAGTTTGCTGACAGTTCGATTACCTATCCTAAAGGAGCTATAGAAGATGTTTTGGTAAACGTTGATAAATTTATCTTTCTTGTGGATTTTATTGTATTAGATATGGAGGAAGATAAAAAAATTCCTATCATTTTAGGAAGACCATTCCTTGCCACTGGAAGAGCATTTATAGATAAGCAAAAATGAGAACTAACTATGAGAGTTAGTGATGAAGCGGTGATGCGGGGTGGATTTAGAGTGTTAATTTTGCAAATATTTTTTAATATTACAAAATGCGCATGACAGAAACAATATTAAATATGCAAATTAATCCCAACAAAATATAACTTTTATGAAAATAATTTTATCTTTTTTTTTTAAATCTTTAAAATGTCAAATCCCCTAAAAATAACGCATATATACGTATCACTCAAGTAATAAAGTGCTCTAATGGAGTCCTAGATATTATCTCACGGGAAAGTTGGAATGCCTATTAGTAAATTTTTAACATTATAATCTAAACTACTATTTTAAACTACAAAAGTGACCGTGCTAAATTTGAATATAAAGTAATAGAGTGAATGCTAAATAAAATGCAATAAAAAGACAAAGTTAATTAAACTAATTGTTAAACTTTGAGAAGTAAAATTACGAAAACTAAACAAAGTTTTTGTGATGAAGATTTAAAATTTAAGAAAACATCCTTTCCCTTTACAGTGAGTATATGGATTGTGAAGAAATTAAAATCTTTTGAAAATACATATATAAATTATTTTTTGTCAAATAGGAGCAATCATATTCTTTACCCTCTTCCAAGTGTATAAAGAACATTGACTAATCCAGAGTTGGGTCCATAATTCTATGGTTAGCCTGGGAGGATATCGACTACCACTCCAGAGCTACCACTATTCCCTCACTTGAGGGCTAATAATCTCACATTAGTTTCCGATCAACTGGGCTAAATTGGGTATTTTAATCTGTCACCTTAAAAGCTCCAATTCTGCTTCTAAAAAAGTATATTTCCCTATTTATTTGCACTCAACTTCATGGATGACATCCTCTCCCATAAAATCAAATGTGATTCTCACTATGTTGTAAAAATCTTAGCTCTTTCGGAACATATATTTCTAAACACACTTTAACAATTTAATTGGTCAGATCGAAAAGTAAATGAAGATCATAGTTGAAATCATCACAAATTATTGACATTTAAAACTATATAAAACAAAATCAATTCTTCAAAAACCATATCTCAAAGTAGGGAGAAGGATAAATAAGACTTCTCATAATTCATGAGAAGGATATAACAAAACACGAATTTCATTACTAAAAATAAGTTTACAAAACAAAAGAAATAAAAGACACAACTTATCTTACAATCCTTCCCTAGAAAATCCCTAAAAGTTCTCTTCAAGCATTTCTCTCCTTATAAGCACTCTCAATTCTCTCTTAGAAATGTAATGAAGAAAAAACCTCTCACCTTCCCTCTCCTCTTACAATCCTTGAAGAAAATCTTCAAGTCCTTGACTTTCTCTCTTTCGACTCTTTTACAGGTGACACACCCTCTCGTTTTATTTCCTTGAATTCCTTCCCTTTTATTAAAGGCTACCTCCCTTAAAAAGAATTCAAAATTTTCTTCGAAATTCTATCCAAAAGTCAACTATTTTGAATTCAAAAGACATGTTCATTGATCAAGAGATATATCCCTTCATAAAAGAACCTTCCAAAGTGTCTATATGCATTGAATCACTCCAAGAGGTGTTTAGAACAAGTGCCATTTTGAAAATTAACACAAAATTCATTCTGAATCGCTTTAATAAGCAAAAAGTTATCTTTGGTGCATCTTGTGCCAGTTCTAGTGTATCTGGTGCCAGTTTGCTTAATTTGGCATTGTTCTGGGTTTTGGCACATCTTGTGTCAGTTCTGGCGCATCTGGAGCTAGCTCTCTGTAAAATGACGCATCTTGCACCAATCTAAAATTGTGCATCTTGCGCCACTATGGTGTATCTTGTGCCAATATGGCACATCTAGCGCCATATCTCTTTATAATGGCGTAGCTTGCACCAATCTAGCGCCAACATTCCCAAAATTCATTTTTTTGGCTCTAAATTTTGTTCTTTTTTGCTACTTTTGCTCCAAATGCCTAAAATTTATGTACCTGCAATAAAAATAAGAAAATACCCTTCCTTAAAGGGAAATATCACAAAAAATAACCATAAAATGTAAAGTTAAAACAACATATTATTTTGGTGTATCAAAATTCCCCAAACTTAAATATTAGTTGCCCTGAAGTGACACTTTTGCTGCATAAAAGTGTTTAATAAATAAAATAGTAATATTTTTAAAAAAATCTTTAATAACTTTGATTCAAACTCTAAGTCTAAGAGTTCTTAATAATCAAATTTAAGATTTCTGAATCTCTATTCATTTCAAGAAAAATTGTAATTTGTCATATTAAAGATACTTAGAACATTCATATGAAAAAAACTTCATGAAAGCTTTGATAGTAATGCTACTAATACTTCAATATAAGTTTAGAAAATGTAATAAAGCATTTTCCTTAAGTTGATTCAAGTGAAGCCAATTTTTTATTAGGCGTCTCCTCAAGCTTCTCCTCACTCATTTTTCTTTTCATTTTTTTTTCTTTTTTACTTTTTCTTTTTCTTTTAGGATCTTTTCAATTCTTTCTTTTCATTTTCTTTTTCAAGTAAGGATTACTATATCTAGATAGCCTTTAATAATTTTGCACTTCACTGTCCCCTTCTTAAAGTCAAAATTCCTTACCTTTCTTCACTTTATAATTTCATATTAGTTTATGATTTTTCATAAATCTTCATTCTTTTTTTCTTAGATGAAACTCTAAAATTCTTAATATTTCAAAAATACAATTTTCTTTACTTAAAATAAAAAAAAAACAGTCTTATTTTATCATACCAAACCTCTTAAACTTAAAAATTGACCTTCATTATTAAAAAATTTTTACCTAAATTTACCATAATATTCATAAACATAAGTATAGTTATTTAAAGTTAAATCTTAATATCCTAGGTCATGTTAAATAATTTTAAAACTATAGTTAATTGAGGACAAATAAAATTTAGTTTAATTCTTTTTTAAAAATATTTTTCTTTCCCACAAACTTAAGTTTTTATGTGATTTAAAAATGTTTTAGTACAAAATGTTGTAAGTGAAAAAAATATTAAATGCAAAAAAATAAAAATTAACCTATAGAGAATTTTTGAGTATGAAACATGTCTTTGTTATTCTGCAGGTACAAACTTTAAACATACATACAAACTTTAAAGCATTAAATCAAACATAATATATTCTAAAGGATTTGCTGAAAATTAAAAACAGAAATATAAACTAAAAATACTAAAATTGCAGGAAAAGTAAAAATCTACAGTATTATTAAAATTTAGGCCAACAACACAAAATGAAAGTGTTTATCACAATTGTTTCAAATGACATCAAATAACAAAATAATCAAAAAAATAACAGACAAACAAACAAAACAAACTAAACTAGACTCCTAAGAATATCAGTCAATATCGTCTTCCTCATCATCATCTTCTTCTTCATCATCATGAATAGGAGCATAAGGAGTAAAGCTGGGGCAAGTTAGAAATTCCACTTTGTGTTCACCCCTAAGATATCTAACCAAAGCTTCCTCAAAAGCTATATCATATTGAACTCTCCTATGCTTATACTCATCATTATAAGCATTTCTTGCTCCAATTTCTCCAATCTGATTCAGCATAGTAACTATATCCATTTGTTGAATCATAAGCTGCTCCATAATATTTTCAAGTGAAATAGCCCGAGATGTAGAGGCCCCTGCAGTTGATGTAGAGGGTTTATCAATACCTCAACTCCTAGACTCAACAAGTGATTCTATTCTTTGAATCGTATGCTTCCCAATAAGATTTTTTGGCTGCAGCCTTTCCTCATTTCTATTGGACTCTACTCCTAATTGGTCACATAAAGTGAAAATCAGGGCAGGGTAACCCAATCAATTGGTTGTAGCATTATTAGTTATAATTCGAGCCTGATGAATAATGAGAGCACCAACATTCACTCCCTTCATTTTCTAAATGCAGAAGTTTAGCACAGCTCTATCTTTTGTGACATCGGCGAGATGAATTTTTGGCAGTAATTTAATAGAGATGGAGTGGTGTCGTACCTTTGATTGAATAGTCATCATGGAAGCAGAGACGTTAATCTTCTTATTATTTTTAATCTTCCATTCTTCTCTTTCATTAGTCAGAAAAGCAATCTCTTCATTCAATGATGAATCAGTCATCACGAATGCATTTTTTTTGCAATGGAGTACAATTCTTAGCCCATAAAAAGCATTGATCCATTCCTTAGAAAGTTTTCGGCACAATTTTTGGTTGGAGAGTTGCCCATAAGAAGCTATTGGTCACCAAAATCAAAATTTCGCCGCCCGCTTCGGAATGACGTTTTAATTTATATATATATTTAGTTTTAGAAAAATATGAAATCAAACTGACCCCATATTTTTTATAGTTCAAATAAAAGAGTGTTGTACCTCTAATCATGTATCTATCTTGAAGGATAAACACAAGATTTGAGGATGAGGTTCGATCAAATAAATTAAGGAATATATGACATCTGTTTGGTCTGTAAAACCTTTGTATTTACTGACAAGTTCCCCAATTTAATATAAAGAATTAAATAGAGTTCATATTAAGCTGGGTTCGGACATTCTTCCTATAAGGGCAAGCCCATATAGTTAATTACATCTTAAATGACCAAAGTCACCTAAGAAATATAAGGGAAAGCCCCTATAGTTAATTACATCCTAAATGACCAAAGTCACTTAAGAAGACTCGTATTTAATATAAAAGATTAAATAGGGTTTATATTAAGCTGGGTTCGGACATGCTTCATATAAGGGTACCCCTATAGTTAATTACATCTTAAATGACCAAAGTCACCTAAGAAGACTCTCGATAAAAATTCCCCTATAGTTAATTACATCTTAAATGACCAAAGTCACCTAAGAAGACTCTCGATAAAAATCTAGCCTATAGTTAATTACATCTTAAATGACCAAAGTCACTTAAGAAGACTCTCGATAAAAGTCAAGAAAGTAGTTAATTACATCTTAAATGACCAAAGTCACCTAAGAAGACTCTCGATAAAAATCATGAAATATTCTTAAATGACCAAAGCCACCTAAGAAGACTCTCGATAAAAATCAAGAAAAATTATCTTCAAAGAATTTCAAAGGGTAGGACTCTTCAACGCTTTTAAATGACCAAAGTCACCTAAGAAGACTCTCGATAAAAATCAGGAAATATTATCTTCAAAGAATCAAAGTCACCTAAGAAGACTCTCAATAAAAATCAGGAAATATTATCTTCAAGGAGTTTCAAAAGGATTGGACTTTTCAATGAGATCGACGTAAAGGTGTGAAAGGGGATTGGTTAAAATTTGGAACATTTTGTTGTAGAGTCCAAAGGAGGATAAACTACAGGATGTCATGGATCCAGAGGAGAACCTCGGTGACTTCCCTAGCTATCCTAGTGTTTGGCTTCAATTTTGAGGAGAAATATTTAGGTGTTTCATCCTGTCAATTTTATTAGTTAGGGCTTATATTCATGTGAAACGATCACAAAAATAGCTTGGAAGATGTGAGGATTTAGGTCATGACGGACGACAACCTTGGAAATTTAAGACGAGTTAGGACTTATATTACCTAGCAGGGCTGTACAGATGCCTAAGATAAGGTGAGGATTTACGTTGCATAAGCAAGCGCCTTCGAAGTCCTATGGCTTTGTTGTTTATATCTAAGGAAGGAAGATTGGTTTAGCTGGGGAAGACAAGTTTTGCTATTGAAGATGGCGTGTTGCCCACCATGCTAGCTCCAAGCTCCCTGCCTCGACGAGTTTGAGTTTTCTAGTGTGTCAAGTTATGTTATTAAATCAGGTGACCCTATGGTTGAAGTCTTTTAAATTTTATGTGGCATGTTAAAGTTGATTAGATCAACACCGGTTAGGATCCTACGGTTCCCTCATTCTGGCACCACTATTTTCTATTGGATTCACTTAGTCCAAATGAATTCACTAAGCTAAACTTAATGAGTTCCATAATTTCATTTAGACCGTGGGAAGCCTCGTTAGCAATTGTAGGTTACCTCTTCTGAGGGATTCCCGATCATCCGATAGAGATGTCAGTTGGAATTGTAATTTTGTGTGATGTTGTGATTAAATTTTGAGTTATTTTATATTTTGAATGTTGTAGGGGTGGATTTTATCTTGGTTGATTTTAGTTTTAGTTTTGGTTTTAGTTTTGTGGCTATCCTGATTGTTTTAGTTTTCATGCAGGTTGGCATTATGTTTAGCATGCAAATTTGCAGGTATAAAAGTACAGTATGAAAGTACAAGAAAAACAATGCTAAAAATTGTAAAAATGTACCTGGCGAGTCTTCTTGTTCCACCACCTTAAACTCAAGATACATGTTAGGACATTTTATATGAAACATGAAAGTAAATTTTTGGCGGCCTACCTAACCCTAGGTCATATCTTGGTGGGTCCTTAGAATTTCAATTAAGGATGATGTTGCTAAGCAAAATATATTAAGTTTAGTAGATCTCCGAGGTATCCAACAGATCTAAAGAGAGAAGCAGGTCCGTGCAACTCTCTCACCGCCTGGTGAAAATTCTCGAGCTCATTTAAACTTATTATGTTGCTTGATAATTCATCCTATGAAACACCCTAATGCTCAATGAACATTGATGTATCAAATATTCCTAAGAGTAAAGTAATTATCATCTGTAATTTAATTTTGAAAATTGTGTGCGTGAAGACCCTTAAAGAGGCAAGTTAGTGTTATTGGAACACTTAACCAAATTTTGGTCCTAATTGGGCTTATAACGTTTGAAAGATATTCTAATTCTCAATGATATTTACTTTTCTAATCCTCATTTAAATGAAACTTGATTTAGCCTAAGTCACTACTAAGCCCTTAAGACCGAAGTAAGTGTCTTAGTTAGTTTTGAAAAGGTTATGCTTTAGGTGGTCATGATTCATGATTTGAATTTTATTTGAAAATCAAAATAGGGGTATTGAATTGATTAATTATTGACTTCAAAAGTCATACCCCTAAGTCCTGGGGTTTTTTTTATTTTAATAAACTTCCAAATTTTAATAATTTAGAAATTTATTAATTTTTATTTTCAATTAAGAAAGTGAGGTTGGTTTCTACCAATTAACCCCTTGTCTTTCAAACATCCAAATAAACTGATTAAGATCAAAGGTTGCCCATTTCCCTTCTTGAATTAAGCCTAATTGTTAATTAAGGCCAAATTTCCAAAATTACACATTTTACCTCAAGGTTCTAACACTTTATAATTTGTCAAATTCAATTTAAATGACTTTAAAATTTTTATCCTACCTCATTCTTGGGTCAATTAAGACATCTGAGGAGAAAATATGATTTTTCAAAAATTAATTTAATTTATATAATTAATTTTCATGCAAAAATAAGATTTTTCAAAGAAAATTCTTAACTTCACTAAGGTAAATTTTAATCCCTTGAAATTTTTATTGGAGGTAGAGCTAGACGATAGAAGCCTTTGGACCAAATTTCATGATTGTTTGATTTTATTTGAATTTTAAGAATTATTTTAAGTTCTGAGGTATTTATTAAATATTAAATATTTTAAATGGGGAAAATTATGTTTTATATTTTTTGAAAAATCTCCATGAGGTCAGAGAACTTAGAGGAGAAAGTTTTATATTTTTTTGAGTTTTATTTGATTTATTGGAATTATTCTTAGTGAAAACCAATTTTAACCTTTAAAAATTATTTTTAAGCTTTGAAATTTAGTTTCTTTATTTAGAAAATTCGGAAAAAAATTCTAATTGTTCTTAAGTGCTTAGGAAGCACTTGAGAACATTTTCATGAATTTTATTATTTTTAAAGTAGGTTTAAAATCAAATTTTTATTTTAAACTCCATTTTATTTTTTTATAAAATACCCCTAATCATAGAGAACTCAAAAAACAAGTTTTTATAATTTTTTGAGTTATATTTTGTTTTTTAAAAATCATTTAAGTGCAAAAAATGTTATTTTTCTTTAAAAATGAACCTAAGTTACCAAATAAACTCAAAATGCTTTGAATTTTTTATGATTAGTTCTCTGAATCCTAAAAAATAGTGGAGATAAAAAATCAAGTCATTTTGTTGTTTGTATTTTTTAAATTAATTATTTTAGCGATTTAGGGCTTGTGAAGATTAGGTGTATTTTGAATTACTTGGCTTATGAAAAATTTTCTTAAAGGTTGTCTGGTCTTCATAAACCTTCCAAAATTTACTTGGATTTTTCTAAGCAACATGATAATTTTCATGATTATTTTAAACAAATAATGCACATAAATTTGAAAAATATGATTCTCTATCTAGGGACCTCCTCTGACTTTGGACAAATCAGGGAATGTTCCCTAAGACAGAGGCGCCAACATGCTAAAATTTGAAGCCATGGTGATATCACTACATGCATGGAGAATCAAAACATCCAAATCATTATTTAATTAATTAAAAATAAAATATGCATCAAATGGACTCCAACTCATTTTCACAT
The DNA here is from genome assembly GCA_002079205.1 of Phalaenopsis hybrid cultivar. Lineage (NCBI taxonomy): Eukaryota > Viridiplantae > Streptophyta > Magnoliopsida > Asparagales > Orchidaceae > Phalaenopsis > Phalaenopsis hybrid cultivar. The sequence goes on along the minus strand of JXCR01147916.1, from coordinate 295,618 downwards.
TGTTCTTCTCTGTTTACTGAGCAAGAGGGTATTTTTATTTTATTTTTATGATTTTTGTACACCAAGATATGGATTTTTAAAGCTAGGGATCCTTTTATTATTTTTTTAAATCCCTATTTATCTATTTAAACGCGCGGCACCACATCAACCTACGGAGGCTCTGAAGCTCCACGTGGCGCGCTCCCATGTGACGCCGCCGTCCACCTCAGTGCTGACTCGACCCGCGGTTTATGTTCCGAAGCATTGTCTGGCCTCATTTCAACCTTCCATCTGATACACACGTGATCAGACGACTCCCCGTCATTGTCCCCGATAGCCTAGCCCGAGAACTATCCATCTTCAAGCCATAAGATCTCTCTCATTTCCTATACAAATTGGATGAAATTTTTTTTTAAAACACTCGTCTAGACTAGACAAACACATCCATTAGGTGATCAAGCCATCAAATTAACTCTAATCAAATGGAGAATCAAAAGAGGCTCAAGAGGGGGAGAAACTTTATACTTTTTTCTCTGAGAAGTGAAGCTTCGATCAGAGAGTCTTGGCACATTTGTTGTGATCCAAGGAGGCTAGGGATCAAGTCTTTGGTCTTGGTGTAAGGCCTAGGTATTATTTCGATCTCAACCAGATTTGTGTGTTGGTCCAGAGCTATGGTAGAGACTTTGTGAGAAGGGAATTTGATGGGGATTAAGCTTCTTTCACTATTGTGAAAGTGTGGGTGAAGGTAATTTGAGTTTGGTGGAGTGTGGAGGTGTATTGGGCTCTGTCCTGATTTCTGGAAAGATTTCAAGCTCAAAATTGAACTCTAGCAGTGGTAATTGGTGAGGGAAAATAGTTGGAATGCACTGAGGGGATCTTAGGAAAGCTCTGTGGTCAGTTTGGAGAGGTCTGTCTAAGAAATTTTCAGCACCTCTTCCCATGGCCATGGGAGGTGTTTTTTATAAAAATGGCTAAGGGGTGGCTGTCATGGCCAATCAGGGGGTGCATTGTGCTGCTTAGGTGAAGGGCAGAGGAGCTCTACAATTTAATTTGGCTGAGCTGGCCTCTAGGTTTAATTTGGGTGAAGTTCCATGGGGGTGGCTCTAGGTTTTGAGCTTCTCCGGTGGCTAGGTGTCCAGGGCATCTGGGGGAATCTGTCAAAGCAATTTAATGCAAAGGGGTTTAGTTTTGGTAACGGTATCTTAAGCATGTGTATTTTTGAAAATAAGATCCCTTAATTTGGGGGACTTTTGGTCAATGGCCCATCTAGTTTTGGTTAGATGGGTTTTGGCTCAGTCTTAGGGTCTAACCAATGGCTGAGGTGGAGTTAATTTGATTTCTTTAAGGTGGTTTGGTCATGTTTAATGCATAGGTTCAATGTGAGTTAAAGTGATCAAAGCTTGGGTTTGGGCTAGATTAGCCATGTAAATTGACTCAATTGATTGATCAACATTATGTAGATGATTGTTGTGAAGATTTTTGGTGAAAGGTTGAAGTGATTTTGAGTTCAATTGGTAGGTGAATTTGAGAAATTTTTGAAATTTGGCCAATTTGGGCATGTTGGGTTAGACAAGGGTCTAGGTTGTGCTAGCCTTTGGATAAGTCCAAATTGTGTGGTCACATGATCAAGGGAGATGTTGTGTAGATTTTTCATGAAGGGATAAAGTGGAAATTTTGGGGTTAAGGCCCTCAATTTGGTGAGATTTTGAGACATTGTCAATTTGGGGTAAATTTAGGGCTTTTTGGACTCAGGTTGAAATCAAATGAAATTGAGGTCTCACCAAGGCAAATTGAAGGTCAATTTTGATGTATGGAGATGTCATGAAGGTTTTTCAACAAAAATTATGGCCAATTGAGTGGACTATGAGTTCAATTTGGTGGAACCAAGTCATAGGGCCAAAATTGGGTTTTTGGTTTAGCTCACAATTGTGTTCAAATAATGGACCAATTGAGCTTGGATTTGATCTAGATTAGTCTCATCAAGGGTGAATTTTAGTTTCAAATTGAAATTGGGGTGAATTGAGACCAATTGGATGGACATTTGAGGTAATTTGGGGAAAATATGAGCCTTTAAAGGGCAATTTGGGGTTTTGATAAAAGATGATCAAATTGGCCAAATTAGGTCATGTGATAGTTGAGAAAAATGAAATAGGGAATACTTGAGAGGGTTTGGGAAATTTTGGGATTTTTTTGGAATTTTTGGAATTTTGGGATAAGGAGGGGTACTTTCGGTAATTTGGAAAATTTGGTGATTTTGTGTAGTTTGGGTGTTTTGAAGGTGTTTGAAATGATTTTTGAACCAAGTTGGGTATTTTGGGTAGATTTAGAAAATTTGGCCAAATTTGGGGTTCCAAAGATATCTAGGTAATTCGGGGGAATTTTGGGCAAAAGGCTAGGTTGGGTATCTTGGTAGAGTTGGAGTGCCAACCACCATCAATAAGCCATGGACCAATGGAAACCCGTTGGGTGTCTTGGTAGAGTTGGAGTGCCAACCACCATCAATAAGCCATGGACCAATGGAAACCTCATTTTGGGTCTTCTATGTAGTGGTCTTAACCAAACCCTAGGCCAGGGCTAATGGGTTAAGGGACCACCTACAGGAGTCTCCCAAAAATATCAAGGGACGAGAGCCTAGAAATTATGGGTTTAGGGTAGTGAGTGATTACGAGTGTAAGTGATTGCAAGTGAGTGCCTTAGCCCTAGACCAACACCCATGGTCAAACTTAAGGTCAAGCAATCCTAAGGGAATTCATCTTGAGCTCCCCCATAATGACTCCACCTACTAAGTGCTGGAGGTTAGGACCAGAATGTAAGTTGAGTAAAGAGGAGTGTAGAATTTCTAATGGTGAGGGTTCCTTTTCTAGTTTTCTAAGGATCTTCAGTAGGAAAGTCTGTCGGCGTTATTTCAGGTTGGTTTGTGGGGTTGCCCGTAAGAAGCTGTCGGTCACCGGAATCAAAATCTTGTCGCCCGCTACGGAAGGACGTTAAAGTATGAAATCAAACTGACCTCATATTTTTCATAGTTTAAAGTGAAAGAGCACTATACCTCAAATCATGTATCTATCCCGAAGGATAAAAACAAGACTTGAGGATGAGGCTCGATCAAATAAACTAAGGAAAGTATGACATCCGTTTAGTCTGCGAAACCTTTGTATTTGCCGACAAGTTCCCCTATTTAATATAAAGGATTAAATAGGGTTTATATTAAGCTGG
>JXCR01147916.1:233911-290667 GCA_002079205.1 Phalaenopsis hybrid cultivar | reverse complement strand
ATACCCCTAAGTCCAGGATCATTTAATTTTAATAAACTTCCAAATCTTAATAATTTAGAAATTTATTAATCTTAATTAAGCAAGTAAGATTGGTTTCTACCAATTAAACCCTTGTGTTTCAATCATCAAATAAATTGATTAAGATCAGAGGTTACCCATTTTTCCTCCTTGAATTAAGCCTAAATGTTAATTAAGGCTAAATTTCCAAAATTACACATTTGCCCCTAAGGCTCTAACATTTCATAATTTGTCAAATTCAATTCAAATGAGTTTGAAATTTTTTTCCTACCTCATTTATGGGTCAATTAAGACGTCAGAGGAGAAAATGTGATTTTTCAAAATTTAATTTAATTTATATAATTACTTTCATGGAAAAATTGGATTTTTCAAAGAAAATTCCTAACTTGACCAAGGTAAAAAATAATCCATTGAAATTTCTACAGGAGGTAGACCTAAAATAGAGGAGCCTTTGGATCAATTTTCATAATTTTTTGAATTCTCTGTGATTTATTAGAATTATTTTAAATTCTGGGTTATTTAATAAAAATAAAATATTTCAGGTGGTGAAAACTAAATTTTTGTATTTTTGAAAAATCTCCCTAAGGTCAAAGAACTCAGAGGAGGAAATTTTATTTGATTTATTGGAATTATTTTAGTGAAAACTCATTTTTAGCCTTTAAAAAATTATTTTTAAGGTTGAAATTAAATATCTTTATTTAGAAAATCAGGAAAAATATTCTAATTGTTCCTAAGTGATTGGTGAAATTCAATATCTTTATTTAGAAAATCAGGAAAAATATTCTAATTGTTCCTAAGTGATTATGAAACAATTTAGAACATTTCCTGAGTTTTATTAATTTTATGATTTTTATGAATTTTTAATTATTTAAATATTTAAAATAGACCAAAAATCAAGTTTTTATTTTAAATATCATTTTATTTTTAGAAAATACCCTTGATCACAGAGAACTCAAAAAACTAAGCTTCATAATTTTTTTAGTTATATTTTAATTTTTTAAAAACATTTAAATGCCAAGATTGGTATTTATCTTTAAAAGTCAATTTAAGTTGTCAAATGAACTCAAAATATTTTGAAATTTTTATGATGGGTTCTCTGGATCATAAAGCACAGTGAAGATAAAAAATCAAGTCATATAAATTTTTGATGATGAGTTCTATGGATCATAAATCACAGTGGAGATTAAAAATCAAGTCATTTAAATGTTTAAATTTTCCAAGAATTAATTATCTTAGTGATTTAGTATTTGTAAAATTTAAGGATATTTTAAATGACTTGACCCGTGAAATTATTTTCAAAGGTTTCTCTGGTCATGGTGGACCTTTTAAAATTTTCTTGGGATTTTATAACCAATATACTAATTTCCACTATTATCTTAAAGAAATAATGTGAAATAACTTGAAAAATGTGGGTCTCTATATAGGAAGCTCCTCTGACTCTGGAAAAATCAGAGAATACTTCCGCTGACAGAGGCTACAACATGCTAAAATTTCAAACCAAGGTGATGTGCCATCATGCATGGAGAATCAAATGATTCAAAACAGTGTTTAATTAATTAAAAATAACATATGCATAACATGGTCTTGAAATTTATTCCACATTATTCTCCTTTGTTCACTGAGTAAAAGAGTATTCTTATTTTATTTTTGTGATTTTTCTACACAAAGTTATGAATTTTCTAGGTTAAGGGTATTTAAATAAATAAGAAAAAGCCCTATTTATCTATTTAAACAGCGCGTGCTGACTCGATCCTAGGTAGCTCGGCAGGAATGCGTGGCGCGCTCTGGTTGGACGTCGCCGTCCATGTAGCTGCTGACTCGGCCCGTGGTTTATGTCCCGAAGCGCTGTCCGGCTCGATCTCCCCCATCCATTTGATAGACGCTTGATCAAACGGAATGATCCCATGCCCGTCCACACTAAAACCCTAAGATCTCGGCCTAGGCTCAACCAAATCACTTCGGGTTTGATCTTATGGACTCGTTTAAGTGAGGCGAACACATCCATACGATTAGGATGCAATGAAATCAAGTTTAAGTAAATGGAGGATCAAAACAAGCTCGGGAGGAGGAGGAGTTTTATACTTTGATCAAGCTTAAGTAAATGGAGAATCAAAATAAGCTCGGGAGAAGGAGGAGTTTTATACCTTTTCTTTGAGAAGGGAGGCTTCAATCAGAGGTGATCGACACGTTCGTTGGGGTTTAAAGAGGCTAGGGATTGAGTCCCTGATCTTGGTGTAAGGTCTAGATATGAATTCGACCAAGCTCGATTTCAGGTGTTGGTCTAGAGCTATGGTAGAGGCACTGTGGAAGGGGGATTTGATGGGACCATTTGTCTTTATTTTTGTGATTTTTCTACACAAAGTTATGTATTTTCTAAGTTAAGGGTATTTAAATAAATAGGAAAAAGCCTTATTTATCTATTTAAACAGCGCGTGCTGACTAGATCCTAGGCAGCTATGAAAGCATGCGTGGCGCGCTCTGGTTGGACGTGCCGCCATCCACGGTAGCTGCTGACTCGGCCCGCTGTTTATGTCCCGAAGTGCTGTCCGGCTTGATCTCCCCCGTTCATTTGATACACACTCGACCGGACGGTTCACCGTCGTTGTCTCCAATAGGATGATCCCCATCCATTTGATACACACTTAATCAAACGGCTCCCCGTCATCGTCCCTGATAGAATGATCTCGTGTTCAATACACGCGCGGATAGACGGCATCCGTTCATCGTCCCCAATAGCCTTAACCGAGAATCAATTTGATACACGCTCGATCAAACGGCTCCCCGTCATCATCCCCGATAGAATGATCCCGTGCCCGTTCACACTAAAACCTTAAGATCTCTGCCTAGACTCAACCAAATCACTTTGGGTTTGATCCTATGACACTAAAACCTTAAGATCTCTGCCTAGACTCAACCAAATCACTTCGGGTTTGATCCTATGGATAAAACCTTAAGATCTCGGCCTAGACTCAACCAAATCACTTTGGGTTTGATCCTATGGACTCGTTTAAGTGAAACGAACACATCCATACGGCCAAGGTACCATGAAATCAAGCTTAAGTAAATGGAGAATCAAAATAAGCTCGGGAGGAGTAGGAGTATTATACCTTTACTCTGAGAAGGGAGGCTTCGATCAGAGGTGCTCGGCACATTCGTTGGGGTCCAAGAAGGCTAGGGATTGAGTCCCTGGTCTTGGTGTAAAGCCTAGGTATGAATTCGACCAAGCTCGATTTCAGGTGTTGGTCTAGAGCTATGGTAGAGACTCTGTGGGAGGGGAATTTGATGAGGCTTTGGCTCCTCTCACTCTTGTGAAGGTGTGGGAACAAGCAATTGAAGTTTGGTGGAGTGTGGAGGTGTATTGGGTTCTGTCCTGGTTTCCNTACATTTAGTGCATGGGTCCAAGTGGGTGCAAATGACCAAAATTTAGGTTTGGGCTAGGTTAGCCATGTCAGTTTGCCCAAATAATTATTGCATTTGGTGTAGATGATTTTAAGGAACAACTTTGGTGAAGGATGGAAGTGGTTTTGAGGTCAATTGGAGGGTCAATTTGAGGGAATTTTGAACTTTAATCAATTTGGTCATGTTGGGCTAGGCTTGGATCTAGGCTGGGTTAGCCTTGGACTAAGTCCAAATTGATTGTTATAAATGGTCAATAGGGACCTCATGAAGAGTTTTGAACATGAATTGGATGCAAATTTGGAGGTTAAGGCAATCAATTGGGTGAAATTTGGGGACTTAGCTAATTTGGGGCGAAATTTGGGAATTTTGGATTTAGGTCAAAATCAAGTGGATTTGAGGCTTCACCAAGGTCAATTGATGATTGATTTTTATGTATAGGAATGTTATAAAAATTTTTCAACATTAATTGAGGCCAATTCACTAGGCTATGGGTTCAATTCGGTGAGATTATGTCATATGATCAAAATTGGGGTTTTGACTCAAATCAAAATTGGGTTCAAATCATGGACCAATTAAGCTTATATTTGGTTTATTTTGGTCATATAAAAAGTGAATTTGAGTTTACGATTGGAATTTTGGTCAATTGAGACCCAATTGATGGACATTTGAGTTGGATTTGGGGAAATTTGGGTCTTTAAAGGGCAATTTGGGGATTTTAGTTAAAGATGGTCAAATTGGACAAATTGGGTCATGTGGTAGTTGAGAGAAATAAAATTGGGAATATTTAGGATTTATTGGAATTTTCTGAGAATTTTTGGATTTTTTGGGATTTTGAGATATGGAGGGGTATTTTGGTAATTTGGGGGTGTTGTAGGGGTAACAGGCCAAGATGGGTATTTTGGTAGAGTTTAGGTACAAATCATCACCAACAAGCCATGGAACAATGGAAACCCCATTTTGGATCCTCTACAGAGTGGTCTTAGCTAAACCATAGTCATAGGGCTAGTAGGTTTAGGGGACCATCTACATGAGTATCCCAAAAGATCAAGGGATCTAGGATAGAAATTTGAGTTCAGGGTAGTGAGTGGGTGTGAATGCAGATAAGCATAGTGAGTGCCTTAGCTCCAGACCAACACCCAAGGTTAACCCTAAGGTCTAGCAATCCTAAGGGTGACTCATCTTGAGTTTCCCCCACAGTTACCCCATCTACTAAGTATTTAGAGGTTGAGAGCAATATGTGAAACTTCAAGTTGAGTGGAGAAGAGTTTGGAATTTCTAATGGTGAGGGTTCCATGTCTAGTTTTCTAGGAATAGTCAACAGGAAAAGTCCCATGGCTAGATCCTAGGCTACTAAAGAGGAAAAACTAAACCTCAACAAAAAATGAGGTCAACAAAGTCCTGTGGCTAGACCTTAGGATACTAAAGAGGAAAAACCAAAACCTCAACTAAAAGTGAGGTCAACAAATGGACCCCCAATAGGTGCGGTGTGCTGGTCTAGCACACTGCGCGTATTGGCATTGACCGACGAGATCAACAAAAACCAATACAAACTCCTAAGCCAGTAGACCAGGAAGTATGTGTAGAGTTGTGTGTGTGATTTGTTTTCGCTGGAAAATTAGCAGGTGATCGTCTGATTGAAATCAAGGAGTAGGGACTCTTGCTGGGGATTGGAGAGTGAATTTTAAGTTATGAAATTTTAGGTATTTATAAAGGACGAGAATCAGTATGTAAGTGTTGACCCCGAGGTGGGAATTAAAATTTAGGTATCAATTCCGAAATAAGAATCAGATACCATAATCCATTTAAGGTGGTCTTGAAACTGATTTCAAAAGATGAGAATAGGATTGTGTGGGAGGATTGAATCAAGATGGAAAACACAGAGGCTCACATCCAGCTCCAAAGGGTAATAACAGTGTAGAAGATGACAATCATTAAGGATATGTCTCCAGAAAGAAAGGACTGTACCAGTTTGCGTTACCACTAGGGAGTTATATTTAATCTGACATATGACAGGGAGAATATATATGTCAAATTAGGAAGGAAAGCACTGGGACTCACATCCAACCAAAGCGATGATGAAGAAAATATCTGCTACATTGAGGAGGAAAGCACTGGGACTCACATCCAACAAAAGAGGTAACAAGAAAATATATGTGTCACGCTAGGAAGGAAAGCACCAGGACTCACATCCAACCCAAATGGTGATAAGGAAATATATGTGTTACATTGAGAAGGAAAGCACTAGGACTCATATTCAATTCAAGAGGTAACAAGAAAATATATGCATCATGTTAGCAAGGAAAGCACCAGGACTCACATTCAATCCAAGCAGTGATAAGGAAATATATGTGTTACATTGAGAAGGAAAGCACTAGGACTCATATCCAACTTAAGAGGTAACGAGAAAATATATGTGTCATGTTAGGAAGGACAGCACCAGGACTCACATCCAATCTAAGTGGTGACAAGGAAATATATGCATCACGTTAGGAAGGAAAACACCAAGACTCACATCCAACCCAAGCGGTGACAAGGAAATGTATGTGTTAAATTGAGAAGGAAAGCACCAGGACTCATATCCAACTCAAGAGGTAACAAGAAAATATATGCGACACGTTAGGAAGGAAAGCACCAGGATTCACATCCAACCCAAGCGATGAAAAGGAAATATATGCGTCATGTTAGGAAGGAAAGCACCAAGACTCACATCCAACCCAAGCAGTGAAAAGGAAATATATGCATCGCGTTAGTAAGGAAAACACCAGGACTCACATCCAACCCAAGCTGTGACATGGAATTATATGTGTTAAATTGAGAAGGAAAGCACCAGGACTCATATCCAACTCAAGAGGTAAGAAAAAGGTATGTATGTCCTTATGCAGAAAATATGCAGATTCATACATGTGAATTTGTGGGGAATATATGAATAGAATATGAAAATATGTGAAGGAATCAGAATTTAGGTAATGATTTGGAAATGAGAATTGAATTTTAGTTATCATTTTTGAAAAGAGAGTGAGAAGTCAGGGACCGATCTCGAAGATTAAGGATAGGATGCCATGCTCCATTAAAGGGGGTCTTATACAAATCTCAAATATGGGGAGTTAAAATTTGGGTACTGACTCCAAGAGTCATATGAAAATAGTGTAGAGAGTTTGTAATGTTGAATTTGCAGAAATGTGTCATGTGAAAATGTAGATGTTGAAGAAGATTTGTAGAGTTTTGCGGAATTTTTTGTAGTATGTGAAATTTCACGAGGATATGAAGAAAGTTAATGTAGATAAAGATGGTTGTGCTACGTGCACAAAAAGTAAGAAACTCCGAAAATGAGAAAATCCACTCAAAAGATTCATTTTCTTTTCTTGTTATTTTTATCAAATTTAATTTTTCAAAATACGTCTTTAGAATTTTAATTGGTTGATTTTCAAAAGAAATTTGTTTTGTTTTTTATTCATTTTGTGATTATTTTTATTTAAATTTTATTTATTATTAAAGATTTGTTATTTCGTTCTTCATTCATTGAAATTCTGAACCAACGCGTGGTTCGTGGCTTCAATCCATCACTTAAAAAGGAAACTGACAAAAAGGCACATTTCTGAGAGAGATTTTCATTAATCTGCTTCAATAAAGATGTCACAGATCAAACATAGGCTAACACCTAAAAAAGGTACAATATATAGTCCATGTTGGAGTACATTCAGATCATCTCATGCCATGAATACATTGTAGGCTGAATATATCAGATACATATCATGTTGCTATAAAAAAAGAGTGAACCCTTTGACAATCTGTATTAGGTACGACGAGCTCCTAATCAAGCAGACCTTCTAAGCCATGCTCCAGGACAAGAGTTCCCTTTGCATGTACTTAGAGGTACAACCCTCTCATAACTCGTACGACGGTAGCTCTTCCAGTTCCGGGTCTAGCTAAAATCCATATGGTATTTTGCTGTCGTCCATCCTACGGAAGGTCACGGACACCCTACGGTGTCGTACCCCTAGAATGCAATGTTTGGCGACATCTGCACCGTTACCTTTAAGAACAAGCACTGAGCCAACTAGTAGGGGATTCTCCACAGAGCTCTGAACTCATCAGGGCCAACGATGTCAATTTCTTTCCCAAATAAGATGTTACTTTTACTCATGAATGAGACCATACAAAAAGCCCTCATGAAGTCATGGTGATCGATGTGTGGAGGAATGCAATCACCCTTGTCATAGATGTTGATAATACAACTATTTGGAATGCAGGTAACAGGTAGAATACTCCATTTGACCATTCTTTTGATCATTCACTTTATCATTGACGGTAGTAAATCTACTTGATCGTGTCTGAGGATCCCAGGCGGATTCCCCTGTCTGTCATTTATGAAGTTGTAGTAGCAGCCACACTAGATAGTAATCCTTCTTTTTCCTCGCATCCATTTCCTCGGCTTAGAATAAGTCCTTTCCATAAGTAAACCTGCTCGACCTATGTCCCTTAGGTCAAAAATGCAATCAAGTATACTTTGTTCGTTAGTCTTTGAGAAGACTCTGGTATAAAGTTCTAATCCCTCCAGTATGTTGATGAATATTCCCTGGACTTCTTCGTAAAATTAAAATTCTCTTTTATTAAATTTGCTTATTTTGTAGTAATCCATTGTACTAGGAGTCGGTAGCTGTCGCGGGCGTTCCTCCCTCTGAACAATGGCTGGAACCCAAACTGGCGCTGGCTGATCTGGAACACGAGACTCAGCATCTAGTGGGATGTACGACCCTGGGCTCCATGGTACATACTGATCTGTCCCCAGTGGGACGTACGGCTCATTCATCATAAAATCTAAAGTCTGAGACCCATCGGTGCTGGAGGTATACTCTTCCAATGTACTAAAGCGTTGTAAATGTAGAACATTGTAATTGGGGCATTCTACAAACGCTTCTGTGGCTGATGTCCCTGCAGGTATTTTAGCATTGCATGTCGGGTAACCCTTGCATAAAACATCTGAAGCTGAAGGTGCACCTGACTCTGTGACGAACCTCGGTTCTTCATATGTGGTGGGTAGGTTGGCAGAAGTTTCTTTCATGTCTGGATCATAAATATGCCCCTCAGGAATAGGGGCGAGTAAGTTATTCATTTCTCTTTGATGTCTGCGTTCTTGTCATAGAAAAGCCCTCTTCTTCTTGCGACTCGCATTCCTGCATTGCATCCTACAAAACGAAGCACTTGGCATTCGTTCATTATTGGCGGCTACTAGGCCTCCAGCTGGTGTAGCTACCATGGAGGGCAGACAACTCGACCCTTCCATCGGATCTTGCTCTGTTATCACGTTCTTGCTTTTGTGTGATGCATTATCTTTGGCTGTCACCCTCAGCAGTGAAGGAAATCCCTCTTTCTCTCTGCAGCTGACTGCCTTCATGAGAGAACCTTCATAGTCCATGTCAACCTGGTTAAAGTCCATGCTGAAGTTTATAGTACCGCCTTGCGGCGCCATCTCCCCATTTAGTGCGAGGCTCCACCCATCCTTGAAAGTAAATATCAGCCTCTCTCCCGACATTTTTCTACAGACAACAGAAAAAACATCAGTGGGCTGAAACTTGGCAAGAATAAGAACAAAACAAAGTATTTATTGAAGTGTATTTTAGCTTATTTTAGTGAAACAACTTGTTTATTTATGTATGAATTTTGTTTAAATTTTTGTGGAACATTATACTCAAAAGTGGAAAGGAGAAAATTTGAAGTTTAAAAATTTTTCTCAAAATTTTCGTTATATTGAGGTTAATTACAAAATTTGGACCCGGTCATAGACATTTTGCCACATAGATAAACCCAAAACAATGAAAGTTTCAAAGTTTCAAAGCAAGTAAAGGCAAGCGGCATCAGGTTGTGTAATAGTTTTTCAGATATTGTCAATTTATTGGTAACATGGGTCTTTCACCCTGGAAGTCTACTAACTGGTAGGCTCCTCATGTGTAGACTTTTTCAAAGATAAATGGTCCCTCTCAAGTTGGCTCAAATTTTCCACCTACTTTGCAACGTGCAAGAAAAGCACTTTTGAGCACAAGTATGAGGTCACCAAGTTTGAATGTCCTTGGATAGACTAATTTGTCATGAGCTTGTATAATCTTCACTTGATAGAGCTCCAAATGTTGTTGTGCTTCTAGTCGTTTTCCCTCGAGACTCTCCAGTTCTTCAAGTCTGAGTTTTGCACTTTCTCCTGTTGTGAGTTGGTTGGCAACAACAACTCTAAGAGACGATGTCTGAATTTCTAATGGTAGCACGACCTCAGACTCATACACAAGCATATCGGGTGTACAATGAGTAGGAGTCCTGAAAGTCATCCGGTATGCCCACACGGCTTTTAATATTTTGTTGTGCCAACCCCTTTTATTTTCGTCGAGTGTTTTCTTTAAAATTTGTACCAATGTTTTGTTGAAAGCTTCAGGCAGACCATTTGCTCTGGGATAGTAAATTGTAGAGTATCTCCATTCTATCTCATGTCTTTTGTGAAATTGTTGATTTTGGAGCTTCTGAAAGCTATCCCATTGTCAGAAATTATTCTTCACGGTACTCCAAAATGGTAGATAATTTGGCTTTTAAAAAATTGAAGGACGTGCTGTGCCGTAACCTCACGTAACGGTACTGCCTCTGTCCATTTCGAGAAATAATCTATAGTGGCAAGTATAAGCGTGTGTCCTTTGGAAGATTGAGGGTCTATCAACCCTATTATGTCCGTGCCCCAACACTCAAATAACCACGAGATAACAGTTGGGTGTAACACATTTGAGGCTGGTGTAAGACCACCCCATGCACTTGGCATTGGTGACATTTTCTGGTTGTATCCATGTAGTCAGACATCATTACTGACCAGTAATACCCGAGTCTTTTGATCTTCATTTTCATTTTTGACTCTGACTAGTGAGCGCTACACAATTCGGCATGTACTTCTTTGACAATATTCTGTGCTTCAGGTTTGCTCAAACACCGTAGCCACATCTGGTCGAATGATCTTCTGTAGAGAACGCTAGGGCGTAAGACATGGCCCTTCTTGTGATATGGTGTGCCTCAGACTTGCCTTCTGGCAGTTTTCCAATATGCAAATATTCTATTAATGACTTGCGCCAATCTTTATTGATGTCTACAACTATATTTATTGCTTCTTCTTTTCTGAGCTTGTGTAGAGTTTTGAGATCGATCTAAGACAAGAATTTTTTTCCTTGCATTTTGATTTCAATGAAATCTTCTAGGGGACATGCCATTTCCTTAGCAAGTTTTGCTAGAGCGTCGGCATGGGCATTATCTCCCTTAGGAATATGGTAGAAAGTCACATCGGGAGTCTGCTTCAAGAGCTTTATCGTGTACTGATGGTATTCTGCTAACCTTGGTTTCAGAATTCTGTATTGTCCGGCGACTCGCTGAATGATGAGTTGGGAGTGGCCATGGATGACAATGTTCATTATATCCATTGAGATTGTCATTCTCAATCTGCTGAATAAAGCTTCATAGTATGCTTCATTGTTGGTGCATGACCCTGTCAGGTGGTATGAGAACCTTAACATACTCTTAGCTAGCGTGATAAAGATCAAACCATTCCCTGCTTTGCCTGATATAACTGTGCCTGATTTTTTGACTTTTCTGGCTAATGAAGCACCATTGAAGTACATCTCCCAGCATTGCACACTGGAGAATTCCATTTGTAGTATTTGCTCGTCTGATAACTCGTCATTGAGAGAGGACCCAGTTGGCAGTGGGTGTGCAGCAAGAAAGTCTGCTAGTATCTGTCCATTGATAGCGCAGGAGGGGAACAAAAGTTATATCAAATTGCAATAAGATCATTGACCATCTTGCTAGACGTCCGGAGATTTTTGGTCGAGTCATCAGATATTGCAATGGATTAACTTTCAAGATTAGACTAATCTTATGAGAAAGCATGTAATGTCTAAGCTTTTGAGTGGCGAAAATCAATGTTAGACAATGTTTCTCAATAGGTGGATACCTTATCTTTATCGGTATTAGGCAACGAATCATATAGTAAAGTGCATTTTTTTTACCCTCGTCATTGATTTGGGCTAAGAGGGCTCCAAGAGAGTCATCTAGGGCCGCGGTATAAAGTATCAACGGTTTCCTTGGAATAGGGGTTGCCAAGACAAGAGGTGTCATTAAATATTGTTTAACGTCCTCGAAAGCCCACTGGCATTTCTCTTCCTAAATAAATTTGGCATCCTTTTTAATTAATGCCGAGAAAGACTGACACTTACCTGAGAGATTAGAAATAAAGCGTCTCAGATATGCCAAATTCCTCTGGAAGGAACATAGTTATTTCAAGGTTTTAGGAAGAGGCATTTCCAAAATAGTTTTAATTTTATCCGGGTCGATCTCAATTCCACAATGATGGACAACGAATCCCAGAAATTTCCCGAAGATAATGCCAAAGGCGCACTTTAAGANTTCCTTGCACCGTGACTTTGATGGAATCCTCCAGGGGACACGCCATTTCCTTAGCGAGTTTTGCTAAAGCGTGGGCATGAGCATTATCTCCCCGAGGAATCCGGTAGAAAATCACCACAGGAATCTGCTCCAGGAGCTTCATCGCGTACAGATGGTATTCTGCTAATCTTGGTTTCAAAATTCTGTATTGTCCAGCGACTTGCTGGATGACAAGTTCAGAGTCACAATAAATGGCAATGTTCGTTATAGCCATTGAAATCGCGAACTCCATCCGATAGTTGAGAGGCACCATAAATGACAATGTTCGTTATATCCATTGAAATCGCCAACTCCAATCCGGTGATTAAGACAATGTTCTTTATATCCATCGAAATTGCCAATTCCAATCCGGTGATTAAGGCTTCATATTCTTGTCATTGTTGGTACATGGCTCCGTCAGGTGGTACGAAAACCTCAACATACTCTTATCTGGCGTAACAAAGATCAAACCGGCTCCGTCAAAACCTCAACATACCCTTATCTGGCGTAATAAAGATCAAACCAATCCCTGCCTTGCCTGGTATAACTATGTCTGATCCCTTGTCTTTCCTGGCTGATGAAGCACCATCGAAGTACATTTCCCAATGCTGCGCACAAGAAAATTCCATCTGTAGTATCTGCTTATCTCGATTCCCCGATGACGGACAACGAATCCTAGAAATTTCCCGGAGGTGACGCCAAAGGCGTACTTTAAGGGATTCATTTTAAGGTCATATCGTCGTAACCGTTCAAATACAATCCTCAAATCTTACAAATGGTCTATTTTTTGTTTACTTTTGATGACCAAATCATCCACGTAGCATTCTACTTGATTGTGAATGAGGTCGTCAAAAATCTTTGTCATTACATGCTGATATGTCGCTCCGGCGTTCTTTAGGCCGAATGGCATCACTGTGCAGTAGAAGATTCCAATCAGTGTTCTGAAAGCTGTAAGCACTGCATCCTCGGGAGCCAACTTGATTTTGTTATACCCTGATGATCCGTCCATAAAGGAGAAAATTTCATGTGTCGAAGCGATATCCACCATCATCTTCGGTATAGGTGGTGGAAACTCATCTTTTGGACATGATTTGTTCAAATCTCTGAAGTCGACACAAATGCGGATCTGTCCATTTTTCTTTTTAACCGGTACAAAATTGGCTAACCACGTGGGGTACTACTCTTCCTTAACAAAGTTAGCGTCTATCAATTTCTTTACCTCGGCGATGACTTGTTGTTCTATTTCGAGGTGCATTCTCCTGGGAGCTTGTTTTACTGGGGTTACATTCTTGTCCACCTACAACCTCTGCTGACAGTCCTGACATTTCATCGTAGCTCCATGAGAAGCAATCTTTGAATTCTGCTAATAGTTTGACCAATTTTGCAGACTCTTTGTCATCAAGTAGAGAACTTATAAATGTAGGTCTCTTCAGTCCCGAGGTTAATCTCTTTCAATTCATCGATAGTGGATTTAATTTCTTCCTCAAACTCTGGCGGAGCATCTTCTATTGGTTGATCAGTTTCAATTCATCGATAGTGGATTTAATTTCTTCCTCAAATTCTGGCAGAGCATCTTCTATTGGGTCATCAGTAGAGTCATCATCTATATCGAGACAATCTTTTTCTGACTCACTAGTAACAACCATGCAATATTTAGAATCATCGACTGGTCCAACTGTACCAACTCTGAGACCTTCTTCTGAGTTGGGAGTTCGCCTTTTAGTATTCCACAATTTTTTAAAGAGTTGAAATTTATCTTTTAGCATTTTTTTTGGTAAATAGTATTCCACAATTTTTCAAAGTGTTGAAATTTATCTTTTGGCATTTGTTTTGGTAAATGTATAGTATTCCATAATTTTTCAAAGAGTTGAAATTTATCTTTTGGCATTTGTTTTGGTAAATTTCGTAGCATTCCATAGTTTTTCAAAAAGTTGAAATTTATCTTTTGGCATTTGTTTTGGTAAGTTTCCTTTTACCATTCTATAATTTTTCAAAAAGTTGAAATTTATCTTTTGGCATTTGTTTTGGTAAGTGTCCAGGTACCATTCCATAGGTTTTCAAAAAGTTGAAATTTATCTTTTGGCATTTGTTTTGGTAAGTGTACCTGTTGAATTAACTTTTGAACACAAGGCGAGAAGTAACCAAAAGGCAATTCCATTAATTCATTAGAATCAACATGATGTTTTTTCAGCTCAGTAGAGGTAGAAGCACGGTAAAATTTGATCGGCTTTGAACCAACACTACGAACTTCTTTGACCTCTAAACTGNGTCATATGGTCAAAATTGGGGTTTTGACCCAAATCAAAATTGGGCTCAAATCATGGACCAACTGAGCTTGGACTTGGTTTAGTTTGGTCATATAAAAAGTGAATTTGAGTTTAGGGTTGTGAGTGATTGTGGGTGTAGATGAGTGCAGTGAGTGTAGTGAATGTCTTAGCTCTAGACCAACACTCAGGGTTAACCTTAGGGACCAACAGTTCTAAGGGTGACTCATCTTGAGTTTCTCCTAGTGACCCCACCTACTAAGTATTTAGAGGTTGAGACCAACATGTGGAACTTCAAGTTGAGTGAAGAAGAGGGTATAATTTCTCTGGTGAGGGTTCCTTTTCTAGTTTTCTAGGAATAGTCAACAGGAAAGTCCTATGGCTAGACCTTAGAGGTTGAGACCAACATGTGGAATTTCAAGTTGAGTAGAGAAGAGTTTGGAATTTCTAGTGGTGAAGACCAACATGTGGAACTTCAATTTGAGTAGAGAAGAGTTTGGAATTTCTAGTGGTTAGGGTTTGATCAATATGTGGAACTTCAAGTTAAGTAAAGAAGATGGTAGAATTTCTAGTGGTGAGGGTGCTAATATGTTGAACTTCAAGTTGAGTAAAGAGGAGTGTAGAATTTCTAATGGTGAGGGTTCCTTATGTGGAATTCCAAGTTGAGTAGAGAAGAGTGTAGAATTTCTAATGGTGAGGGTTCCATGTGCTAGGAATAGTCAACAGGAAAGTCCTATGGCTAGACCCTAGGCTACTAAAGAGGAAGAACTAGACCGACCAATATGTGGAACTTCAAGTTGAGTAGAGAAGAGTTTGAAATTTCTAGTGGTGAGGGTTCCAGATCTAGTTTTCTAAGAATAGGCAATAAGAAGTTTGGAATTTCTAATGGTGAGGGTTCCATGTCTAGTTTTCTAAGAATAGTCAATAGAAAATTGTAGAATTTCTAATGGTGAGAGTTCCTTGTCTAGTTTTCTAAGAATAGTCAATAAGAAAATAAGTGTAGAGTTTCTGATGGTGAGGGTTCCTTGTTTAGTTTTCTAAGAATAGTCAATAGAAAAGTCAATGGCTAGACCTTAGGCTACTAAAGAGGAAAAACTAAACCTCAACCAAAAATGAGGTCAACATAACCCAAGAATAAAAGTTCCTCCATAGCCTAGATACCTTGATTATGAGTCTACAAATGTTTGGACCAATGGTGATTTTGAGGATGATGAAGAGGAGGACTGATTGATTTTGATTTTTGTAATATGTAGTTGGATTATGTGGTTTGGACTTGCTACATTTGCATTTGTGTATTTGTTTAGACTTTGTGATTTGTGAGAGTTTTAATTTTGTTAATTGTGTTGTGATGTTGTGTTTGTTAGTATATAGTTTTAATTTCTAGGGTAGTAGTTGTTACTGTTGTGTTGAGTACTGTGTTAGTTAGTTAAGGATTGAACTTGATTCTATATCATGTGAAAAGTTGAAAATCATGCTACCTTTTTTTTTAAATTTTAAACTCAGAAAACTGTTGCCCTGCATTTTTTTTATCAGGTTAGTGTGTTTACTTTTATGTTGAGACTGAAAATAAAAGTTAGTGTGTTAGTTAATTTTTATGTTTGTACCCACTACTTAGAAGTCTACTGAATCTCTACATGTTGAAGTGAAATGAAAATGATAGAAAATTAAACAAAAATTAATTTTACTCATGTTTTTGCTTTTATACTTGTATAAGTAGGATATAAAAATTCCTTTAAGCATGTTATTTCAAATTTTTATTCCTGCTTATTTATATTTGCTGCTAAATTGTTAAATCTGTTAAAAATCTAAGTTTGGAGGGGGGATGAAAAATATTTTCTAAACTTGAATTTTATTTTTTCTCAAATATGCTACAAGTGAATTTGATTTGGAAAGAAAAAAGATTATGTATATGAAGTAATATTAGGGAAGTAAAATTTGATTCTGGAAATGAGTAAGAAAATTTAGTTAAAATTCTGAGTAATGAAGAAAACTTTCAGTTAAAAATTTTAAGTGCAAAAAATGTTAAATATAGTGTAACTATCTTTTGCAAAAAAAATTGTATTTTTGAGAAATTTAGACTTTTATTTTTAATAGTTAAATTTCTTTTATTAAAAATAACTTTCAAAACTAGTATTATATTTTTAAGTAAAAAGATTTATATCAAGACTTTGCTTTAGGAAAGGAGAAGTGGAATTCAAAACCATTAAAGGCCTATCCAGATATAGTAATTCTTGCCTAAAAAAAGAAAAAGAAAAGAAAAGAAAACGAAAAAGATAAATAAAAGAAAAATAAAAAGAAAAAGAAAAGAAAAGAGAAAAATTAAGGGAGGAGAAGCTTGAGAATTAGAGCCGAATCAAAAATTGGTTCGACATTTGACCTTTTTAAAGTACAAGACTTGAGGAACTCTTAAGCTTAAGGATATAATATAGTAAGTAAAATTATTCATAATAAATTTTTTTAAGTGGAGATAATAGAAGGACTAAATTCTAAATTTGGAGAATCTACATTATTTCTGAATTAGATAGGAACTCATATGTTCATATTTCTAATATTAAAATTTTCTAAACTTTAGGTTGGTCTCATTTGCTAAATATTTTTTCTAAATTGGACTGCTATATTTATAAATCTAAATTTTAGTAACTCCTAAAGAAACTCATATACATATCATACTTATTTATTTTTTAAAGATTGAAGTGTCACTTGAGGACAAGTAACATTTTAAGTTTGGGGGATTTTGATGCACCTAAAATATATAGTATTTTTAGACGCATTTTTATACATGCTTTTGAGATATTGTGCTTTAATGGAAGGTATTTGTGTGTTTTACTTTCAGGTACAAGTAAAAAGGTGAAAAATGCTAAAAGAAATGAAAAATGATCAAATTTGGAGCAAAAAGATGAAAATTGTGTTAAAGTGTTTTGGCGCCTACGCGCTGGGGAAACAGAGAAGGTGCGCCTAAGCGCCAGAGGCCTCGCGCTTAAGCGCCAGAGGCAGTTATGTGACGGTTTACTTCTTTTTGTCAAATTTTGAAGGGGTGTTTAAGCACCTTTTGTCTAAAGAGGGTAGTTATGACCACTAGAAATGAAAATATTATTAAAAGACTTATGAAAAGAGGCATCCTTTGGAGAATACATTGAATTGGGACACATTTGAAAGAGTTATCAAGGCACCTCTTCGAGATTTATAAAAGAAGTAAGTTGAGACTTTTTAAAGTGTGCTTGAAAATTCTAAAAAGTGTTGGAAAGGAGAGAGTTTTGAAGAAATTTTCAGGCACCACAAATTTACTTTATCCTTTTTGTTTTTAGTTTTATTGTGAGAATCAAAAGTGTTGTAAAAGAAAAGAGATTCAAAAGAACTTCAAGAGTTTGATGGAGGATTTGAGATAAGTTTTTTATCTTGTGTTTTAAACTACTTTTGGTTTTAATCGAGACATTGAGTTGGTTTGACAATGTTTTCTACTTTTAAACTAAAGTATAGTTTTATTTTCTCCATGGATTCTGAGTAGTTTTTTTTATCTTTCTGCTTAAAATGTTAAGTAATTAAAANCATGTTCAAAATGGCTTCAATTTTGAGGGGGTCAATTTCAATCCCGCGATGTCGAACAAAAAATCCAAAAAAATTCCCTAAAGTCACATTAAAGGCGCACTTTAAAGGATTTATTTTAAGATTAAGTTGTTGTAATCATTCAAAGATGATTCTCAAATAGTGCACATGATCTTTTTTTATTTGCTATTGACAAACAAGTTGTCTACATAAGATTTAACTTGTTTGTGGACAAGTTCATTAAAAATTCGTGTCATTGCTCTCTCGTAAATAGCACTAGCATTTTTTAATCCAAATGACATTAATTTGTAACAATTTATCATGATGGGTGTTCTGAAAGCTGTGTTTGGTTCGTCTTTTGAGGAGATTTTTCATACACCTAAAATATATAGTATTTTTAGACACATTTTTATACTTATTTTTAAGATATTATGCTTTAATGGAAGGTATTTTTGTGTTTTTCTTGCAGAACCAAATAAAAAAATGAAAAATGCTCAGAGGAGTAAAAAAGGATCAAATTTGGAGCAAAAAGATGAATAATGTGCAAATGAGTTTTGGCGCCTAAGTGCCGGTTAAACAGAGAAGGCCAAGCCTAAGCGCCAAAGGTCCTGCGCTTAAGCGCTAGTGGCAATTACTAGACTAGTAAAGTCGATTTTCTCAAATTTTAAAGAGGTTTTTGAGGCACCCATCGACTTAATAGGTGGTTATAACCACCATGGATGAAAATTATCAAGAAAGGATGCATCTCTTGGGGAAATACATTGAATCTAGACATATTTTAAAGAGTTTCTAAGGCAACTTTTTGAAAACTATAAAAGAAAGAAGAGAGGACTTGAAAGAGTCCTGAAAAGACTTGGAAAGTTTTGAAAGTTCATCAATTTTGGGAGTCAGTTTGGAGAGATTTTCAGACACCACTTTTACTTTAGTTTTATCTTTTCTGTTAGGTTATTTTGAGTGATTGTAAAGAGAAAAGATTCAAAGAAACTTCAAGAGTTTGGTGGAGAACTTAAGATAAGTTTTTATGTTTTTGCTTTGAGACTACCTTTGGTTTTAAGTGAGACTTGTTGTTGGTTTGACAATCATTTTNTACATCGAATCTAGACATATTTTGAAGAGTTTCCAAGGCACCTCTTGGAAAACTATAAAAGAAAAAAGAGAGGACTTTAAAGGGAGTCCTGAAAGTATTGGAAAGTTTTGAAAGTTCTCATTTTGGGAGTTAGTACGGAGAGATTTTAAGGCACCACTTTTATTTTTATTTAATCCTTTTTGTTATTTTATTTTGAGTGATTGTAAAGAGAAGAGATTTAAAAGAAATTTAAGAGTTTGGTGGAGGACTTGAGATAAGTTTTTATCTTCTCATTTTGAGACTTCTTTGGTTTTAATTGAGACTTGTTGTTGTTTTGACAATGATTTCTACTTTTAAACTAAAGTGTGCTTTTATTTTCTCCTTGAATTCTGAGTAGTTCTCTTTATCNTTTCAAACACCACAAATTTACTTTATCCTTTTTGTTTTTAGTTTTATTGTGAGAGTTAAGAGTGATGTAAAAGAGAAGAGATTCAAATGAACTTTAAGAGTCTGGTGGAGGATTTGAGATAAGTTTTTTATCTTTTGTTTTTAAACCACTTTTGGTTTTAATCAAGACTTCTTGTTAGTTTGACAATGATTTCTACTTTTAAACTAAAGTGTGGTTTTATTGNTTCTTGATTTGGCCAATCCAGATGTTAAAATTTGTTGTGAGAACATGTAAGAATCAAGCTGGTATTGTCTCAAGCAACAATTGGAAAGAATCACATGAGGTTGTATGAATGAGAACGTAGTTCACGTATTGTCTCAGTCAATAATTGGAAAGAATCACATGAGGTTGTATGAATGAAAATGTAATTCTTATGTCAGTCAACAATTGGAAAGAATCCCATGAGGTTGTATGAATGAGAATGTAGTTCATATAATTTAGTGCAAATAAATAGGAAAATATTCATTGAAGGGTGTAGAGTTAGAGGACTTTAAAGTGACAAGTTAAAGCCCCCAACTTAGTTTATTGCTCAATTAAAAATTGGAAAGAATCACATGAGGTTGTATGAATGAGAATGTAGTTCATATGATTGACAGTAAACAATTAGAAAGAATCACATGAGGTTGTATGAATGAGAATGTAATTCATATGATTTAGTGGCTGGTATTGTCTCAGTCAACAATTGGAAAGAATCACACGAGATTGTATGAATGAGAATGTAGTTCATATGATTGAGTGCAGAATCACATGAGGTTGTATGAGTAAGAATGTAGTTCATATGATTGAGTGCAAATAAATAGGGAAATAGAAGAATCACATGAGGTTGTATAAATGAGAATGTAATTCATATGATTAAGTGAAAATAAATAGAGAAATAATTTTTATATATGAATGAGAATGTAATTCATATGATTTAGTGCAAATAAATAGGGAAATAATTTTTGAAGTGTTAGAGTTAGAGGACTTTAAAGTGATAGGTTAAAGCCCCCAACTTGGTTTATTGTTTTAGGTTTTGATACGAGTTAGAGGAAAGTGACAGGTTAAAGCCCCCAACTTGGTTTATTATTTTAGGTTCTGATATGAGATGTTAGGCCCAAGGTGGAGGGAATTGAGGGAACTCTAGAGTGAGAGCTATTATTTTCTCTGCCTAGCCGGTCTTCAAAACTATTCAAACTTTAAATTAACCAATGTTCTTTATAGCAACTCTAGTAAGGGTAATGAATATTATTGCTCTTATTTGGCACAGACAATTTGCATACTTCCATAATAGAATTCCTATACTTATTACTGATTCATGATAAGAAGAAAAATAANGGAGAGTATTGATCTTTAATGTTGGAAGAAGTTGTGATGATTTAAATCCATGTACTTCATTTACTTCTTAATCTAACCCATCTTGATGTTAAAACTTGTTGTAAGAATATGTAAGAACCATGATGGTATTGTCTCAGTGAACAATTAGAAAGAACTACATGTGGTTGTATGAATGAGAATGTAATTCATATGATTTAATAAAAATAAATAGAGAAATAATCTTTAAAGGGTGTAGAGTCAGAGGACTTTAAAGTGACAGGTTAAAGCCCCCAACTTGGTTTAGTATTTTAGGTTCTGATACGAGATGTTAGCACCTAGGTGGTGGGAATCGAGGGAACTCTAGAGTGAGAGCTAGTATCTTCATTGCCTAGCCGGTCTTCAGAACTATTCAAAATTTAAATTAGCTAATATTTTTTATATCATCTCTAGTAAGGGTAAAAAATATTATTGCTCCTATTTGGCACAACACAATTTGCATACTTCTACAACAAAATTCTTATACTTATTACTAATTCATGATAAGGAGAAAGATATTTTCATATTCAGTACTTTTCCTTACATAAACTGAAGTTATCTTTAGAAGTTATTACTGTTTTGTCAAAATATCAAAAATAACAAAAATATTTGAATTTTAATTACTATAAAAAATGTCTATAGTTTAAGTAATTGACTTTTTGAAATAGAAAGTTTGTTGTTCAATAGTGCATATTGCTAATTTTTTCTGTAGGTTCGATATTCAAGTCTTAATCAAAAAGTCATATATTGCTTGATAGCAATACGTATACTTGCGTAGTATCCCAATACATATATAAACTAAAAAGTTCCTTATTTTCTCCAAGATCAAGTTTTTTTTGTTCTATTACAAAGTAAGGAAACATAAGTGAAAAATATCATCAAAGACATTGTTATACTGTTGCATATAAACAGTAATCAGGATCAAGTTTTTGGCATCGTTGTCGGGGAAAAGAAAAATCAAAAGATAATTGATTAAAAGCAAATTTATATTTTATAAATTCTTATTTAAACTTTAAAAGTTATTGTAGGAATATCTTATTATAGTATTTTATTATGTGTGTGTGTTTTGTTGTATTTTATTTTATTTTTATTTTTATTTTAGTGTATGCGTAGTTCAGGTTCTGAAGGACTAAAGCCCTACGATTCTGAATTAGAGAGAACTATTAAGAAAATTATAAAAAGTAAAAAAATTAAAAATTTTGAAAAATCTAAAAAAAATACAGAAATGACAAACCAAAATGATCAAAATGCTGAAATTCATCAAGAATATAGACCTTTACGAGATTATGCCAACCCTATGGTAGATGAACTTCATTGTAGTATTAAAAAACCTACTATAGTGGTTAATTCATTGAAACTTAAACCTGCTATTATCCAAATGGTATCAAATAACCAATTTGAGGGATCACCAACTGAAGATCCAAATTTACATCTTGCTAATTTTCTAGAGTTGTGTGTTACATTTAAATATGATGGTGTATCAGATGATGCCATAAGACTTAGGTTATTTCCTTTCTCACTGAGGGATAAAGCTAAGATGTGATTGAACTCGTTAGCACCTGGATCTATGAGAACTTGGGATGATTTAACACAAAAATTCCTTGCTAAATATTTTCTACCATAAAAAACTGCAAAGCTTAGAAATGATAATTACATCTTTTAATCAGTTTGAAGGGGAATCTATTTATGAAGCATGTAAATGATTTAAAGAACTCTTAAGAAAGTGTCCACAACATGCTATACCAAATTGGTTAATAATTCAAACTTTTTATAATGAATTAGTTAGTTCTCTTAGATCTATTATCGATGCCGCTACTGGTGGTTTGTTGATGTCAAAACCATTTCATGAGGCTTTTTATTTAATTGAAGAAATGACTACCAATAATTTTCAATGGCCTTCTGAGAGGGTGAATCCTAAGAAAGTAGCCAATATTCATGAATCTGATGCATTTACTATGTTATCAAATCAATTTGCTGCAATTTCAAGGAAGTTAGACCAATTTGGAATGAATTTTTCTCAACCAATCTCCATGATTGAAGAGAATTCATTAGGTCAAATGGTAGATTCTCAAGCATCATTAAAAACTTTGAATGCCATAAATAACAAGTAGAATAATCTATATTCAAATTATTATAACCCAGGTTGAAAGAACCACACCAACTTTAATTAGAATAATACTACGGGTGGTAATATCAGCAATGGGGGAACAATCAAGGAAACCTATTGGGAAACTGGAACAACCAAGGGAATAATAATCATAGATTTACGTATCCTCCAGGTTTCAACAGTAATACAGAATTTAAGGAGAAGAAGTTGTCTATAGAAGAAGTGGTGTTATAAATGGGAAATCAGTTACAAAGTCAAGGAGCTACAGTTAGAAATATTGAGAATCAACTTGGAAAAATTGCAAGTTCATTAAGTAATAGATCCCAAGGAACACTTCCTAGTAATACTGAAATAAATCCAAAAACAGAATAAAGAGCAAGTAAAAGCCATTCAACTTAGAAGCGGAAGAGAGTTGGAAGGTAGGGTTAAAAAATAAACTGAAGTAGAGAGAGAAGAAATTGAAGGGTCAAAAGAGGATGCTCCAAAGGATTCTAAAAGACTTATTTCTCCACTTAAAGTTGACTTAGAAAAAAACATCACCTTCATTTCCTCAGAGACTTGGTCAATAGAAGTTGGATAAGCAATTTTCAAAATTTATAGAAATTTTTAAGAAGTTAACAATTAGTATTCCATTTGTTGAAGCCTTAGAACAAATGCCAAGCTATGTAAAATTTATGAAGGATATTCTCAACAGGAAAAGGAAGTTTGAAGGTAATGAGGCTGTTGCACTTAGTGAGGAGTGTCGTGCAATTATTCAGAAGAAGCTTCCTGAAAATCTTAAAGATCCTGCTAGCTTTACAATTCCATGTGCAATAGGAGACATATTTTATGGGAAAACTTTATGTGATTTAGGTGCAAGCATTAAACTTATCCCATTATCAATATTTAAGACATTGGGATTAGAAGAAATAACCCCTACTACTGTAACTCTGCAGTTAGCAGATCGTTCGATAACTATACCCTAAAGGAGGTTTATAGAAGATGTCCTAGTGAAAGTGGATCAATTTATTTTTCCTGTTGATTTCATTGTGCTACGATGTCCTAGTGAAAGTGGATCAATTTATCTTTCCTGTTGATTTCATTGTGCTAGATATGGATGAAGATAAAGAGATACATATAACTTTGGGGAGACCTTTCCTAGCAATAGTAAGAGCAATGATAGATGTGCAGAAAGGGGAATTAACAATGCGTGCCAATGATCAAACTGTTACTTTTAACATTTCAAGATCAATAAAATATCCTACAAAAGGTAAAGATGATGAATGCTATAGAATGGTTGTTATAAGATATTTGAGTGAAAGCCATTTTAAAATTAATCATGAAGAAAAATCTGAAGTAAGAGATTTGGAACATGAACAAGACTAGTAATTAGATCAATGTGAAGATCTTTTTAAGGAAGATTCAAATTATGTTCGAGAAAGTTTTAAAATTTTAGACACGATAGAAAAAGATAAATCATTTTTTCCCTCAATAGAAAAATCTCCAAAACTTGAGTTGAAATTACTTCATGACCATTTAAAATATGCCTTTTTAGAAGATTCCTCTACTTTACCAGTTATAATTTCCTCAAAGTTAATGATAGAAGAAGAAGAAAAGTTGATGAAATTTTGAAAAATTTTAAGAAAGCCTTTGGATGAACAACTGCCGATATTAAATGAATTAGTCCTTCAATTTGTATGCATAGAATTCATATAGAAGAAATTTGCAAACCCATGGTTGATCCTCAA
This sequence comes from Phalaenopsis hybrid cultivar, assembly GCA_002079205.1. Classification (NCBI taxonomy): domain Eukaryota; kingdom Viridiplantae; phylum Streptophyta; class Magnoliopsida; order Asparagales; family Orchidaceae; genus Phalaenopsis; species Phalaenopsis hybrid cultivar. The sequence continues at coordinate 266,324 of JXCR01147916.1, read as the reverse complement.
AGGAGATTGAATCCTGTTAAGAATGAAGTTGTAAAGAAAGAAATCTTTAAGTGGTTAGATGCTGGAATTATTTACCCTATTTCAGATAGTGCATGGGTTAGTCCAATTCAGTTTGTTCCTAAGGCTGGAATTATCTACCCTATTTTTAGATACTGCATGGGTTAGTCCAATTCATTGTGTTCCTAAGAAAGGAGGAGTAACTGTGACTGTGAATGAACATAATGAGTTAATACCTACTAGACAAGTCACAGGGTGGCGAATATGCATTGGTTATAGAAAATTAAATCTTACCACTAAGAAATATCATTTTCCATTACCCTTTTTAGATCAAATGTTGGATAGACTAGCTGGGCATAAATATTTTTATTTTCTGATGGATATACTGATTATCACCAAATACAAATAACTTCTAAGAATCAAGAGAAAACAACTTTTATGAGGCCTTATGATATATTTGCTTTTAGAAGAATGCCCTTTGGTTTATGTAATGCCCCTGCTGCATTTCAAAGATGTATGATGAAAATTTTTTGTGATTTAATTGAAAAAAAGATTAAAGTCTTTATGGATGATTTTTCAGTGTTTGGACCTTCATTTGACTCATGTTTAGAATATTTATCAAAAGTTCTTAAGCGTTGTGAAGAAGCAAATTTAGTCCTTAATTGGGGAAAATATCATATTATGGTAGCAGGGGTGAATTGTATTAGGTTATAATTTAGTTCTTAATTAGGAAAAATGTCAATTTATGGTAGCAGGAGGAATTATATTAGGTCATCAAATATCAAGAAAAATGGTATGGAAGTAGATCCTGCTAAATTAAAGTGATCGCTAATTACCTTATCCAACAAATGTAAGAGAAATTAGGAGTTTTTTAGGACATGCTGGATTCTACAGGTGATATATTGAGGACCTTACCTATCCAACAAATGTAAGGGAAATTAGGAGTTTTTTAGGACATGCTGGATTCTACAGACGATATATTAAAGACTTTTCAAAAATTGATAAGCCTTTATGCCATTTACTGGAGGAAGATGCAATTTTCAATTTAGATGATGAGTGCCTAAAAGCTTTTGAGTTATTAAAAGAAAAATTAGTCACTGTACCAATTATAGTTTCACCGGATTGGGGAAAACCTTTTAAACTGATGTGTGATGCTAGTGATTATGCTATTAGAGTTGTTTTAGGTTAAATATATGATAAAATTTTTAAAGTAAATTACTATATAACCAAAGGAAAATATGTTGAGATTTTCATACCTATTTTACACTGTTTTTGATGATATTGTACTTCAAAGAAAGGCATTTTTGATGTTTTGTTGTAGGAATGATGAATTAGGGTCATTGGAGCAAAAAGATGCAAAAAGGAGCGAATTTGGAGTGAAAAGAACCAAAATATGAAGATTTGAACTAGGGCGCTGACGATGAGCCCAACGATAGACTTTTCCCGAGACTCCAAATTGAATTCATTTAGAAGGCCCGCCAACGGCGCCCATGAGGGCGCCGACAGCAAGCTCGGCGGTTATATCTAAAAATGCATTGGATGAGGATGAATTTTGGAGGGGTGCTAAGGAAACTATTAGGAAAACTCATCCACAAATTTAAAAGAAGAATTTGGCCGAAAATTGGAGGGACGCTAGAGGTCCTTAAGGTTAGAGAGGTTCCATTAGCATATAGAGAATTTACTAGTGTGTCATTGGCCAAAAATAGAAGAGTGCTAGAGGCCTTGGAGGTTACCATTAGTGTATAGAATTTCCAGTAGAGTGTAACATTGTGAGGAATTCTTTGAGAGATTGTAAGAGTGGAGGGAAAGTGAGAGATTTCTTCCTCCTTTCCGTGAGGAATTCTTTTAGGAGGTGCTAGAGAGAGTTCATAGAGGTTAGAAAGGTTCCAATATTGTGAGGAACTCTTTAAGTTTGTAAGAGTGGAGGGAAAGTGAGAGATTTCTTCCTCCTTGCCGCTTTGAAGAGGAATTTATTGTAAGAGTGGAGGGAAAGTGAGAGATTTCTTCCTCCTTGCCGCTTCAAAGAGGAATTCTATGTGCTGTAAGAGTGGAGGGAAAGTGAGAGATTTCTTCCTCCTTGCCACTTCAAAGAGGAATTTTGTGTGTTTNCAAAAGCATTATGAGAATAGAATGCTTTGTTTCTTCAATTGTCGTGTCAAGGAATGAAGACTCATCTATAGTGATGTTTTGTAATTTATATGATATGAAACTGTAAATCAGCGATACAAATGGTTTAGAAAGAATTGTAGTTTGAAGCTATCATGCTGCTGACTTTGTGACGGTGAAATTGTTTCAGATGATTGCTTTTGTCATTTCTACATAAGAAGGTCACATTTACAAATTCGAACAATTTCAACAATTTCGAACATTTCAAATGATTTGAACATTTCAAAAGATTTGAATGGTTCGAATGATTTGAATAATTTGAACAATTCGAGCTAATTTTGAACCAATTGAACTGAACACGAACAGACGAACAATTTTGAACACGAGTCTAGAACAATTTCAAACATTTCAAACATTTTTGAACATTTCGAACGNTTAGCTTTTTAGATATGTAAATACATCAGAATTGAGTGGTATGTATGTAAATCTTCCTTTTTTTGGGACTCTATCGGATTCCTTACATATTTATTAGGGTTCATGCATATGTAATACATATGTAAGGAGTTAATTACGTATTTGAAATTCGAACCAATATTGTTTTGATTATGAGACACATGGTGATGTTGATTTTGTCCTAAATTTTTAATCTGCCTTTTGTTTTCATTACGTTCTAAAGGTAGGCGAGGGACCTATTGCACAATGCATCAGTGGATTCACAGCTCTGGATGTGCTCCCTCCTCGTGGTCCTCTCTGGTACCATCACCCTCACTTCCATTCCACTATCTATTTAAGCTTTCCAAACTGAGATATATAAAGCCAAAATTCCTGTTATCCATTTCTGCTGCGGGATTCTGGGAGATGTGTTCATGGGAGTCGATCACACCGAGTTTGACTACGGAAACCTGATGGTCGGATTTGCAAAAGCATTATGAGAATAGAATGCTTTGTTTCTTCAATTGTCGTGTCAAGGAATGAAGACTCATCTATAGTTATGTTTTGTAATTTATATGATATGAAACTGTAAATCAGCGATACAAATGTTTTAGAAAGAATTGTAGTTTGAAGCTATGATGCTGCTGACTTTGTGACGGTGAAATTGTTTCAGATGATTGTTTTTGTCTTTTCTACATAAGAAGGTCACATTTACAAATTCGAACAATTTCAACAATTTCGAACATTTCAAATGATTTGAACATTTCAAAAGATTTGAATGGTTCAAATTATTTGAATAATTTGAACAATTCGAGCTAATTTTGAACCAATTGAACTAAACACGAACAGACGAACAATATTGAACATGAGTCTAGAACAATTTCAAACATTTCAAACATTTTTTAACATTTCGAACAATTTGAATGATTCGAACAATTCGAACGGTTCAAACGATTCGAACAATTCAAACTAATTCCAAACAAATCGTACCAAACACGAAAAGACCCTTCACAAACAATTTCAAACATGAGCCCATTTCAAACAAACTTTAATTCAAACGAACCAAACAAGAGCACGAGCACTGTTCGTTCGTGTTTGGTTTGTTTACACCCCTAATCTNACGATTCGAACAATTCAAACTAATTCCAAACAAATCGTACCAAACACGAAAAGACCCTTCACAAACAATTTCGAACATGAGCCCATTTCAAACAAACTATATTTCAAACGAACCAAACAAGAACACGAGCACTGTTCGTTCGTGTTTGGTTCGTTTACACCCCTAATCCTGAAATGCTCAACAACAAACATAACATTATGGCTAGTCTAGCCAGCAACCGCCTCAGAGGGGATCGTACCAAACAGAAAATAGAAAGGGTCCGTCTTTGATGGAAAGAATGGAAACAGTTTCATCCCTCAAAGATGAAGCGATACCCAAAATGTTCAGAAGTTTGATGAAGAAACCAGACTTCAGATTACCAGATCCAAAGAAACCCGAAGAGGTCGACAAAAAGGATCAACCTAATTATTGCCCGTATCACCGGATGCTTGGACACACTATAGAAGATTGTTTCGCCTTTATGGATTGGCTCGAGAAAAATCGTAAGGAATAAAATATAACGATCATGAAAGAATATTTAAAAAAAACTGAAAGAGGTTCTGTAAATATGATTTTGGCTGAGTCAGTCTCTCTGATTGACCCATATGCTGGTAAAAATAGATGGAGTATGACTTCCNAAAAGGATCAACCTAATTATTGCCCGTATCACCGGATGCTTGGACACACTATAGAAGATTGTTTCGCCTTTAAGGATTGGCTCGAGAAAAATCGTAAGGAATAAAATATAACGATCATGAAAAAATATTTAAAAGAACCTGAAAGAGGTTCTGTAAATACGATTTTGGCTGAGTCAGTCTCTCCGATTGACCCATATGCTCGTAAAAATAGATGGAGTATGACTCAAACAAGCTCAAGACTGTACTGGACCAAATTCAGAATGCATCAGGGCAAGCCTCCATTTAGAGTCCTCAGCCTGCCAAGCCAGAGAAGATTTTTCCAGGAAATCCAACACCACCAAAGAAGAAGAAGAAGAACGCCACCACGAAGACTGATAGCACGAGGGGGGTAGGATAAGGGCTGCCTCTGCTAGATTAGTTGTCTCGGATTTGGGGAAGAAAATCCTCAAACCCTTGACCTTGTATGATTATCTTTTTGCCCCTCCGAGGTCTAATGAAAATAATTATTATGATTTCATCTACTTTTTAACTATTTCTAGATATAACATAATCAATTATGACCAATCTAACTTGGATCTCGATTCCCAAACCGATCCTTAAATCGTACTTAAGTCCGATGAACCTATTAGCAAGACCGAAGAAGATATCGATAATACCGATTACGATAGTGCCGGGAGTGAATCTTCCTCCATCTCTACACCATTCAACAATCAAGTTGGTTCTTCCTCGTCCACATCCCCGAGCTTAACCTCGGGTGTACAAACTAAAAGAGCCCCCACCAACTCGTTATAAAAGAGAGGTCGAGACCAGGGACGTGGAAGAGGAAGAACCAACTTGATTGTTGAACGGGCCAGGTTGACCATCAACATTAATGATGAGGAAAGTTCTGAAGATGAAATAATGATGACAAAACACATGAAACCACAGTACGAGATATCTTTAGAAGATGTGGATAAAAGAGAACATGAGACAATGTATGATCGGATAAACCATTATGTGAACGCAATTACACTTGCTCCAAATCACCCTAAAAAAGTGGAGAGTCTAGAGGTAACAGAGGTCCGTAGCGCTGGTTCAAAGCTGATCAAATTTTATCATGCTTCTACTTCTACTTATCTTGAAAATCATATAAATTTGGATGAAGATTCTAATGAATTAATACAATTAACTTTTAGTTACTTTTTACCTTGTGTACAAAAGTTAATTCAACAGAGACATTTTCCAAAACAAATGGAAAAATATAAATTACAACTTTTTGTAAAATTATGGCATGTTAAAAGTCAAACTCCCAACTTGAAAGAGGGTCTCAGATTTGATACAGTTGGACCAGTCGATGATTCAGAATTTTGCATGATTGTTACTAGTGAATTGGAAGAGGATTGCCTCAATGTGGAGGATGACTCTACTGATCAACTAATAGAAAATGCCCCTCCAGAATTTGAGGAAGAAATCAATTCAACTGTTGATGAATTAAAGGAAATTAACCTCGGTACGGAAGAGAAGCCCCGACCTACATTTATAAGTTCTCTACTCATTGATGAAGAATCTTTAGAGTTGATCAAACTGTTAACATAATTCAAAGGTTGCTTCACATGGAGTTATGATGAAATGTCAGGACTGTCAGCAGAAGTTGTAGTTCAAAAATATGTGGTGGACAAAGATATGACCCTAGTAAAATAAGCTCCATGAAGAATGTGTCTTGAAATAGAACAATAATTCATTGCCGAGGTGAAGAAGTTAATAGATGCTAACTTTGTGCGGGAAGAGCAATACCCCGCATGGTTAACTAACATTGTGCCAGTTAAGAAGAAAATGGATAAATTTGTGTATGTGTCGACTTCAGGGAGTTCAACAAAGCACGTCTAAAGGCTGAATTTTCATTGTCAATATCAAAAATGATGGTGGATATTACTTTGACACATTAGATTTTCTCCTTTATGGATGGATCGTTGGGGTACAACCAATCAATATGGCTCCAGAAGATGCAAGACTTACAACCCTCAAAACACCTATCAGGATTTTCTGCTACACAGTGATGTCGTTTGTGTTGAAGAACGCTGGAGCGATATACCAACGAGCTATGAAAAAGATTTTCAATGATCTCATTCACAACCAAGTGGAATGCTATGTAGATGATTTGGTCATCAAGAGCAAAAAGAAAATAAACCATTTGTATGATTTTAGGATTGTGTTCGAACGATTATGACAATATGATCTTAAGATGAATCCCTTGAAGTGCGCTTTTGGCATTACCTCCGTGAAATTTCTAGGATTTGTTGTCCATTATCGGGGAATCAAGATCAACCAAGATAAGATTAAAGCTATCTTGGAAATGCCTCCTGCCAAAACCTTAAAACAACTACGTTCCTTCCAAGGAAAGTTGGCAATTTGAGACGCTTTATTTCTAATCTCTCAGGTAGGTGTCAGCCCTTCTTGACATTAGTGAAGAAGGATGCCAAATTCGTTTGGGAAGAGAAATTTCAGCGGATTTTTAAGGACGTTAAACAATATTTAATGACACCTCCTATTTTGGCAGCTTCTATCTCGGGAAAACCTTTAATACCTTATATCGTGGCCTTAGACGACTCTCTTGGAGCCCTGTTAGCCCAAGTCAATGATGAGAGTAAGGAAAACACACTCTAATACCTGAGTCACCATCTAATACCGACGAAGATAAGGTATCCGCATATTGAGAAGCATTGTCTAGCTTTGATTTTTGCCGCCCAGAAGCTCATACATTACATGCTTTTTCATAAGGTAATTCTAATTTCAAAAGTTAATCCGTTGCAATATTTGATGACCCGACCAACACTCTCTGGACGTCTAGCCAGTTGGTCGACGATTTTGTTGCAATTTGATATAACTTTTGTTCCCCTCTCTACTATCAGGGAACAAAATTTAGCAGATTTTCCCGCTGCACACCCACTTCCATCTGAGTCCCCTCTTAATGACAAACTATCATATGAATAGGTATTATAGATGGATTTCTCCAATGCACAATGCCGCGAGATGTATTTCGATGGAGCTTCATCAGCCATAAAAGATAAAGGATCAAGAATAGTTATACCAGTCAAAGCAGGAATTGGTTTGATCTTTATCACACCATATAAGGGCATGCTGAGATTCTCCTATCTTTTGACAGAGCCACGTACCAACAATGAATTAAAATATGAAGCCTTAATTACTACATTGGAATTGGCGATCTTGATGGATATAATAGATATTACCATCTATGGAGACTCACAACTCATCATTCAAAAGGTTGATGGACAATACACAATTTTGAAACCAAGGCTAGCAGAATATCATCACTACGTGATGTAGCTACTGGAGCATATTCCCAATGTAACTCTCTACCGGATTCCTCTAGGAGATAACACCCATGTTGACGCTCTAGTTAAACTTGTAAAAAATTAGTGTGTCCCCTGGAGGGTTTTATTGACATTACGGTACAAGGAAGAAAGGTTTCATCTCGAATCGACTTCAAAAATCTACACAAGCTTGGAAAAGAAGAAAAAATAATGATTGCAATTGCTGAAACAATGAAGATTGGCGTAAGCCACTAATATAATATTTGCAAACTGGAAAGCTACCAGAGGACAAGTCAGCAGTGCATCACATCACAAGAAGGGCTATGTCCTATGCTTTAGTGGGTGATGTCCTCTACAGAAGATCATTCAATCAGATGTGGCTATGATGTTTGAGCAGAGCCGAAGCACAAATTATTTTCAAATAATTACATGCTAGATTGTGTGGCATACACCAGTCAGTGCTAAAGATGTAAATAAAGATTAAGAGACTCAGACATCATTGGCTGGCAATGATGTCTGACTGCATGGATATAGCCAGAAGATGTCACCAGTGCCAAGTGCATGGGGTGGTCTTGCACCAACCTCTAAATTTGTTACACCCAACCGTTGCTTCGTGACCATTCGAGTGTTGGAGCACAGACATAATAGGTTTGATAAAACCTCCATCCTCTAAAGGACACAAATTTATACTTGCCTATACAAATTACTTTCCCAAATGGGCAACGAAGTGTTGATACGAGGTTACAACACATCATGTCGTGTAATTTTTCAAAAGCCAAATCGTCTACCATTTCGGTGTACCACGCAGAATAATTTTTGATACTGAGACAACCTTCAAGAGCACAAAAAATCAACAATTTCGTGAACCAGCATGGGATAGACTAGAGATACTCTATGATCTACTATCCTAGGGCAAATGGCCTGACCGAGACCTTCAACAAAACACTGGTATAGATTTTGAAGAAGGCACTGGATGAAAATAAAAGAGATTGACATAACAAATTGTTAGAAGCCTTGTGGGCCTACCAGACAACGTTCAGGATTCCCACTCAATGTACACCTTTGCTCTTGTATACGGGTCCTATGTCGTACTGCCGTTAGAAGTCTAGACACCGTCTCTTAGAGTCACTATCGCTAATCCACTTATAACAAAAGAAAGTACAAAACTCAGACTAAAAGAATTGAATATTCTCGAAGGAAAGCGACTAGAAGCACACCAACATTTGGAGCTTTACTAAGCGAGGATGGTACAAGCTCATGGCAAATTGGTCTGCCCAAGGACGTTCAAAGTTGGTGATCTCGTTCTCTTGCTCAAAATGCCTATTCTTGCATGCCGCAAGATAGGTGAAAAATTTAAGCCAACTTGAGAGGGACCATTTGTCATAGAAAAGGTCTACGCAGAAAGAGCCTACCAGCTGGTGGATTTTCAAGGCGAGAGACCCAAATTGTTGATCAACGGATGATACTTGAAGACATACTATGCAACTTGACATTGCTTGAATTGAAATTTTAAAATTTTGATTATTCTGGGGTTATTTATTTGGCCAAGCATCTGTAACCGGGTCCAAAAATTTTGTAATAAAATTAACCTCAATAAAATGAAAATTTTTGAGTTTACATGCTTCAATTTTCTCCTTTCTACTTTGAAGGCTAATATTTTACTAAATTAAATAATATGTAATTATCAATATATTATCTTCTCACCCATACAAACTAAAATTTTGTCTAATAAACACTTTGTTTTGTTCTTGTTCATACTAAATTTCAGCGCACTGATGTTTTTCATGTTGTTTGTAGAGAAATATCAGAACAGAAGCTGATTTTTGCTTTCAAGGATGGTTGGAATCTTGCACATAATAAGGAAAGGGCACCGCATGGTGACATCATAGACTTTGACGTGGACATCAGTTAAATCGATGTAAACTTGATGGACGTGGTCAACCGTCAAGAAAAAGAGGGGTTACCATCGCTATTAAAGATCAGCACCAAGGAGGATTCCTCACTAAATGAGAAGAAAGTGATAACGCAGCAAGATCTGATGGTGGGGACTAGTCGTCTGCCACCTATGATAACTGCACCGACCAAAGGTCGAGTCACGGTTAATGACGAGAGACTTCCAGATGAATTATTATGAAGGACTCAATGCAGAAATGTCAATCGTCGAAAACACAGAGCATTCCTACATGAAGAAAGAAGATGTTAGAAGGAGGCAGAAAACTTGGTTACCCCAATTCCATAGGGGAAGATCTATGATCGATGCATGAGAGTCTTCCTCCAGCTTACCTTCCACAGAGGATGAGTCCGAGTTCACTACATAACCAATACTACCAAAATTTTCAGATGATCTTTGTGCGGGTTGCCCAACATGCAACGTCGAGATTCCCACATGGATATCAGTAACTGGGGCGTTTGTGGAATACCCAAACTGCAACATCCTCCACTTATAGCGTTATATCACTCTGGAGAAGTATATGTCCACCGATAGTGGATTTTTTATCACTGATCGCTCAAACGGGCAATCATATATTCCACTGGATACAGAGAAAGCACAAGCATGGATTCTAGTTGATATTGAAATGAGGCAGCATCCTCGACAGCCGTAGATAGTTTCCATGGCAGAATTAGACAAAATGAGTAAAGTAAAGAAAATGGAATTTGAATTTTATGAAGAATTTCAAGGAAGATTTGTCAATATACTAGAAGATCTGGAGCTGTACACTAGAGTCTTCTTTGAAAGTGAAGAAAGGAGCATTCTCGACTGCATATTTGATTTAAAAGACGGGGGTCAAGCTGGTCTTCTGATGGAAAGGAACTATTCTGAACCATGAAAATTGATGTATGGAAAAGGGAGAATCACCATCCAATGCGGTTGTTGTTAAAATTTTACCAAAGATAGGTAAGGAAATCCCCTAGAGATTTTAAGACATGATGAGGTGGATCCATTACCTCCTATAATAAAGTAGATGATCAAGAGGATGGTTAGGTGGAGCATACTTCCAACCTATTGCCTTCCAAATAGTTGTATCATCAATGTCTATGATGAAGGCAATTGCATTCCCCCACATATAGACCATCATGATTTTGTGAGACCTTTTTGGACGGTCTCCTTCATGAGCAAAAGCAATATTATGTTCGAGAAAGAAATAGATGTCATTGGCCCCAGGGAGTTCAGAGGATCTATGGAGATTTCACTACATTTGGGTTCAATACTGATTCTCAAGGGAAATGGAGCAGACCTGGCCAAGCACTGCATTACAGGGGTATGACACCGTAGGGTGTCTGTAACTTTCAGAAGGATGGATAACAACAAGATGTCATATGGATTCCAACCAGATTCAAAGTTAGAGGAACTAAAACCTTACAAGTTATGAGAGGATTGCACCTCTAAGTACACGTAATAGAAATCTATCATGGAGCATGGCTTAGTAGGTCAGTTCAATCAGGAATTCACCCCACCGAAGATGGTATATGCATCATATATGTTTAGGTTATGATATTTTGGCAGCATGAGATTTTTCAGAAATACTTTTGATGTGTTCAACATGTTTTACCTGTTGATGCTTCAGCTTATGTTCAATCTGTAACAGCTGTTTGAAGCATATCAATGAAATTTCTTTCAGAATTCAGTGTATTTCTTGAATTGCTCTTTTTGTGTGATCGATCAATAGCCCCATGACCAAAGGAAAATATGTTGAGATTTTCATACTTATTTTATACTGTTTTTGGTGATATTGGACTTTAAAGAAAGGTACTTTTGATGTTTTGTTGCAGGAATGATGAATTAGGATCATTGGAGCAAAAAGATGCAAAAATGAGCAAATTTGGAGAGAAAATGACCAAAATGTGAAGATTTGAACTAGGGCGCCGACGGCGAGATTTTTCCGAGACTCCAAATTTAAGAATTTAGAAGGCCCGCTGACGACGAGATCGACGGTTATGTCCAACAATGCATTAAAAAGAGGACAAATTTTGGAGGGGTGCTTAGGAAACTCTTGGGAAAACTCATCCACAACTTTAAAAAGAAGCTTTTGGCTGAAAATAGAATAGGGGAAGCGTTGGGAGAGTAGGGACTTAAGTGTTAGGAAAGTGTAAAGAGTCTAATTGTGAGAAATTCTTTGAGAAATTGTAAGACTGGAGGGAAAGTGAGAGATTTATTCCTCCTTGTCGCTTCGAAGAAGAATTCTGTGTGTTGTAAAGAAAGGAAGATATTCAGAGGAACTTTGAGGAGTTTTCTTGGGGAGAAATTAGAGATAAGTGTTATTTACTTGTTGTAATTGTATGCCTTTGCTTTTATATATGAACNATTTTATTTTAATAAACTTCCAAATTTTAATAATTTAGAAATTTATTAACTTATCTTTTTTAATTGGGAAAGTGAGGTTATTTTCTACCAATTAACCCCTTGTGTTTCAAACATCCAGATTAAGATCAGAGGTTACCCATTTCCCTTCTTGAATTAAGCCTAAATGTTAATTGGCTAAATTTCTAAAATTACACATTTGCCCCTAAGGCTCTAACACTTCATAATTTGTCAAATTCAATTCACATGACTTTAAAATTTTTATCCTACCTCATTCATGGGTCAATTAAAACATCAAAGGAGAAAATGTAATTTTTCAAAATTTAATTTAATTTATATAATTATTTTCATGCAGAAATAGGATTTTTCAAAGAAAATTCCTAACTTGACCAAGTTAAATCCTAATCCTTTGAAATTTTTTACTGGAGGTAAATTTAGACCATAGAATTTTTTAAATTAAATTTCATGATTTTTTGAATTTTATGTGAATTTTATGAATTATTTTAATTTCTGGGGTATTTATTAAATATAAAATATTTGAAATGGAGAAAATTAAGTTTTGTATTTTTGAAAAGTCTCCCTAAGGTTAGAGAACTCAAAGAAAAATATTTTATATTTTTTTGACTTTTTTTTTGATTTATTGGAATTATTTTAGTGGAAATCCATTTTTTAGCCTTTAAAAATTATTTGAAGCTTCAAAATACCATATTTTTATTTAGAAAATCAGAAAAAAAATATTCTAATGGTTCTTAAGTGCTTAGGAAGCAATTTAGAATATTTTCATAAGTTTTATTATTTTTGTGATTTTTATGAATTTTTAATTATTTTAAATATTTAAAAGTAGGCTAAAAATGAAGTTTTTATTTCAAATATCATTTTATTTTTTGAAAATACCCCTGATCACAGAGAACTCAAAAAATAAGTTTCTATAAATTTTTGAACTATATTTTGATTTTTAAAAATCATTTAAATGTCAAAAATGATGTTTATCTTTAAAAATCAATTTAAGTTATCAAATGAACTCAAAATATTTCGAAATTTTTATGGTAAGTTCTATGGATCATAAACAATAGTAGATATCAAAAATCAAGTATTTAGATGTTTATATATTTCAAAATTAATTATCATAATGATTTAGAATTTATGAAAATTAAGTGCATTTTAAATGACTTGACCCATTAAATTATTTTCGAAAGCTTCTTTGGTCATGGTGGACCTTCCAAAATTTTCTAAGCAACATGCTAATTTCCATGATTATTTTAAGCTAATAATGCACATAGACTTGAAAAATGGGATCTTTTGTCTAGGGACCTCCTCTGACTTCAGAAAAATCCAAGAATGTTCCCCTTGATGAGGCTACAACATGCCAAAATTTCAAGCCAAGGTGATGTGTCAATATGCATGGAGAATCAAAAGATTCAAATCAGTATTTAATTAATTAAAAATAAAATATTCATCAAATAAACTTCAAATAATTTTCATATTGTTCTCCTATATTCACTGAACAAGAGGGTATTTTTATTTTATTTTTGTGATTTTTCTACACAAAGATATGAATTTTTGAAGTTAGAGGTATTTAAATAAATAGGAAAAATCCCTATTTATCTATTTAAACAGAGCGTGCTGACTTGATTCCAGGCAGCTCCAAAGGCATGCGTGGTGCGCTCTGGTTGGATGCCGCCATCCACGTAGCTGCTGTCCGGCTAGATCTCCTTCGTCCATTCGATACACGCTTGATCAAACGTCTCCACATCATCGTCCCCGATAGAGTGATCCCGTGACCGTCCACACTAAAACTCTAAGATCTCAGTCTAGACTCAACCAAATCACTTCGGGTTTGATCCTATGGACTCGTCTAAGTGAGACAAACAAATCCATACGGTAATCATGCAATTAAAATAAGCCTAATCAAATGGAGAATCAAAATAGGCTTGCGAGGGGGAGAAGTTTTATACCTTTGCTCAGAGAAGTGAATCTTTAATCAGAGGGTCTTGACACATTTGTTGAGGTCCAAGGAGGCTAGGGTTTAAGTTTCTTGGTGTAGTGTAAGGCCTAGGTGTGATTTTGATCAAGACCGATTTTGGGTGTTGATCTAAAACTATGGTGGAGGCTATTTCAGAAGGTAATTTAACGGGGCTTTGTCTTCTCTTGCTGCTGTGAAGGCGTGGGCGCAAGCAATTAGAGTTTGGTGGAGTTTTCAGAGATTTCTTATTTCTGCCCTAATTTTCAAGCTCAAAATTAGGGTTGCACAGGGGGAATCAAGGCAGTGGAGTGATTGGAATTGGCTGTGGGGGTCTCAAGGAAGCTCTCTCTGATAAAATTTTTTTAGCACACCCCCATGGCCATGAAGGTGAGTTTTTATAAAAATGGCCATGGGGTGGCTCTCAGGGCACAAGTTTGGGTGCATTGTGGTGCTTAGGTGGAGAGCAGAGGAGCTATATAGTTCAATTTGGCTGAGCTGGCCTCTAGGTTTGATTTGGGTGAAGTCCCATGGGGGTGGCTCTCAATTTTGAGCTTTTCCGGCCACTAGGCTGGCTGACCGGCTAGGGTGAGGTGGCTAGGTGCTCAGGGCATCCAGAGGAATCCATCACAATAATTTAATGCAAATGTGTTTTGATTTGACAAAGATATCTTAAGCATGTGTATTTTTGGGAATAAGATCCCTTAATTTGGTGTACCTTTGGTCCATGGCTTAGTTTAGGTTGTTGGAGGTGTTTTGGATCAGCCTTAGGGGCCAACTAATGGCTGGGGTGGAGTTAATTTGGTTGCTTTAGGGTGGTTAGGTCACATTTAGTGCATGGGTCCAAGTGGGTGGGTGCAAATGACCAAATATTGGATTTGTTCAAGGCTATATATGTCAATTGGCCCAGATAAATGTTTTATTTGGTGTAGATGATCATAAGGAACAACTTTGGTGAAGGATGGAAGTGGTTTTGAGCTCAATTGAAGGGTCAATTTGAGGGAATTTTGAATTTTGGTCAATTTGGTCATGTTGGGCTAGGCTTGGGTCTAGCTTGGGTTAGCCTTGGGCTAAGTCCAAATTAATTATTGTAAAGGGTCAATAGGGACCCCATGAAGAGTTTTCAACATGAATTGGATGCCAATTCGGAGGTTAAGGATATCAATTGGGTGAAATTTGGGGACTTAGCCAATTTGGGGCTAAATTTAGGAATTTTGGATTTAAGCCAAAATCAAATGGAGTTGAGGCCTCACCAAGGCTAATTGATGGTTGATTTTGATGTATAAGAATGTTATAAAGATTTTTCAACATTAATTGGGGTCAATTGACAAGGATATGAGTTCAATTTGGTGAGATTAGGTCATATGGTCAAAATTGAGGTTTTGATCTAAATCAAATTGGGCTCAAATCATGGGCCAATTAAGCTTGGATTTGGTTTATTTTGGCCATATCAAAAGTTAATTTGAGCTTAGGATTGGAATTGGGGTCAATTGAGATCAAATTGATGGACATTTGAGTTGAATTTGGGAAAATTTGGGCCCTTAAAGACAAATTTGGGGTTTTTGGTTAAAGATGGTCAAACTGGCCAAATTAGGTCCTATGGTAGTTGAGAAAAATGAAATTGAGAATACTTGGGATTTATTAAGATTTTCTGGGATTTTTTGGAATTTTGGGTTGTGGAGGGGTATTTTGGTAATTTGGCCAATCTTGGTGATTTTGGGTAGTTTGGGTATTTTCAAGGTGTTTGAAATGATTTTTGAATCAATTTAGGTATTTTGGGTAGATTTGGAAATTTTGGCCAAATTTGGGGTCCCAAAGGTATCTAGGTAATTTGGGGAATTTAGGGGTAAAAGGCTAGGTTGGGTCTCTTGGTAGAGTTGGAGTACCAACCACCATTAATAAGTCATGGACCAATGGAAACTTCATTTTGGGTCCTCTATGTAGTGGTCTTAGCCAAACCCTAGCCCAGGGCTAATGAGTTTAGGGAACCACCTACCTGAGTCTCCCAAAAGTATCAAGGGACCAAAGTCAGGAAATTCTGGGTTTAAGGTAGTGAGTGATTGTGAGTGTAACTGATTGCAAGTGAGTACCTTAGCCCTAAGCAAACACCCAGGGTCAACACTAAGGTCCAACAGTCCTAAGGGTGACTCATCTCGAGTTCCCCCATAGTGACCCCACCTACTAAGTGCTAGAGATTAGGACCAATATGTGGGACTTCAAGTTTAGTAAAGAAGAGTGTAAAATTTCTAATGTTGAGGATTCCATGTCTAGTTTTCTAAAAATAGTCAGTAGGAAAGTCCTATAGCTAGAACTTAGGCTACTAAAGAGGAAAAACTAAACCTCAACCAAAAGTGAGGTCAACAAATTGTAAAACTTTCAGGATCTTTAAGCTTTTCAGGAAGCTTTTTCTGAATTATAATGCAACACTCTTCACTGAGTGCAACAGACTCATTATCTATAAACTTCCTTTTCTTATTAAGTATATCCTTCATGAACTTCACATAGCTTGACATTTGCTTTAAAGCTTCAACAAATGGAATATTTATCGTTAATTTCCTTAAAATTTCCAAAAGTTTAGAAAATTGGTTGTCTCTATTGTTCTGCATTAATCTTTGAGAAAATGGACGTGATGGTCTTTGTACAAAGATTTTCATTGGTTTAATAGAACATTCTCCCTCAAACTGAAAATCTTCACTAGATTTTTCATTTTCCACCTCATCTTTTCAATTTCAAATTCTTGTTGAACTTTGTTTTCTAATTTATTTCCACTTCTTAGTTAAATAACTTTAATTTTCTCTTTGTTCTGATCTTTAGGATTTACATCAACATTACTAGGCAATGTTACTGGAGGTCTATTACTAAGTGTGGTAGCAATACATCCCAATTGAATTTCTATGTTTCTAATTGTTGTTTGACTTTGTAATTGACTTCCCATTTGCAATATCAATTCTTTCATTGATAAGTTTTTCTCCTTACTCTGCAAATTATTAAAACCTGGGGGGTAATAAAGTTTATAAGCTTGATTTCCTTTATTCTTGGAGTTTCTCAACAAGTTCACAGTATTGTTTCCCCATGGTGGATTTACAGCATTAGAATTATTGTTACTCCAACTAAAGTTTGGATGATTCTTCCAACCAGGATTATAATAATTGGCATAAGGATTAATAGAACGATTATTTATTGCATTTAAAGTCTCATATGAAGATTGAGATTTTATCATTTGTCCCAATGAATTTTCCTCAAGCATAGGTGTTGTCTGAGAATAATTCATTCCATAGTGATCTTCTTCTTCGATATAGGAGCTATTTGGGCAGCTAACATATATATTGCATCAGAATCATGAATATTAGCCAGTCTTTTTATATTTACCTTTCAGAGGGCCATTGAAAATTGTTAGTAGTTATCTCTTCAATTAATGAATATGCTTCATCGAATGGTTTTGACATTAATGATCTACCAACAACAACGTCAATTATCGTTCTAAGAGATCCAACCAACCCATTATAAAAAGTTTGAATTATTAACCAATCTGGCAAACGCATGGTGTGGACACTTTCTAAGGAGATTTTTAAATCTTTCTCAAGCTTCATAAATTGGTTTCCCTTCAAACTGACAAAAAGATGTGATATAATTTCTAAGCTTAACAGTTTTTGAAGGTGAGAAATATTTTGATAAAAATTTTTGTGACAGATCTCCCCATGTTCTGATAGATTCAGATGCTAATGAGTTTAACCACATCTTAGCTTTATCCCTTAGTGAAAAAGGAAAAAATCTAAGTTCTGACGACATCATTCGACACTCCATCATATTTAAATGTAGCACACAATTCTAGAAAACTAGCAAGATGTAAATTAGGATCTTCAATTGGTGTTCCTCCAAATTGATTGTTTTGTACCATTTGGATAATAGCAGATTTAAGATCAAATGAATTGGCAGCTACAACAGGGTTCTGTATGCTCAAATGAATTTAATTTGCTGTAGGATTAACATAATCTCTTAAAGGTCTCTAATGATGTTCATTTTCATTTCTAGTATTACTCAAATTGCAAGTCATTTTGCTAAATTGATCTATTTTATGTTATTTTTGAATTTTTCTAATAGTTCTCTCCAATTTAGAATCGTAATGTACTAAATTTTCAAATCTTACACTACGCATAAACAAATAAAGCAAGTAATGAAAAAATAAGCAAACACACTTAAATAAGAAAATGTTCAAAACTAAACTAAAAACACTCTTTTTTTGTTTTTATTATCCTTTCTTTTTTATAATAAAATAAAATAACTTACTAATATTTTCCGTTACTTCGCTGATAATGACACCAAAAACTTGATGCAGGTAGATTTAGTGAGTAAATTTTGCAAATATCTTTCAATATTACAGAGTACATACAACAAATATAACAATAAATATGCAATATAATCCCAACAAAAATATCTTTTATGAAAATAATTTATCTTTAAAACTCTTTTTAAACTGCAAAATCTTCTTTAAAATCAACATAAGTATACATATCGCTCAAGTAATAAAGGACTTTAATGGAGTCCTAGACATCGATCCTACAGGAAAATTGGAAAAACTTATAAGTAAATTCTAAAAATTATTTTATAATTTAAAAATTCAAAAATAAAAGTAAAGTGAGAAGTTTGAATATTAACTACTATGGTGAATGCTATATAAAATGCAGTTGAAAGATAGAGTTAACTATATAAAAACTAATCTTTCAAAAGTAAAATTATGAAAACTAAACAAAGTTTTTGTTGATGGAAGATTCAAATTTAAGAAAGCATCCTTCCCCTTTACAATGAGTATATGAATTTTAAAGAAATTAAAATCATTTTAAAAATATATATATAATTTGTTTTGTGCTCAATAAGAGCAATCATATTCTTTACTCTCTTCCAAGTGCTATAAAGAACATTGATTAATCTAGAGTTTGATCCCTAATTTCATGGTTAGGCTGGGAGTATATTGGCTGCCACTCCAGAGCTCCCACTACTCCCTCCCCTGAGGGATAACAATCTCGCTTTAGTTTCCAATCNGATTCAAATTTAAGAAAGCATCCTTCCCCTTTACAATGAGTATATGAATTTTAAAGAAATTAAAATCATTTTGAAAATATATATAAAATTTGTTTTGTGCCCAATAGGAGCAATCATATTCTTTACTCTCTTCCAAGTACTATAAAGAACATTGATTAATCTAGAGTTTGATCCCTAATTCCGTGGTTAGGCTAAGAGTATACCGGCTGCCACTCCAGAACTCCCACTACTCCCTCCCCTGAGGGATAATAATCTCGCTTTAATTTCCAATCGACTGGACCAAATTGAGAATTTTAATCTGTCATCTTAAAATCTCCAATTTTAATCCAACAAAGTATATTTCCCTATTTTATTTTCACTCAATTCCATGGATGACATACTCTCCCATGAAATCAAATGTGATTCTCCCCCTATTGTAGAAATCATAGCCCTTTTTTGAACATATGTTTATCAACATGTTTTAACATTTCAATTGGTCAGATCAAAAAATAAATGAAGATCGGAGTTCAAATCATAAACAATTATTAACATTTAAAACCATAGAAAATAAAATTAATTCTTCACAAAATCATATCTCAAAGTAGGGAGAAAGATAAAGAAGAAAATAAAATCAATTCTTCACAAAATCATATCTCAAAGTAGGGAGAATGATAAAGAAGACTACTTATTCATGAGAAGGATACGACAAAACATGGATTTCATATATAAAAACAAGTTTACAAAATAAAGGAAATAAAAGACACAACTTATCTCATAATCATTCCCAAGCAAATCCCTAGAAGTTCTCTTCAAGCCTTCTCTCTTTACAAGCACACTCAATTCTCTCTTAGAAGTGTAATGAAGAAGAAATCTCTCACCTTCCCTCTCCTCTTACAACCCTAGAAGAAAATCTCATTTTCTTGTCCTTGCCTTTCATGCCACCCCTACTTTCTTGCTTTTTCGCCCCCTTTCAACTCCTTGAAGTCTTCTTCTTTTATTTTGGGCTGCCTCTCTTCAAAAGGAATTCAAAATTCTCTCTAAAAGTCAACTCTTTTGAATTCAAAAGATGTGTCATTTGATCCAAGAGACATATCCCTTCATAAAAGAACCTTTCAAAGTGTTTAGATGCATTGAATTACTCCAAGAGGTGTTTAGAACAAGTGTCCCTTTGAAAAATTGTGCAAAATTTGTCTCAAACTGCCTTAATCCGTAAAAAGTCATCTCTGGCGCATAATGCTCCAAATCTAGCTTATCATGTGCCAGCTCTCTGTCAAACGACGCATCATGCACCAAAATTCAAAAATTTGCTGTTTTGGCTCCAAATTTTGTCCTTTTTGCCATTTTATCTCCAAAAATGACAAATTCAAAAATTTCACTAATGGGAGTGCCTTTTGCACCTCTTGAATAGACTAATGCATGTATCAGTACTGGCATTGGTGCATGGCTGCATCATTATCTGTCTACTAACATATGTCATGAATCTCCAATGTCATCTCATCTAAACACCTGATAAACTCAGCACTTGAGGGGTCGAGTTGCGGTGCCCCATGACATCAATAAGAGCTCTCACCCCACTCAGGAGACAATATTATCATAGAGCCAATAGAAGAAAAGGAAGTCATAGTGATGGGCTTCTGTGAGGGTAAGAACTTCTCCTCGCTCCCTCCAGCAATCCCCTCCATCGCACATAAGACAGTGATCAGTGAGGGATGGTCTAATCCTACGATGTTCTGGTCACTAGCTATGTAAGTAAAGGACTACTAGAGTACTATACCGACATCTGTTGACCTACCCATCTAGATGCAAATGTTTAGGACCACCCTATACCTAATGAAATTACTGAGGCCAGTTGTAGGGAGAAGATGAATCATAATGAAATAATACAAGGTACGACATCTTGTGTTTAAGTATGAGAGCGGGAAGTTCACTATGGTCTCCCCCTCATCCCTGAAGAGGAGTCATTCACTGACCAGTGACGCCAGTCAGAGAGTTAATTTTCTCTTGATAGTTAGGAGAGAGGAAGAGCTCAAATCATAATGGGGCATGTCAAGGAGGCCCAAAGGGTTGTTGATTATGATATGATGATCCTGAAACAATGTGTGTGTGCTTAGTGTGTAATTACTTTAATTTCAATCTCAAAAGACGGTGCCAAAAACTTAATGCCGCAGCGGTAGTGCAATGTTTAATTCTTAATAAAATGTTATATATCAAATAATGCTCATTTTTTCCTCAACAATTTAATTTTACACACTAGGGAGAATACATAAGTGCACGTATTGTTTCAAATATTGCATATCTTAAACAATTTAATTTTACACAAAGTACTTATCTTAAACTTCTGCCCAAGCAAATCCTCTGAAGTTCCTTTGATGATTTATTAACTCTCCTTTATTTAACACACACACCAAAGACACTCACCACAACACACACACACAACACACGACACACCCTACTCTCTCACCTCTCTCACACACCTCCTTCTCACCCACCTTCACTTACCTTTTTGAGCTCCTCTTGACTCCTTTTAAAATAACTCTCGAAATCCTCAAGAGTCACCTCAGATGCCTCTTTAAAATTCATCAAAATTTAATGCATAATCATCAACATTGATTCTGGCATCCAGGCGCCCAACTGTAGCGCCTAGGTGCCAACCTGCTAGAACCCCACTATAACTGCCTGGCGCACAGACGCCAGATCCTGGTGCATGGTGCGATGTCTTTCCCATAGATATTGCTCACATCTTATTAGATAGACCTTGGTTATATGACTTGAATCTAATACATTATGGTAAAGAAAATACTTATATTTTAAACATAATAATAATAATAATATTAAGCTTATTTCTGTCAAACCTTAGAAAAGGTACCCGCCATAGCACCTCATAAAACCAATTCTAATCTACAACCTAAACCCACTCTTAAGAAAGGTGTTAAGCTTCAATTAAAGATTGTAGAAAATTCTATTGTTATGGATAACATTATCATCTCTGATCTTGATTCCAACACCTTGCTTGCTCCATCAACATTAAAATAAAATTGTTGGATTTGGAACAATAAAAAATGAGTATTCTGATTTGCCCCTCTTACATTTATTGCATGTGAAAGAAGTAACCTCTGAATCTAATGAGACATATATGTCATGTTCTTCACTCTCCTTTCTGAATTTAGTGTTGTTTCATTTAATGAATTACCTGATAGGTTACCCCATTTTAGGTCCATTCAGCATGTCATTGACTTAATCCCTAGTTCACAACTCCCCCACCATCCCCACTATTGGATGAATCCCACTGAGCATACATAACTAAATAGGCAAGTTGAGGAATTATTTAAAAAAGTATTTAATTAAGAAAGTCTTAATCCTTGTACAGTTCCAACACTACTAACCCTAAAGAAAGATGGCATATGGAGGATGTGTAATGATAGACTGGTCATTAATAGGATCACTGTTACATATAGATTTCTCATTCCTCAAATGGATGATATGTTGTATTTAATCTTAAGGGCAAATTTATTTTCTAAAATTTATTTAATAAGTGGTTATCACCAAATTAGGAATCAATCAGGCGATGAGTGGAAAACTGTATTTAAGACCCCCAATAGACTTTATGAATGGTTGATGATGCCTTTTGGAATTTCAAATGCTCTGAGCACATTTATGAGGTTAATAAATAATGTCCTAAAACCTTTTATAGGAAGATATTTAGTTGACAATTTTGATGATATCTTGATTTTTAGCCCAAGTGAGATAGACCATTTAGAACACCTTAGAAAATAATTGTACATTGATACACCTAAAATATATAGTGTTTTTAGACACATTTTTATACCTATTTTTTTTGAGATATTGGGCTTTAATGGAAGGTATTTGTGCATTTTTCTTTCAGGTACAAGTAAAAAGGTCAAAAATGCTAAAATGAGTGAAAAAGGATCAAAATTGGAGCAAAAATGTGAAAATGGTGCAAAAGAGTTTTGGCGCCTGAGCACCAGATCCGACGCTTAAGCGCCTGTGAAATAGAGAAGGTCGTGCCTAAGCGTCAGAGACCCCGTGCTTAAGTACCAGAGGCAGTTATGTGACACTTTACTTCATTTTATTGAATTTTGAAGGGACATTTGAGGCACCTATTGACTAAAGAGGGTGGTTATGTCCACTAGAAACAAAAATATGGTTAGAAGACTTGTGAAAGGATGCATTCTTTGAAAAATACATCGAATTGAGACACATTTTGAAGAGCTATCAAGGCACCTCTTGGAGATTTATAAAAGAAGGAAGTTGAGACTTTTTGAAGTGTGCTTGAAAATTCTGAAAAGTGTTGGAAAGTGGGAGTTTTGAGAGGTAGTTATGGAGAGATTTTCAGACACCACAAATTTACTTTATCCTTTTTGTTTTTAGTTTTATTGTGAGAGTTAAGAGTGATG
This sequence comes from Phalaenopsis hybrid cultivar, assembly GCA_002079205.1. Taxonomy (NCBI): domain Eukaryota; kingdom Viridiplantae; phylum Streptophyta; class Magnoliopsida; order Asparagales; family Orchidaceae; genus Phalaenopsis; species Phalaenopsis hybrid cultivar. The sequence continues at coordinate 243,047 of JXCR01147916.1, read as the reverse complement.
TAAAAAAGAAGAGATTCAAATGAACTTTAAGAGTCTTGGTGGAGATTTGAGATAAGTTTTTATCTTTTGTTTTTAAACTACTTTTGGTTTTAATCAAGACTTCTTGTTGGTTTGACAATGATTTTTACTTTTAAACTAAAGTGTGGTTTTGTTGTCTCCATAGATTTTGAGTAGTTTTCTTTATCTTTCTCCTTAAAATGATAAGTAATTAAAGTGTTGGATGGAAGTTGTGGAGAGTATTGATCTTTAATGTTGGAAGAAGTTGTGATGATTTAAATCCATCTACTTCATTTACTTCTTAATCTAACCCATCTTGATGTTAAAATTTATTGTAAGAATATGTAAGAACCAGGATGATATTGTCTCAATCAACAATTGGAAAGAACGACATGTGGTTGTATAAATGAGAATGTAATTCATATGATTTAATACAAATAAATAGAGAAATAATATTTAAAGGGTGTAGAGTTAGAGGACTTTAAAGTGACAGGTTAAAGTCCCCAACTTGGTTTATTATTTTAGTTTCTGATACGAGATGTTAGCCCCTAGGTGGTGGGAATCGAGGGAACTCTAGAGTGAGAGCTAGTATCTTCCTTGCTTAGCCGATATTCAGAAGTATTCAAACTTTAAATTAGCTAATATTCTTTATATCATCTCTAGTAAGGGTAAAGAATATTATTGCTTCTATTTGGCACAACACAATTTGCATACTTCTACAACAGAATTCTTATACTTATTACTAATTCATGATAAGGAGAAAGATATTTTCATATTAAGTGCTTTTCTTTACATAAACTCAAGTTATCTTTAGAAGTTATTACTGTTTTGTCAAAATATCAAAAATAACAAAAATATTTGAATTTTAATTACTATTAAAATGTCTATAGTTTAAGTAATTGTCTTTTTGAAATAGAAAGTTTGTTGTTCAATAGTGTATATTGCTAATTTTTTTTGTGGGTTTTATATTTAGGTCCTATATTGCTTGATAACGATACGTATACTTGCGTAGTATCCAAATATATATAAACTAAAAAGTTAAATTCTTATTTTCTCCAAGATCAAGTTTTTTTGGTTCTATTACAAAGTAAGGAAACATAAGTGAAAAATATCATCAAAGACATTGTTATACTGTTGCATATAAACAGTAATCATGATCAAGTTTTTGGCGTCGTTGCCGGGGAAAAGAAAAATCGAAAGATAATTGATTAAAAGCAAATTTATATTTTAGAAAGTCTTATTTAAACTTTAAAAGTTATTGTAGGAATATCTTATTATAGTATTTTATTTTGTGTGTGTGTTTTGTTGTATTTTATTTTTATTTTTATTTTAGTGTATGCGTAGTTCAGGTTCTGAAGGACTAAAGCCCTACGATTCTGAATTAGAAAGAACTATTAAGAAAATTAGAAAAAAGCGAAAAAATTAAAAATTTTGAAAAATCTAAAAAAATTACAGAAATGACAAACCAAAATGATCAAAATGCTGAAATTCATCAAGAATATAGACCTTTACGAGATTATGCCAACCCTATGGTAGATGAACTTCATTGTAGTATTCAAAAACCTACTATAGTGGTTAATTCATTGGAACTTAAACCTGCTATTATTCAAATGGTATCAAATAATCAGCTTGAGGGATCACCAACTGAAGATCCAAATTTACATCTTGCTAATTTTCTAGAGTTGTGTGTTACATTTAAATATAATGGTGTATCAGATGATGCCATAAGACTTAGGTTATTTCCTTTCTCACTGAGGGATAAAGCTGAGATGTGATTGAATTCATTAGCACCTAGATCTATGAGAACTTGGGTTGATTTAACACAAAAATTCCTTGCTAAATATTTTCTACCATAAAAAATTGCAAAGCTTATAAATGATAATTACATCTTTTAATCAGTTTGAAGGGGAATCTTTTTATGAAGCATGTGAATAATTTAAAGAACTGTTAAGAAAGTGTCCACACCATGCTATACCAAATTGGTTAATAATTCAAACTTTTTATAATGAATTAGCTAGATCTCTTAGATCTATTATCGATGCCGCTACTGGTGGTTCGTTGATGTCAACACCATTTCATGAGGCTTTTGATTTAATTGAACAAATGGCTACCAATAACTTTTAATGGACTTCTGAGAGGGTGAATCCTAAGAAAGTAGCCAATATTCATGAATCTGATGCATTTACTATGTTATCAAATCAATTTGCTGCAATTTCAAGGAAGTTGACCAATTTGAAATGAATTTTTCTCAACCAATCTCCATGATTGAAGAGAAGTCATTAGGTCAAATGGTAAATTCTTAAGCATCATTAAAAACTTTGAATGCCATAAATAATAAGTAGAATAACCTATATTCAAATTATTATAACCCAGGTTAGAAGAACCACACCAACTTTAATTGGAATAATACTACGGGTGGTAATATTAGCAATGGGGGAACAATCAAGGAAACTTATTGGGAAACTGGAACAACCAAGGGAATAATAATCATAGATTTATTTATCCTCAGGTTTCAATAATAATACACAATTTAAGGAGAAGAAGTTGTATATAGAAGAAGTGGTGTTACAAATGGAAAATCAGTTACAAAATCAAGGAGCTACAATTAGAAATATTGAGAATCAACTTGGACAAATCAAAAGTTCATTAAGTAATAGATCCCAAGGAACACTTCCTAGTAATACTGAAACAAATCCAAAAGACTAGAATAAAGAGCAAGTAAAAGGCATTCAACTTAGAAGTGACAGAGAGTTGGAAGGTAGGGTTAAAAAATAAACTGAAGTAGAGAGAGAAGAAATTGAAGAGTCAAAAGAGGATGCTCCAAAGGATTCTGAAAGACTTATTTCTCCACTTAAAGTTGACTTAGAAAAAACATCACCTTCATTTCCTTAGAGACTTTGTCAACAGAAGTTGGATAAGCAATTTTCAAAATTTCTAGAAATTTCTAAGACGCTAACAATTAATATTCCATTTGTTGAAGTCTTAGAACAAATGCCAAGCTATGTAAAATTTACTAAGGATATTCTCAACAGGAAAAGGAAGTTTGAAGGTAATGAGGCTGTTGCACTTAGTGGGAGTGTCGTGCAATTATTCAGAAGAAGCTTCCTGAAAAACTTGAAGATCCTGTTAGCTTTACAATTCCATGTGCAATAGGAGACATATTTTATGGGAAAACTTTATGTGATTTAGGTGCAAGCATTAAACTTATCTCATTATCAATATTCAAAACATTGGGATTAGAGAAATAACCCCTACTACTGTAACTCTGCAGTTAGCAGATCGTTCGATAACATACCCTAAAGGAGGTTATAGAAGATGTCCTAGTGAAAGTTGATCAATTTATCTTTCATGTTGATTTCATTGTGCTGGATGTGGAGGAAGATAAAGAGATACCTATAACTTTGGGGAGACCTTTCCTAGAAATAGTAAGAACAATGATAGATGTGCAGAAAGAGGAATTAACAATGCATGTCAATGATCAAACTGTTACTTTTAACATTTCAAGATGAATGAAATATCCTACAAAAGGTAAAGATGATGAATGCTATAGAATGGTTGTTATAAGATATTTGAGTGAAAGCCATTTTAAAATTAATTATGAAGAAAAATCTGAAGTAAAAAATTTGGAACATGAGCAGGAATAGTAATTAGATCAATGTGAATATCTTTTTAAGGAAGATTCAAATTATGTTTGAGAAAATTTTAAAATTTTAGACACGATAGAAAAAAGATAAATCATTTTGTCCCTCAATAGAAAAATCTCCAAAAATTGAGTTGAAATTACTTCATGACCATTTAAAATATACCTTTTTAGAAGATTCCTCTACTTTACCAATTATAATTTCCTCAAAGTTAACGATAGAAGAAGAAGAAAAGTTGATGAAAAATTTTGAAAAATTTTAAGAAAGCCTTTGGATGAACAACTGCCGATATTAAAGGAATTAGTCCTTCAATTTGTATGCATAGAATTCATATAGAAGAAAACTGCAAACCCATGGTTGATCCTCAAAGGAGATTGAATCCTATTAAGAAAGAAGTTGTAAAGAAAGAAATCTTTAAGTGGTTAGATGCTGGAATTATTTACCCTATTTCAGATAGTGCATGGGTTAGTCCAATTCAGTTTGTTCCTAAGTGCTGGAATTATCTACCTTATTTCAGATAGTGCATGGGTTAGTCCAATTCATTGCATTCCTACGAAAGGAGGAGAAACTGTGACTGTGAATGAACTTAATGAGTTAATACCTACTAGACAAGTCATAGGGTGGTGAATATATATCGATTATAGAAAATTAAATCTTGCCACTAAGAAATATCATTTTCCATTACCCTTTTTAGATCAAATGCTGGATAGACTAGCTGGGCATAAATATTTTTGTTTTCTGATGGATATACTGGTTATCACCAAATACAAATAACTCCTAAGGATCAAGAGAAAACAACTTTTACGAGGCCTTATGATATATTTGCTTTTAGAAGAATGCCCTTTGGTTTATGTAATGCCCCTGCTACATTTCAAAGATGTATGATGAAATTTTTTTGTGATTTAATTGAAAAAGGGATTAAAGTCTTTATGGATGATTTTTCAGTGTTTGGACCTTCATTTGACTCATGTTTAGAACATTTATCAAAAGTTTTTAATTGGGGAAAATATCAATTTATGGTAGCATGAGGAATTGTATTAGGACATAAAATATCGAAAAATGGTATGAAAGTAGATCCTGCTAAAATTCAAGTGATCGCTAATTTACCTTATCCAACAAATGTAAGGGAAATTAGGAGTTTTTTAGGACATGCTGGATTCTACAGACGATATATTAAAGAATTTTCAAAAATTGATAAGCCTTTATGCCATTTACTGGAGGAAGATGCAATTTTCAATTTAGATGATGAGTGCCTAAAAGCTTTTGAGTTATTAAAAGAAAAATTAGTCACTGTACCAATTATAGTTTCACCGGATTGGGGAAAACCTTTTAAACTGATGTGTGATGCTAGTGATTATGCTATTAGAGTTGTTTTAGGTTAAATATATGATAAAATTTTTAAAGTAAATTACTATATGACCAAAGGAAAATATGTTGAGATTTTCATACCTATTTTACACTGTTTTTGATGATATTGTACTTCAAAGAAAGGCATTTTTGATGTTTTGTTGTAGGAATGATGAATTAGGGTCATTGGAGCAAAAAGATGCAAAAAGGAGCGAATTTGGAGTGAAAAGAACCAAAATATGAAGATTTGAACTAGGGCGCTGACGATGAGCCCAACGATAGACTTTTCCCGAGACTCCAAATTGAATTCATTTAGAAGGCCCGCCAACGGCGCCCATGAGGGCGCCGACAGCAAGCTCGGCGGTTATATCTAAAAATGCATTGGATGAGGATGAATTTTGGAGGGGTGCTAAGGAAACTATTAGGAAAACTCATCCACAAATTTAAAAGAAGAATTTGGCCGAAAATTGGAGGGACGCTAGAGGTCCTTAAGGTTAGAGAGGTTCCATTAGCATATAGAGAATTTACTAGTGTGTCAAAATTGTGAGGAATTCTTTGAGAGATTGTAAGAGTGGAGGGAAAGTGAGAGATTTCTTCCTCCTTGCCACTTCAAAGAGGAATTTTGTGTGTTTTAAAGAAAGAAAGAGATTCAGAGGAACTTCGAGGAGTTTGCTTGGGGAGAAATTAGAGATAAGTTTATTTACTTGTTGTAGTTTGTATGACTTTGCTTTTATATATGAATTTCGAGTTTTGTTGTGTTTTCCCCATGAGATATGAGTAGTTTTCTCTGTCTTTCTCCTTGTCTCGAGATTTGTGAAATGGTGATTTTAATTGGTGAAGCCATGAAAATGTTAAAGAAATTGTGATGATCTTTTCAATTCAATCTTAATTTACTTTCAATCTGTCTAATTGATTTGTTAAAATATGTTGAGTTTTATAATTAAAGTGAAGATTACATCCAAGATTCAGGGAGGTCAAAGCCCTTGGATGTTGGGTGCAAATAAATAGGGAAATAAAATTATCGAGCGTAGAATTGGAGATTTTAGAGTGACAGACTAAAATCCCCAATTTGGTCCTATTGTTTGTGTGCTGAAGTGTAGATGTTGGCCCTAAAGCAAGGGGAACGTGAGAGCTCCGAAGTGAGAGCCGGTATCCTCCCAGCCTAGCCGCAGATTCAGTAAACAAGCGTAGGATTAGCCAATGTTCTTTATGCCTGGACCAAAGGGTAAAGAATAGGTATGCTCCTATTTGGCACAATACAACTAGAACTGATTCACTTTATCCATTTACTATAATTTATTAATAAGGAGAAGGATGCTTTCTTATATATTGAATATCACATTAAATCTTTATTAGTATAATTAGTTATTTAAGAGTTAATGAAATTACATATTTGTTTCAATTGCCTATTAGTGACGAATAAGCAATTTGAATTCTATTGTTGTGATTAAGTATTGCTTTTCTAAAATCTTAGTTCGTAGTTCTAATATTACTCCCTGTGGGATCGATATCTAGGACTCCATTATAGCCCTATATTACTTGAGCGATACATATACTTGCGTTGATAAATGTGACTTTACAATTATTGAATATTTTATACATACATCTTTATCGAATCTATAACTGTTATTAAGTTTTTGGTGAAGTTGCTAAGAAATTAAATCTTTTAGCAGCAGTACTAAATACTTATATATTTAAGCATATATAAAGTCACTATCAAGTTTTTGGCACTGTTGCTGGGAGTAAACAAAAATCATAATTAGAGTAACAGACAAATTAAGATTATTAGAAAATTTTTACTTGAATTGCAACTTATTTTCATATTTAGTTAACTGTTTTACTGTGTACTAATTTCAAATTATATGCGTAAATTTGGACCTGAAAATTTTATACTGTACGATTTGGAATTAGAACGCACCGCTAGAAAAATTAGAAGATTGAGAAGAGAACCTAGAAATTCTGATACAATGGAGAACAACATGAACAATCAAGGAATAGAAAATGAACACCAACCTAGACCCCTACAAGATTATGCAAATCCTACAACAGATGAAATCGGAATAGAGAATGAACACCAACCTAGTCCCCTAAGAGATTATGCAAGTCCTACAGCAGATGAAATTCACTTATTCTATCTAAATTTTGTAGTTGCTATAGACCCCTAAGAGACTATGCAAATCCTACAGCAGATGAAATTCACTTATCTATCCAAAATCCTGATGTAGCCACTAATTCATTTGTCTACAACAGATGAAATTCACTTATCTATCCAAAATCTTGATGTAGCTTCTAATTCATTTGAGCTTAAATTTGAAATTCACTTATCTATCCAAAATCCTGATGTAGCTGCTAATTCATTTAAGCTTAAACCTAATCCAAATGGTACAAAACAATCAATTCAGAGGCACACCAAATGAAGATCCTAATTTACACCTCGCTAGTTTTTTAGAACTGTGTGCTACCTTTAAATATGCCAGAGTGNACATTAGAAACTTTTCCTAGTACTGTGGAACCAAATCCTAAAGATCAAGGAAAAGAACAAACCAAAATGATATAATTACGAAGTAGAAAAGAACTGGAAATAAGAGTACAAAAAGAAACAAAAACTGAAAAAGAGAAAGTGGATACCGATAAAGAAAAGAATCATGAATACCCAGATTTAGAATATCCACTTACACCAATGAAAATTACTGTAGAGAAACCTCCACCACCGTTTCCTCAAATATTGAAGCAATATAAATAGAATAAATAATTTTCCAAGTTTCTAGAAATTCTTAAGAAATTAACGGTAAATATTCCCTTCTTAGAAGCTTTAGAGCAAATGTCCAATTATGTGAAATTTATGAAAGACATTCTGAACAAGAAAAAGAAGTTCACTGATAATGAAACTGTTGCACTTAGCGAAGAGTGTAGTGTAATTATTCAGAAAAAGCTTCCTGAAAAATTAAAAGATCCTGGCAGTTTCACTATACCGTGTGCTATCGGTGAAAAATTTTATGGAAGAGCTTTATGTGATTTCGGAGCCAGCATTAATCTTATGTCTCTATCAATTTTCAAAAGATTAGGATTAGGAGAATTCTCACCTACTTCTATAACTCTTCAGTTTGCGGATCATTCAGTTACATATCCTAAGGGAGTTATAGAAGATGTGTTAGTAAAAGTTGATTAATTTATCTTTCCTGTGGATTCTATTGTTTTAGATATGGAAGAAGATAAAGAAATACCTATCATTTTAGGATGACCATTTTTAGCTACTGAAAAAGCTATGATATATGTTCAAAAAGGAGAATTAACGATGAGAGTTAAAGATCAAGAAGTGACTTTTAACATTGCAAAATCTATGAAATACCGTGTTGTTGAAAGAGATAATGATTGTTTTCGCATGAAAATTAGTGAACATCTATTGAATGAACATTTTAAAGAACATTTTGAAGAGAAAGAACAATTTGAAGATAGTGATGAATTTATTTTGGACGAATTAGAAAATGAAGAATTAGATTATGTTTAGAAAAGATTTGAGATGTTGTATGTTACAAAAATGCTGATAAGAATCTATTTCCATCAATTATAAAACCACCTGAACTTGAGTTGAAAGTATTACCTAGCCACTTGAAGTATGTAGTGATAAGAATCTAGTTCCGTCAATTATAAAACCACCTGAACTTAAGTTGAAAATATTGCCTAGACTTGAAGTATGTGTTTCTGGGAGACTCATCTACATTACTTGTTATTATATCTTCAGAATTACATGATTTGCAAGAGCAAAGACTGTTAGACAGTACATTACATATTATTATATCTTCAGAATTAAATGATTTACAAGAACAAAGACTGATAGATACCTTAAAAAGATATAAGAAAGCTTTTGGTTGGACCTTAGCTGATATTAAGGGAATCAATCCTTCAATAAAGAAAGCTTTTGGTTGGACCTTAGCTGATATTAAAGGAATCAGTCCTTCAATCTGTATGCACAAGAAAGCTTTTGGTTGGACCTTAGCTGATATTAAGGGAATCAATCCTTCGATCTGTATGCACATAATGATATGAAAGCTTTTGGTTGGACCTTAGCTGATATTAAGGGAATCAGTCCTTCGATCTATATGCACATAATTATATTAGATGAACAATATAAACCAAAAGTTGATCCATAA
>JXCR01147916.1:219992-232613 GCA_002079205.1 Phalaenopsis hybrid cultivar | reverse complement strand
ATTATCGAGCGTAGAATTGGAGATTTTAGAGTGACAGACTAAAATCCCCAATTTGGTCCTATTGTTTGTGTGCTGAAGTGTAGATGTTGGCCCTAAAGCAAGGGGAACGTGTTTTGGTCCTATCGTTTGGGTGCTGATGTGTAGATGTTAGCCCTCAGGTGAGGGGAACGTGGGAGACGAAGTGAGAGCCGGTATCCTCCCAGCCTAGCCGCAGATTCAGTAAACAAGCGTAGGATTAGCGTTCTTTATGCCTGGACCAAAGGGTAAAGAATATGTATGCTCCTATTTGGCACAATATAAATTCTTTATGCCTGGACCAAAGGGTAAAGAATAGGTATGCTCCTATTTGGCACAATACAACTAGAACTGATTCACTTTATCCATTTACTATAATTTATTAATAAGGAGAAGGATGCTTTCTTATATATTGAATATCACATTAAATCTTTATTAGTATAATTAGTTATTTAAGAGTTAATGAAATTACATATTTGTTTCAATTGCCTATTAGTGACGANGAGATTTTAGAGTGACAGACTAAAATCCCCAATTCGGTCCTATCATTTGGGTGCTGAAGTGTAAATGTTAGCCCTCAGCCGAGGGGAACATGGGAGATCCTAAGTGAGAGCTGGTATCCTCCCAGCCTAGTTGCAGATTCAAGTAAATAAGCGTAGGATTATTCAATGTTCTTTATGCCTGAACCAAAGGGTAAAGAATATGTATGCTCCTATTTGGTACAACACAATTTGAACTGATTCACTTTATCCATTCGCTATAATTTCTTGACAAGGAGAATAATGCTTTCTTAAATATTGAATATCACATTAAAACCTTTATTAATATAATTAGTTATTTAAGATTTATTAAAATTACATTGCCTATTAGTGACAGATAAGCAATTTGAATTCCATTGTTGCGATTAAGTATTGCTTTTCATTGCCTATTAGTGACAGATAAGCAATTTGAATTACATTGTTGTGATTAAGTATTGCTTTTCTCTGCCTATTAGTGACAGATAAGCAAATTGAATTCCATTGTTGTGATTAAAGTATTGCTTTTCTAAAGATCTTAGTTCGCAGTTCTAAACCACTCCCTGTGGGATCGATATCTAGGACTCCATTAGAGCCCTGGTTTAGTTCTAATATTGCCTATTAGTGACAGATAAGCAAATTAAACGTCGTTGTTGTGATTAAAGTATTGCTTTTCTAAGGTCTTAGTCCATAATTCTAAACTACCTCCTGTGGGATCGATATCTAGGACTCCATTAGAGCCCTATATTACTTGAGCAATATGTATACTTGTGTTGACATCGATATCTAAGATTTGCTTTTCTAAAATCTTAGTTCGTAGTTCTAAAGTTACTCCCTATGGGATCGATATCTAGGACTCTATTGGAGCCCTATATTACTTGAGTGATACATATACTTGCTGTGGGATCGATATCTAGGACTCCATTAGAGCCCTATATTACTTGAGCGATACATATACTTGTTCGATATCTAGGACTCCATTAGAGCCCTATATTACTTGAGCGATATGTATACTTGCGTTGACAATATCTAGGACTCCATTAGAGCCCTATATTACTTGAGCGATACATATACTTGCGTTGATAAGTGCGATTTTACCATTATTAAATATTATATATATGCATCTTTATCGAATCTATAACCGTTATTAAGTTTTTGGTGTCGATGCTGAGGAATTAAATCTTTTAACAGCAGTATTAAATACTTATATTTTTAAGCATATATAAAGTCACTGTCACCCCAGAAAAAAAGCGTTGGTTCCGAGCTACAATGAATGAAGAAAAAAACGATAAAAATTTGATAATAATAAAAGTTGAAATAAAATACTCTTTTGAAAATTCAACAAAAAAAATTGAATTTTGAAAATATATTTTGATAATTAAATGTGATAAAGACAACAAAAGTAGAAAATAAATCTGTTGAGTTGTTTCTCTTGATTTTGAGGTCTCTTATTATTTGCTCGCGCAACACGACTATCCTTGTCTGCACTAATTTTCTTCACATCCCCACGGAATTTCACATTCTGCACAAAATCTCACAAAGTCTCACAAATTTTCTTTTTTCAATGTCAACCTTATCACATGGCACATATCTATGAATTCAACAACACAAATTCTCTACATTGCTTTCAAGTTATTCTTAGGGTCAGTACCTAAATTATGATTCCAATCTTTCGAGGTCGGTACCTAAATTTCGATTGACTTTTTGGGATTGATACCTAAATTTTAATTCACATCTCGTGATCAGTACCTAAATTCTAATTCCTATCTTTTGAGGTTGGTACCTAAACTCTGACTCTCTTTTTGAGATTGATACTTAAATTTCAATTCTCATTTTGGGACCAGTACCTAAACTCTAATTCCTCTATCTTTTGAGGTTGGTACCTAAATTCTGACTCTCTTTTTGGGATTGATACTTAAATTTAAATACCCATTTCAAGGTCAGTACCTAAATTTTGATTCCATCTTTTTGAGGTTGGTACCTAAATTCTGATTCTCTTTTTGGGATTGATACTTAAATTTCAATTCCCACTTCAAGGTGAGTACCTAAATTCTGATTCCTTTCTTTCTGGGTCAGTATCTAAATTCTGATTCCCTCATTTCAAGGTCAGTACCTAAAATTCTGACTCTCTTTCTGAGATTGATACTTAAATTTTAATTCTCATTTCAGGATCTGTACCTAATTTTGATTCCCTTTCTTTCGGGGTCAGTACTTAAATTCTGATTCCCTCCTTTTGAGGTCGGTACCGAAATTCCGACTCTCTTTCTGAGATTAATACATAAATTTCAATTCTCATTTTGGGATCAGTACCTAAATTCTGATTCCTATCTTTCAGGATTAGTACCTAAATTCTGATTCCTATCTTTCAAGGTCGGAACCAAAATTCCAATTCTCTTTTTGGGATTGATACTTAAATTTTAATTCTCATTTTGGGGTCAGTACCTAAATTCTGTTTCCCTCCTTTTGAGGTCAGTACCTAAATTTTGACTCTCTTTTTGGGATTGATACTTAAACTTCAATTCCCTTCCCGGGTTCAGTACCTAAATTATGATCCCCATCTTCCAATAATACTAAAATCAAAGTTAAGGTTTGCTAGCATCGAATTGAAATTGAATATTTATCATGATAGTCATGGTCATTTTCAGAATCCCTTTTCTTCCAATCCCCAGCAAGAATGTTGAATCCTCAATTTTGATTGAAATTTCATTTGTTAACTCCCTAACGGAAATAACTAGCACTCAATTGTACACTTCGTTCTAGGTCTATTGACTTAAAAGTCTGGATTGCCCAGCACAACACACCTATTGGGGGACCATTTGTTGACCTCACTTTTGGTTGAGGTTTAGTTTTCCCTCTCACTTAGCCTAAGGTCTAGCCATAAGACTTTCTTATTGGTTTTTCCTAGAAAAATAGAAAAGGAACCCTCACCTTTAGAAACTATAAACTCTTCTGTGCTCAAGTTGAACTTTCATATACTGGTCTTGACCTTTAGCACTTAGTAGGTGGGGCCACTATATAGGAAGCTCAAAGAGAGTCCCCATAGGACTGCTTGGCCTTAAGGTTGACCCTGGGTGTTGGTCTGGAGCTAGTTCACTCACTTGCATTCACTTGCACCCACTTTCACTCACAACCCTAAAACCCCAGATTTGTTGACTTTGATTCCTTGACATTTTGGGAAACTCATGTAGATGGTCCCTTAGACCCACTGGCCCTAGGCTAGAGTTTAGTTAAGACCAATACATCGAGGACCCAAATGGGGATTTCAATGGTCCATATCTCATATAAGGTGGTTGGCACCCCAATTCTACCAAAATATCCAACTTGGTATTTTGCTTTTAAATCCACCCAAATTACCTAAATACCATTGAAACCTTAAATTTGACCAAAATTTCTAAATTCCCCAAACTTATTCAAATATCATTTCAAACCTTTTGAAACTACCCAAATTGCCCAAACATCCCAAAAATTCCAAAATTACCAAAATACCTTCAAATTTTCCAAAATTACAAAATATCCTTGGTAGCCCAAACTTTCCCAAAACCCTCAAAATCATTTAAAATGTCCCCAAAACCAATTTGAACCCTTTAATTGAACCCTATTTGGCCAATTTGACCATTTTTAGCTAAAAACTTCAAATTGCCTTTAAAGGCCCAATTTCTCCAAATTCACCTCACATACCCATCAATTTGGCCCCAATCCTCCCCAATTTCAATTCTAAACTCAAATTCACCTTTCATATGATCAATTCAGACCAAATCCAAGCCTAATTTCTCCAAATTCACCTCACATACCCATCAATTTGTCCCCAATCCTCAATTTCAATTCTAAACTAAAATTCAACTTTCATATTATCAATTCAGACCAAATCCAAGCCTAATTGATCCATACTTTGAGCTCAATTTTGATCCAAATTAAACCCCCAATTTTGACCTTATGACTTAATATCACTTAATTGAACCATATAATCCACTCAATTGCCCCAATTTAAATCCTAAATTCTTCCTAACATTCCTACACATCAAATTAAACCTTCATTTGTCCTTGGTCAAGCCTCAATTTCACTCAATTTCAACCCACATTCAAAATCCCCAAATTTTCCCCAAATTGGATATGTCTCTAAAGTCCACCAAATTGAATGCCATAACGCAAAAATTGACATCCAATTTATGTTAAAAACTCTTTATGACATTCCTATAGACCATTTCGAACCATCAATTTGGACCTAACCCAACCTTAGCCTAACCTAAACCCAAGTCTAACCCAAGATCCCCAAATTGACCAAATGCCCAAAATCCTCCAAATTGAACCTCTAAACCAATTCAAAATCACCCCAAATCTTTTTTAAACTCCTCATGAAAATTATCCACACAAAATTTCTTAATCAATTGAGCTCAACAGCATGGCTAGCTCAACCCAAAACCCACATCAAACTACTTGACCAAAATAAACCCTTTCACCTGAATTGACTTAATCAAACCACATTTGTCAACAATAGACCCACACAACCACTAAGCTCCTCGTTTGGACCAGGATGAACCACCCAAAATCCACCCAAGTGAGTTATGGACCAATTGGTCCCTAAATGAAGGGATTTCATCCCATTTTTGATCCTTAACAAAGAAATCTCCTCCATCATGACAAACCATTGAGGGTTAATCATAATTAACCTTCTCCCTGGCTCACCTGATAACCTGACCACCTCCCCTGCTCTGGTCAGCCACCCTAATCACCAAAAAATGCTAAAGCTGTGAGCCACCACCCTTAAATCAAACCTAATTTGAACCCTAGAGGCCAGCTTACCTTAACTGCTCTTTAGAGCTCCTCAGCCCTCCACCTAAGCAACTCTTTGCACCCATCAACTGGCCTTGGGCTCCACCTTAAGCCCTTTTATTTAAATCATCTTCTCCATGTCTAAAGGAGATGTGTTCCAAATCCTTTGGGAAACTTTGTCAAAATCTAAAGAGAGACTCTCCAAGTATTCCTCAGCTTAATCCAACCATTTTCCTCCTCTGATTCCCACTGCGAGAGCCCAATATTTAGCTCAAACATTCAACTCAGACCAGGAAATCTCTCTACATTCCACCAAACTTAAATTTATTGTGCACACACCATCCTTAGAGCAAGAGTTGATTCCCCATCAAAGTCCCCTCTGAAACAGCCTCTAGGATAGCTCTAGACCAATACCTGAAATTTACCTTAGTTGAAATCATACCTAGACAATTCACCAGGGCACAAGACTTCAGCTGGAGGTTCGTTGGACTCAACCGAAGCTACCACAACCATCTGATTGAGGCCTCCCCTTCCAGACAAAGGTATGGAGCTCTAACCTTAAGTCGAGCTTATTTTAATTCTTCATGAGTAATGGCTTGATTTCATACTAGATTAATCTTATAGATGTGTTCATCTTGAGTAGATAAAGGTTTAGAAAAAAATCCCATGTGATTTGGTTGAGCCTAGGCAAAGATCTTAAGGTTTTAGTATGGATAGTTTACATGTTAGGTCACTTGAAAATGATGAATGAATGTCGTTCGATCACACGTGATTCTAATGGACGGATAGAATCAAGCCGAACAGACTCTTGGTGCGTGAACCGTGGACCGCGTGGCATCCTAGGTGGAAAGTGCAACGAATGGGAGCGCGTCGCGTCATCTTTCGGAGCTGCCTATGATATAGTTAGTGCCGCGTGGATAAGTAGATAAATATAGGTTTTATGAATTAAATTAAATGCCAAATTTTTAAAAATTCATATCTTTGCATAGAAAAATCATAAAAATAAAACAAAATACCCACTTGCTCAGTGAATAGAGGAGAATAATGTGGATTAAAAATAAAAATTATTTGCTAAGTATTTGATTTTTAATTAATTAAATACTCTCTTTGGTATTTCAATTCTCCATGACTAAATATGGCTCACCATGGCTTGAAATTTCTAAGGTTTATTCCTCATCACAGAGGAGATGTTCTCTGATTTGTCTAAGGTCACAAGGCATCTCTATGCTTCTAGCATTAATTTTCAAGCTAGGGTTGCCATTTTGGCTTATTTTAATTATATAAATCAAAATATCGTTTGAAAAATTATGAGGATAACTTTAGTATGTTTCCTTTGGTCAGAGAAGTCTAGGAAAAATATTATAAAATTTTAAATTATTTTTTGAATTAAATTTTAAATTTTAAATCAAATGTATAAACTTTGTGTTAATTTATGTAAATTATATACTTATCAAAAATTAACAAAATCAATTCCACATTGTGCATAAAAATCATATTTACTTACTGTAAAAATTTAAAAATTGTTTGGCTTAGTTTAACACTAAAAGAATTGATTTTTAAAGAAACTTTGTATTTTTGTACAAAAGTAATTATAATAAATTAAATAAGCTTAGAAAGATCATGAAAACTAGTTTTCTAAGTTCCTTATGATCAGGGGCATTTAATAAAAAAAAAATCTATTTTTGTGAAAATATGTTATTTTTAAAGTGTATTTTGAATTAAAAATAATTAAAATAATCAAAATTTTCAAAAATACAAAAAATGGTTCAAAATGTGTACAAGTGTCCGTGATCACTTAGAATTTATTAGAATAATTTTCCTAATTTTTATGAGTTAAAAATAAATTTTAAAAGCTTAAAAGTGAATTTTCCTTACTTTCTCTTTAAAATAATTTTAATAAATAAATTAAAAATAAAAAAAATACAAAATTTGTTTATCTGAGTTTTTTGAACTCAAAGAAGTTAAATAAAAATACAAAAATACTTTTGGTAATTAACACATTATTTTATATTTAATTAAATTATTGAAATTGATCCAAAATTAAATAATAATAATGAAAATTTAATTCAAAAAATCATAAAATTTTGCTTAAGTGTTTTTCTAGCCTAAGGAAACGTCTAATAATTTTCTCATAAATAAGAACTTTACTTTGGATATCTAAACAAATCAATTTTGAAAACCATATTTCATGATTTAAAATAATTATTTAAATTAAATTAAATTAAAGAAATAAAACACAAAAAAACCACATTATTCTCCTTTGATGTTTCAATTAACTCATGGATATGCCACTCTGAATGCTCAAGTCATTTGAGTTGTCTTTAATGAGTTATGAGGTAAAGTACTCTAAGAGCAAAATAGTCATTTTAGATTTTGGTTCTTAATCAAAATTTAGGATGAACGAAAAGAAAATGAGAAATTTTGATCTTAATAAACATGTTTGGATGATTGAAATGCAATGAGATTAAAAGGTAGAAACTCACTGACCACCTTTGCACAACATCAATAAAATCATAATTTTCCTAATCTTTAAGACTTGGGAGTTATCGGCTATATTTTTTTTTGAAAATAAGATTTTAAAATTTAAATTTAGTATAATATATAATGTAATTTTATTTTTGTGAAAATGGTATTATTATTATTATTTTTGAAAATGATGAGACCGGATAGACCTCATATACCTAATAGTTTACATAGCTGAGCACAAAACCATAAATGATATATCATCTCAAAGGATGAACATATCATTTATTGGTAAGCTTAACTATTTAAACTTAAAGTTTATGAATCTATTTTGGTTTGCAAATTTATAGCCAAAAAATTCTCCTATTTAATATACAGATTAGATAGGGTTTAGATTAATATGGGTTATTAATTCCATATAGAGGCAAGCCCCTATAGTTAATTGCATCTTAGATAACCGAAGTCACCTAAGAAAACTTTCAATTAAGATCAGAGTTTTATCTTCAAGAATTCGAGTTTATGTATTCATGATTGCTTATAGGAAAAATTCAAGTGGGATAGGCTCAAATAGGAACAGTTATTTCCGGAGTCCAAAAGAGTAAAAAGTAGGAGATGTCGAAGATACTGAAGAATAGTTAGTGACATCTGAAACTAACCTATGGTTTGGCTTTATATCTTTGAAAGGGAAATTATGTCATAATTCAGTCCTGCAAGTTATTTAGATATTCGGGACTTGTGTCTACATGTCATATGCAAATAGCCCGAGAAAATGTGAGGATTTATGTCGTACCAAATGACGACCTCAAAATCCTAAAAAGTTTAGGACTTATACCATACGATAGGCTTTAATAACCAACAATTTAAGGAAAAGAATTTATCTATAGAAGAAGTAATTTTTCAAATGGGTAACCAAATGCAAATTCAAAGTGCTGCAATAAGAAATATTTAGAATCAACTGGGATAAATTGCTTACGCACTTAACAATAGTCCCCAGGGAACACTTCCTAGTAATGTTGAAGTAAATCCTAAAGACAAAGAAAAGGAACAAGAACAAATTAAAGTTGTTCAACTTAGGAGTGGGAAGGAATTACAAGTTGGAAGTCAAAAAGAGATTGAAGTTGAGAGAGAGATTGAAGAACTCAAAGAAAATATTTCTAAGGACCCAGAATAATCTGTCTCACCAAATAAAAATGATTTTGAAAGACCATCACCTCATTTTATTCAAAGAATTAGACAACAAAAGCTTGATCAACAATTTTTAAAGTTTTTTGAGACATTTAAGAAGCTTATGAAAAATATTCGATTTGTGAAAGATTAGGAACAAGTGTCATTATGAAAAATTTATGAAATATATATTAAAGAAGAAGATGAAGTTTGAAGCATATGAGATTGTTGCACTGAGTGCAGAATGTAGTGCAAAAATTCAAAAGAAGCTTTCTCAAAAGCTTAAAGACCCTAGTAGCTTCACAATACCTTGTGCAATTGGAGAAAAAAATTATGGAAAAGCCTTATGTGATTGGGAGCTAGCATTAATCTCATGCCTTTATCCATTTTTTGAGGGTTAGACTTAAGAGAGATTTATCCCACCACTGTAGCTCTTCTATTAGCTGATCGATCTATTACTTATCTTAAAGGGGTTATAAAAGATGTACTTGTTATGGTGGATAAATTTATCTTCCCTGTGGATTTCATTGTGCTTGACATAGAAGAAGATAAAGAAATTCCTATTATTTTAGGGAGACCTTTTCTTGCTACCAGACGTGCTATGATTGATGTGCATAAAGGAGAGTTGACCATGAGAGTTAATGTCCAAGAAGTAACATTTAATGTCTTAAATTCAATGAGGTATTTTGTTAAAGAAAAATGATATAAGATGGATATTATGGATTATGTGATTGCTAAACATTACCAAAAAAATGTGAAGTCATTTCTGAGGAAGAGAATGAGTGATATTAGATCAAGAAGGAATATATAGTGAAACTTTAGAAAGTGATTTTGATAAAAAATTATCAGAGATAAATGTTGAGAATACAAATTATGTTCAAGAAAAATTTGAGATTTTGAATACTACTGAAAATAGTAAATTTATAATCCCTTCAATAGAAAAACCTTCTAAACTTGAGATGAAAGTAATTCCTACACATTTAAAGTACGCATTCTTAAAAAATTCATCTACTGGCATACCTATGTCAATATCCTCAGATTTAACTAAAGATTAAGAAGAAAAATTATTGGAGACATTAAGAAATTATAAAAAAGCTTTTGGTTGGACATTAGCAAGGATTAAAGGAATCAGCCATTCACTTTATATGCAAAGAATTTTAATGGAGGATAGCTGTAAACCTAGGGCTGGTCCTTAAAGAAGATTAAATCATATGATGAAAGAAGTGGTAAAAAAATAAAATTTAAAGTGGTTAGATACTTGGATAATTTATCCTATATTTGATAGTGCATGGGTTAGTAATAATCAATATGTTCCTAAGAAAGGAGGAGTAACTATAGTCATGAATGAAAAGAATGAATTTATTACAAAAAGATAAGTCACTCGATGATGAATCTGTATTGACTATAAAAAATTAAATACCACCACTAGGAATGATCACTTTCCTTTACCTTTCTTGGACCAAATGCTGGATAGACTAGCAGGAAATGAATACTTTTGCTTTTTGAATGGATATTCTGGTTACCACTAAATTCCTATTACTCTAGAGGATCAAGAAAACATTACATTTATAAGTCTATATGGAACTTTTGCTTTTAGAAGAATTCCTTTTGGTTTATGTAACACACCAACAACTTTTTAAAGGTGTATGATATCTATTTATTGTGACCTAATTGAGAAAGGAATTGAATTTTTTTATGGTTGATTTCTATGCTTTTGGAACCTCTTTTGACTCATGTTTTAATCATTTAGCAAGAGCCGTTAAAATATTGTGAAGAAACAAATTTAGTTCTTAACTGGGAAAATGTCAATTTATGGTTACAAAAAGAATTATATTGGCACATAAAAATTTTAAAAATGATAGAGAAGTAGATGAAGCAAAAATTCAAATCATTACTAAATTACAACCTCCTACTTCTGTAATAGCTGTAAGATGTATTCTAGGAAATGTAGGATTTCATAGGAGGTATATTAATAGCGTCTCTAAATAAGCTAAGCCTCTATGCCATATTTTAGAAAAAGATACTAATTTTGATTTTAATGATGATTGTCTTAAAGCTTTCAATTTATTAATGGAAAAATTAATTACTGCAACTATCAGTGTTTCACTTGACTTATAAAAATCATTTGAATTAATGTGTGATACAAGTGATTACGCTATTGGAGCTATTTTAGGACAAAAATATGACAAGTCTTTTAAAGTTATATATTATGCCAACAAAACCCTTAATGAAACTTAAATTAATTACACAACAACTGAAAAAGTGTTGTTGGCAATAGTATATGCTTTTGATAAATTTAGATTATATCTACTTGAAGTTTAATGCATTGTGCATACTGATCATTCCAAAATTAAATATTTTATGTCAAAAAAGGATGCAAAACAAAGATTAATTAGATGGGTCCTACTTTTACAAGAATTTGATTTTGAGATAGTGTATAGGAAAGAGGTTGATAGTCAAATTGTTAATCATCTGTCTAAACTTGAAAATGAAAAGAACAATGAGGATAACATAAATGAGAATTTTACTGATGAACAACTTGATGTTGTTGCTGAGTTGCATATATCGTGGTATGCAGATACAATTATCTACTTATTTAGTAATATTCTACCATACGGAATAACAAGCCACTAGAAAAAAAATTTATGTATGACGCAAGTTTTTACTTTTGTGATGGCACTTATTTATATAAAAGATGTTGTGATTCAGTCATTTGAAGATGTGTACTAATTAGAAATTATACAAAAACTTCATAAATCCAAATTTTGGGGACACTTTGGAATACATAAGACTGCATTAAATATTTTACACTTTGAATTTTATTCAACAACATTATTGAAGGTTGTTAATAATTATGTGAAAACTTGTGTTCGATGTCAGAGAGTAGGCAATATTTCTAAAAGAGATGAAATGCCCCTAAATTTTACTTTATAAGTTGAAATTTTTAATGTNTTATTCTGTCAGATTGATGGAGAGTCAATATATGAAGCTTGGGAGAGATTTAAAGATCTTCTTAGGAAATCCTCTCATCATTCGTTATCAGATTGATTGATAACTAAAACTTTTTATAATATATTAGTGGGATCACTTAGATCGATTATAGATGCTGCGGCTGGTGGTTCGTTAATGTCAAAATCTTTTGATGAGGCTTATTTATTAATAGAAGAGATGGCTACCAAAAATTTTCAATTACCCTCTGAAAGGGTAAATCCTAAAAGAGTAGCTAGTATCCATGATTCTGATGCAATATCTATGTTAGCTTCGCAGATTGCTGCAATATCAAAGAAATTAGATCATTATGGATGAATTATTTTCCAACACCTCTTAGGATGTAAGAGAATTCATCTGGGCAATTTGTGGATGTTCAACCTTCATATGAGACTTTAAAAGCTATTAATAGACCCAACAACCCTTTCTCAAACTATTATAACCCAGGTTGGAAGAATCATCCAAATTTCAGTTGGAATAATAATTCTGTTACAAATCAACAATGTGCGAACAACCCAGTGAACCCATTAGGAAATTCATCTAACCAAGGAAATATTAATTATAGACCTACTTATCCTCTAGGATTTTGCAGTAACACTCAAATTAAGGAAAAGAAGTTGTCTATGGAAGAGCTGATATTAAACATGGGTCAACAATTACAGAATCAAGGAAATCAGTTACAAATTCAAGGAAATCAATTACAAAA
>JXCR01147916.1:167591-181125 GCA_002079205.1 Phalaenopsis hybrid cultivar | reverse complement strand
ATGTATTTTGATTTGAACTTTGTATTTGCTTTGCTTTAGAATTATGCTTATAGATCTTTGTATAGTTGAGACTAAGAATAGAATANGCAACAATCTTTTGGACATTTTCGTGTCCATCGGCATTCATAAGAGGATAGAATTTGCCTCCTCTCAGCAGTGGATAAATTTCTGGTAATTCTTCTTCCTTTTGATGAGGTTCCTGTTCAGTAGGTATTTTCTCAGGGATCTGAATTTTAGTTGCTTTTCGGACTTTCCTGTTGCAGTTTCTTCTCTGAGACCAGGTTAACGGTATAGTCTTCAAACTTGATCTGATTTCGAATGTTGAAGGTAAGGCAGCTAACCTTTCAGTCAGATTTTCTATTATCACGATTTCTTTTCCCTTAGTAGCGAGGAAAACTGTCTTTGTTGGTGTTATGGCCACAGTAGTAGAGGTCTTGATTTTCTTGTGAACAAGAAAGTCATCAAGGGAGTTCAAGTTGAATTCGGTAGCTGTCTCTTGTACTTCT
Source organism: Phalaenopsis hybrid cultivar (assembly GCA_002079205.1). NCBI lineage: Eukaryota > Viridiplantae > Streptophyta > Magnoliopsida > Asparagales > Orchidaceae > Phalaenopsis > Phalaenopsis hybrid cultivar. Next base: position 180,619 of record JXCR01147916.1, on the reverse strand, counting down.
GGAGCAGCAACTTTCACAATAAAAAGAGCCTTCCTAAGGGTGACCTCAAGATCTTCAAACCCGTTCCAAACTTGATGGTAGTAGCAACGTTGCGGGCCTCGCGGCTTGTTGGCAGGTTGCAGGTGAACGTTAGTGTTGGGTAGGTCATTGCAGCAACTTTGCAAAAGAAAGTGTCGGGTTAGTTATATGGCCAAAGTGTTGTAGTTTTAGCGCAAACACTAAAACTAACAAAGGGAAGTCTAAAGACCAGGTTAATGAAAATTTCAAAATTTGCAGAAAGATTTGATTAAAATTCTTAAAGTTTGCGTAGTATGACGCAATTTGGTCCAATTTGTAAAATTAAATATTTTAGGACCCAGTGCGGGACCCACTTTACACAACGCCCAGGTGGAACTAGTCCACCTAGAAACTTATTGGANTTATATGGCCAAAGTGTCGTAGTTTTAGTGCAAACATTAAAACTAACAAAAGGTCTAAAGACTAATTTCAAACNTAATTTGTCTTCCTTTTGATAAGGTTCTTCTTCAGTAGACATTTTCTCAGGGATCTGCTTTTTAGCTGCTTTCCGGGCTTTCCTATTGCTGTTTCTCTTCTGAGATCGGGTCAATGGTATTGTTTTTGAACTTGATTNAAGATATTTCAGGACCCAGTGTGGGACCCACTTTATACAATGCTCAGGTGGAACTAGTCCACCTACACACTTTNATATGTGGAATTTCAAGTTGAGTAAAAAAAAGAGTTTTGAATTTCTAATAGTGGGGTACCTTTTCTAGTTTTATAAGACTAGTCAATAGGAAAGTCCTATGGCTAGACCTAGACTACTAAAGAAGTTTTCTAGACCTGAACCAAAAGTGAGGTCAACACCATCCTATTCTTATCTTTTGAGATTTGTTTTAAGGCCACCTTAAATGGAGTATGACATACAATTCTCTACCCAATTTCCTTGAGATAAGTATAAAACCACCTTAAATGGGGTATGGTATTCTATTCTCATCTTTTGAGATAAGTTTTAAGGCCACCTTAGATGGAGTATGGCTTATGATTCTCTGCCCAAATTCATCAAGATAGGTATAAGACCACCTTAAATGGGGCATGACATCATATTTTCATCTTTTAAGATCAGTTTTAGACTACCTTAAATGGTGTATGGCATCTGATTCTCTACCCATTGCCTTGAGGTTGGTGTGAGGACCCCTTAAATGGAGTATGGCATCTGATTCTCATTTCGGGATTGATACCCAAATTTCAATTCCCATTTCAAGGTCAGTACCTAAATTATGATTCCCATTCTCCAAAATTATTTAATTTTTAAATCAAAGTTAAAGTTTTATAACATGAAATTTGAAATTGAATCTTCACTATGACCGTCATTTTTTTTTTATGATCATTTTCAGAATTCCTTTCCTTCTAACCCTCAGTGAGAGTTCGGAATAATTGGTTTCGATCGAATATTCACTTGGTTATTCCCTAACGTAAGTAACTATCACTCAATTATACACTTTGTTCTAACTATTTTGGCTTAAACTTCAGTGTTGATTTTGTTGATCTCTTCATTCAAAGCTAATACGCGTGGTGTGCTTGCTTAGCACACCACACGTATTGGGGGTCCATTTATTTGCCTCACTATTGATTGAGGTCTAGTATTTTCTCTTTCATAGTTTAGGGTCTAGCCAATGGACTTTCCTGTTGACTATTCCTAGAGGACTAGAAAGGAACCCTCACCATTATAAATTCTATACTCTTCTTTGCTCAAGTTGAACTTCCACATATTGGTCCTAACCTCTAGCACTTAGTATGCGGGGTCAATATGGGGGAGCTCAAGGAGAGTCCTCATAGGATTACGTGGCCTTTGTATTAACCCTCTGGTGGTGGGTTCTTGGTTGGTCTCACACATACACTTGCACATTACACTTCCACTCACTACCTTAAACCCAAACCTAATTAACTTTGATCCCTTAACCCTTTGGGAGACTCATGTAGATGATCCCTTAGACTCACTAGCCCTAGGCTAGGGTTTAGTTAAGACCAGTACATGGAGGACCCAAAGTAAGAAATTATATTGGTCCATGTCTCAAGTAGGGCGGTCGGCACCACAATTTTACCAAAATACCCGATTTAGTCTTTTGCCCTCAAATCTATCAAAATTACCAAACTACCCTTGAAACCCCAAAATTCTAAAATCTACCCAACATAACAAAATTTGTCCAAAAATTATTTCAAACCATTTGAAACTGCCCAAATTGCCCAAAACATCCTAAAATTTTCAAAATTACCAAATAGCCCTCATTTTGCCAAAATTACAAAAATACCCTCGGTGACCTAAATTATCTCTATACCTTCAAAATCATTTCAAATGTCCCCATAATAAATTTGGACCACTTCATTGAGCTCAATTTGACCAATTTTGCCCAAAAGCTCCAGATTGCCTTTAGAGGACCAATTACCTCAAATCACCCCCAATGTCCACCAAGTTGATCCCAATATTCCCTAATTGCAATTATAAACTCAAATTAATCAAGTACAATCTTGATTGAGACCAAATACAAGCCCAATTGATCCACAATTGAATCTAATTTCAACCCAAATGAAAAACCCCAATTTGACCCAAAACCAAAATCTTACTCAATTAAACCCGTAAATCAGATTGCCCCAATTTTTCATCAAAAGCTCTTCACAACACATCCTCACATCAAAATTGAACCTTTAATTAGCCTTATTCAAGCCACAATTTCACCCTAAATCAACTTGGACGAAAACCCCCACTTTTCCCCCAAATTAGCCATGTCCCCAAATTCAACCATATTGAACCCGAAACCCAAAACTTTCCACCCAATTGATATCTAAAACTCTTCATGACAATTATTATGACCAATTTGAACCATCAAATGGAACATAGCAAAACTCTAGTCCCTAACATAACATCCCTAAAATTGACCAAATGTCCAAATTTCACTATGTTGAACTTACAAATCAATTCAAAATCACTCCCAATCTTTCCAAAACTCCTTATGACAATCATCTACATCATTTTGACCAATCAATTGAGATCAATGTCATTGCTATCCTAACCTAAACCCAACTCCAAGCTAAAATGTCTTAAATTGAACCCATGCCCCAAAGTTGATTAAGCCCAACCAAATTGACCAATCCAAAGCAACTATAGCGACCACTTGGACTCTAGTGACCAGGCTAGACCCACCTAGTCCACCCTACATGAGCTATGGAACAAATGTCCCTTGATTTAGGGGTTTTCACCCCATTTTTGGCCTGAACGTAAATATCTTGGCCATCATCACTTTCCATTGAGGGATAACCAGCATTAACCCTCCCACTAGCTCACCTGGCTACTTGACTACCTCTGCCCTGGTTGGCCGACCTAGTGGCAAAAAAAACTCCAAAACTAAGAACCACTCTTCTCAAATCAAAACCAAATGCACCCATCCATGTTGTCCAACCCTAATTGGTCTTTGCCACTCTTCAACCTTCCACCTCAGCTCCACATTGGTCCTGAATTGAAGCCCTGAGCTCCACCTTTTTCATGGCTATTTAAACCACGTCCTTCATGTCCAAAAGAGGGTTAACCAATTTTCTTGAGGAAACTCTGTGAAACTGTTCCCAGAGCTCTTCCAAGTCCTCCTAAGCTCATTGTAACCATCTATTATCCATTTCCACCATTTCTTGAGCTCAAATTTTTAGCTTAAAATCAAGACTAATTTTGGCCATTTCTAAAATCTCTAAAACTTCAAATTGAACTTCTCTTAAGCTTTCGCAGCACAAGAGAGGAAGTTCCTCATCAAAATCCTCCTTCGTTAAACCCTCTAGCCTAGATTTTGACCAAAGGCTGCACCCCATTTTATTGAACTTATATTTGGAGCTTACGCTAGAAGAAACTAACACATCTAGGAGAGTTCTGGGACTCCACTGAAGCTTCCACAAGCATCTGATTGGGGACTCCCCTCTCAGACAAAGGTATAGACCATTAACTCTCAATTTGAGCTCGATTTTCACCAATTGTGAAGTGAAGTTTAATTTCATAGCATTGTAACTGTATGGATGTGTTTTTCTTGAGTAGATGAAGGTTTAGAAACAAACCCCATGTGATTTGGTTGAGTATCGAGAGATATCTTAAGTCTAGAATTTGAACGGTTTGCGGGCTCTAGCCATTGGGGATGATGACCCACAGCCGTCCGATCGTGCGTGTATCAGGTGGACGGACGACATTGCTCCAGATAAACTCTTCATACATGAATGGCAGCCTCTATCAGAGGACGTTGCATGGAGACTTTGGAGAAGATGATACAAGGTTTGAGGTATAGTTCTAGTTTTGGTTGGTGGGGTTGCCAGAAAGAACCTGTCGCTCACCGGATTCAAAATCCCATTGCTCTCCTCGGAAGGACATTTAAGTTTAGAAAAGTATGAAATGAAACTGACCCCATATTTTTCATAGTTTTGAATTAAAGAGCACTATACCTCAAACCTTGTATCTATCCCGAAGGATAAACACAAGACTTAGGGATGAGGCTCGATCAAATAAACTAAAAAAATTATGACATCTGTCTGGTCTACGAAACCTTTGTATTTGCTGAAAAGTTCCCCTATTTAATAAAAAGAATCAAATTGGGTTTATATTAAGTTGGGTTCAGACATGCTTCCTATAAGGTCAAGTCCCTATAGTTAATTACATCTTAAATGACCAAAGTCACTTAAGAAGATTCTCGATAAAAATCATGAAATATTATCTTCAAGGAGTTTCAAAGGGGTAGGACTCTTCAAAAAGATCGGACGCAGAGGTATGAAAGGGGATTCATTCAAGTTTAGAAAATTTTGTTGTAGAATCCAAAGGAGGAAGAACTAGGGGATGTTATGGATCCAGAGGAGAACCCCGGTGACTTCCCAATCTATCTTAATGTTTGGCTTCATTTTGAGGAGAAAAATTTAAGTGTTTCATTCTGCCAATTTTATTAGTTAGGGCTTACATTCGTGTGAAACGTTCACATAAATAGCCTGGAAGATGTGAGGATTTAGGCTGTGACAGATGACAACCTCGGAATCCTAAGTCGAGTTAGGGCTTATATTGTATAGCAAGGTTGTACAAAAGCCTAAAGATAAGGTGAGGATTTACGTTGTATAAGCAAGCAACCTCGAAGTCTTATGGATTTTGTTGTTTATATCTAAGGAAGGAAGATTGGTTTAGTTAAGGAAGATAGGTTTTGCTGTTGAAGATGGTCATGCTGCCCACCATGCTAGCTCCAAGCTCCTCATCGCAATGAGTTTGAGTTTTTTAGGGTGTCAAGTTATAATGTTAAATCAGGTGGCCCTATGGTTGATGTTCTTTAAATTTTATAAAGGCATATTAAAGTAGATTAGAGCGACACCGGTTAGGATCCTATGTTTCCCTCGTTCCGACACCATATTTTCGGATTCACTTAGTCTAAATGAACTTACTAAACTCAACTTAATGAGTTCCATAATTTCATTTACGCCGTGGGAAGCCTCGTTAGCAACCGTAGGTTACCTCCTCCGAGGGATTCTCGGTCATTCAGTAGACACGCCTTAATTTAGTTGTAATTATAGTTTTGTGTGATGTTTGTGATTAAATTTTGACTTGTTTTATATTTTGAATGTTGTGGAGGTGAATTTTATCTTGGTTGATTTTTCATTTGGTTTTGGTTTTGGTTCTGTAGCTATCCTGATAGTTTTATCGTTGTTTCGCATGCGAATTTGCAGGTATAAAAGTACAGTATGAAAGTACAAGAAAGACAACGCTGAAAACTATAAATGCGTATCAGGCAAGTCTTCTCGTTCCACCACCTGAAACTTAAAATGCATGTTAAGGCATTTATGGAGAGCAGGAAAAGTAAAGTTTTGATAGTTTTCCTAACCCTATGTCATATCTTGTTGGGTCCCTATTTGATTACTTAAGGATGACTTTATCAAGCAAGATATATTAAGTTTAGTAGATCTCCGAGTTGTCCAGTAGATCTAGAGAAAGAAGCAGGTCCATGCTACTTTCACGCTGCCTAGTGGAAAATCCTGAGTTCTTTTAAACTTATTCTATCGCTTAGCAATTCATCCTATAAATACCCTTAATGCTCAGTGAACATTGATGTCTCAATTATCCCTAAGAATAGGGTAATTATCACTTGTGATTCAAATTAAGAATTATGTGTGTGAAGACCCTTAAAGAGGCAAGTTAGTGTTGTTGGAACACTTAGCCAAATATTAACTCTAATTGGGCTTGTAGTGTTTGAAAGATGTTTTAATTTTCAATGATGTTTACTTTTCTAATCATTAATATTGACTTGTAATGTTTGAAAGATGTTTTAATTTTAAATGATGTTTACTTTTTTAATCCTCATTTAAATGAAACTTGATTTAGCCTAAGGCACTACTAAGCCCTTAAGACCTAGGTGAGTGTCTTAGTTAATTATGAAAAGGTTAAGTTCTAGGTGGTCATGATTCATGATTTGAATTTTATTTAAGAAAATCAGAATAGGGGTATTAAATTGATTAATTATTAACTTTAAAATTCATACCCCTAAGTCTTAGATTCATTTTATTTTAATAAACTTCCAAATTTAAATAATTTAGAAATTTTTTAACTTATCTTTTTAATGAGGAAAGTTAAATTGGTTTCTAACGATTAACTCCTTGTGTTTCAAACATCAAATAAATTGATTAGATCAGAGTTACCCATTTCCCTCCTTAAATTAAGCCTAAATGTTAATTAAGGCTAATTTTCTAAAATTACGCATTTTCCCCTAAGGCTCTATCACTCAATAATTTGTCAAATTCAATTCAAATGACTTTGGAATTTTTATCCTACCTCATTCATGGGTCAATTAGGACATCAGAGGAGAAAATGTGATTTTTAAAAATTTAATTTAATTTTTATAATTATTTTCATGCAAAAATAAGATTTTTTCAAAGAAAATTCCTAACTTGCCCAAGGTAGATCCTAATCCCTAGAAATATTTACTGGATGTAAACTTAGACCAGAGGAGTCTTTGGACCAAATTTCATGAGTTTTGGAATTTTATTTAAATTTTAAGAATTATTTTAATTTCTGGGGTATTTATTAAATATAAAATATCTGAAATTGAGAAAATTAAGTTTTTTATTTTTGAAAAGTCTCCTTGAGGTCAGAGAACTCAAAGAAGAATATTTTACATTTTTTTCTAAATTTTATTTTCTTTATTGGGATTATTTTAATGAAAACTCATTTTAGCCTTTAAAAATTCATTTTTAAGTTTTAAAATTCAATCTCTTTACTTAGAAAATTAGGAAAAATATTCTAATTGTCCCTAAGTCTTTAAGAAGCAATTTAGAATATTTCCATTAGTTTTATTATTTTTGTGATTCTTATGGATTTTTAATTATTTTAAGTATTTAAAATAGGCTAAAAATGACGTTTTTTTTTTAAATATCATTTTATTTTTATAAAATGCCCCTAATCACAAAGAACACAAAAAATAAGTTTTTTTTATAAATGCTTGAGTTATATTTTGATTTTTAAAAATCATTTAAATGCCAAAAATGATGTTTATCTTTAAAAATCAACTTAAGTTATCAAATGAACACAAAACATTTTGAAATTTTTATGGTGAGTTCTCTGGATCATAAGTAATAGTAGAGATTAAAAATTAAGTCATTTAAATGTTAATATCTTTCAAATTTAATTATCTTAGTGATTTAGTGTTTGTGAAAATTAGGTACATTTTAAATGACTTGACTCATGAAAACTTTTCCTAAAGGTTCTCTGGTCATCATCAACCTTCCAAAATTTTCTTGGAATTTTCTAATCAACATGCTAATTTCCATGATTATCTTAAGGAATTATTGTGCATAAATTTGAAAAATATGGATCTCTATCTAGGAACCTCCTTTGACTTTGAAAAAATCTGAGGATGTTTCCATTGACAGAGGCTACAGCATGCCAAAATTTCAAGCCAAGATGATGTGTCAATATGCATGGAGAATCAAATTATTCAAAAAATTATTTAATTAATTATAAGAAAAATATGCATCAAATGGACCTGAAATTTATTTCACATTGTTTTCTTTCCTTCACTAAGCAAAAGGGTATTTTTATTTTATTTTTTTGATTTTTTTACACAAAGTTATGAATTTTCTAAGTTAGGGGTATTTAAATAAATAAAAAAAGCCCCATTTATCTACTTATCCACACGGTGCCTCGTCATCCTACTACGGCTCCGAAACTCCAAGCAGTGCGCTCCTATTTGAAGCCGCCGTCCACGCCAGCATCCATGCGTCCCACTTGTTTGTGTAAAGAAGTGTTGTTCGGCTTCATCTTGGTCGTCCATTCAATACACGCTCGATCGGACGACTCGTGGTCATCATCCCCAATAGCTTAGGCCAAGAACCGTCCACCTTTGAGGCTTAAGATCTCTCTCATTTCTCAACCTAATTAAGTGAGATTTTTTTTAGATGATCGTATAAGTAAGACGAAAACATCCATACGGTAAATGCATCATGAAATCAAGCCTAAGTAAATGGAGAAACAAAATAGGCTCGGGAGGAGGAGAAGTTTTATACCTTCGCTCTGAGAAGGGAAGCTTCAATCAGAGATGCTTGACACATTTGTTGAGGTCCAAGGAGGCAATGGATTGAGTCCCTAGTCTTGGTGTAAGGCATAGGTAAGAATTCGATCACTGTCGGATTTGGGTGTTAGTCTAGAGCTATGGGAGAGTCTCTGTAGAAGGGGGATTTTATGGGGCTTTCGCTTCTTTCTTGGTTATGAAGGTGTGGGTAGAGTTAATTTGAGTTTGGTGGAGTGTGGAGATGTAATGGGCTCTGTCCTAGTTTCTGGCAAGGTTCCAAGCTCAAAATTGAGCTCTGACAATGGGAATTAGTGGAAGAAAATGGTTGGAAAGCACTGAGGGGGTCTTAGGGAAGCTCTGTGGGAAGTTTGGAGAGGCTTCTCTAAGGAAATTTTAGCTCACCTCCCATGGTAGTGGAGGTGATTTTTTATAAAAAGTGGTCTTGGGTGGCTCTCAGGGCATAAGTTTGGGTGCATTGCGGTGCTTAGGTGGAGGGCTGAGGTTCTCCATCCATTAGATTCGCTGAGCTGGCTTCTAGGTTTTATTTGGGTGAGGTTCCATGGGGGTGGCACTTGGTTTTGAGCTTTTTCGGCCACTAGGATGGCCATCCATCTAGAGGGAGGTGGCTAGGAGCTCAGGGAACCCAGGGGAATATGTCACAGCAATTTAGTGCAATAATACCTAATTTTGGTAAGGATATCTTAAGCACATGCATTTTTGGAAATAATATCCCTTGATTTGAGGAAAATTTGGTCCATTTCTTTATTTAGCTGGTTTCATGGTGTTTGGATTGGTCACTAAGTCCAACTAATGGCTGTGATGGAGTAAATTTGGTGACTTTAGGGTGGTTAGATCACATTTAGTGCATGGGCCCAAGTGGGTGCAAATGAACAAAACTTGGATCTGAGCTAGGTTAGCCATGTCAATTGGCCCAAATAAATATTTTTTGGTGTATATGATCATAAGGAACAACTTTGGTGAAGGATGGAAGTGGTTTTGAGCTCAATTTAAGGGACATATGATCACAAGAAATCTTTGGTGAAGGATGGAAGTGGTTTTGAGCTCAATTGAAGGGTCAATTTGAGGGAATTTTGAGTTTTAGTCAATTTGTTCATGTTGGCCTAGGCTTGGGTCTAGCTTGGGTTAGCCTTGGGTTAAGTCCAAATTTATTATTTTAAATGGTCAATAAGGACCATATGAAGAGTTTTCAACATGATTTGGATGCCAATTTGGAGGTTAAGACAACAAATTTGGTGGAATTTGGGGACAACCAATTTGAGGCTAAATTTGGGAATTTTGGATTTAGGCCAAAATCAAATGGATTTGACGCTTCACCAAAGCTAATTTATGATTTATTTCGATTTTTATGAATGTTATGAAGGCTTTGGAGCATTAATTGGGCCAATTGACTAGGTTATGGCTTAAATTTAGTAAGATTAGGTCATATGGTAAAAATTGGGGTTTTGATCTAAATCAAAATTGGGCTCAAATCATGAGCCAGTTAAGCTTGGATTTGGTTTAGATTAGTCATATCAAAAGTTAATTTGAGTTTATTATTGTAATTGGGGTTAATATAGATCAAATTGATGGACATTTGTGTTGAATTTGGAGAAATTTGGGCCCTTAAAGGCAAATTTGTGGGTTTTGGTTAAAGATGGTCAAATTGGCCAAATCGGGTCATGTGGTAGTTAAGAAAAATAAAATTGGAAATATTTGGAAGTTATTAAGATTTTTTGGAAATTTTTTGGAATTTTTATGATTTTGGGCTATGGAGGGGTATCTTGGTAATGTGAGCTGTTTTAGGGGTAAAAGGCCAAGATGGGTATTTTGGTAGATTTGAAGTACCAACCATCACCAATAAGCCATGGACAAATGGAAACCTCATTTTGGGTCCTCTATATAGTGGTCTTAGCCAAACCATAACCCGAGGGCTGGTAGGTTTAGAGGGTGCCATGGACCAAAGGAAACCCCATTTTGGGTCCTCTACATAGTGATCTTAGCCAAACTATAGCCCTAGGGCTAGTAGGTTTAGGGGACATTCTACATGAGTATCCCAAAAAGATCAAGGGACCTAGGCTAGAAATTTGAGTTTAGGGTTGTGTGTGAATGTGAGTGTAGATGATTGCAGTGAGTACCTTAGCTGCAGACCAAGTCCCAAGGTCAATCCTAAGGTCTAGCAGTCTCAAGGGTGACTCATCTTGAGTTTATGCCTTAGCTCTAGATCAACACCCAGAGTCAACCCTAAGGGCAAGCAGTCCTATGGGAACTCACCTTGAGCTCCCCCATAGTGACCCCACCTACTAAGTGCTAGAGGTTAGGACCAATATGTGGAACTTCAAGTTGAGTAAAAAAGATGGTAAAATTTCTAATGGTGAGGGTTCTATGTCTAGTTTTCTAAGAATAGTCAATAGAAAAGTCCTATGGCTAGACCTTAGGCTACTTAAGAGGAAAAACTAAACCTCAACCAGAAGTGAGGTCAACAGCCGCGTGGATAAATAAGAAAATAAGGGTTGATTTAAATTAATGCCAGATCTTTGAAAATTCATAACTTTGCATAAAAAAATCAAAAAGATGAAATAAAGATACCCTCTTTTTTAGTGAATAAAGCAAAATAATGTGGAAGAAAATTAAAAACTATATGTTCACTCTTTAATTTTTAATTAATTAAAAAGTCTCTGTTGTATTTTAATTCAATATGATTAAATATTGCTCACTATGGCTTGATATTTTTAGGGCCTATTCCTCATGGCAGAGGAGATGTTCTCTAATTTTTTCAAGGTCAAAGAGCATCACTAAACTTCTAACCCTAATTTTCAAGCTTGGATGGCTATTTTGGCATAATATAAGCGAATAAACTAAAATATCACTTGGAAAATTATAGGATAAACTTTAGTAGGTTTTTGCGGTTAGAGAAGCTTAAAAAAATATCATGATGATTTGAATAATATTGTATATTTCTACAATTAATTAAATGTCTATATCTTGTATTAATTTATTTAAATTAATTATTAATAGAAAATAAGGAAATAAATTCAACGTTGTGTGTAAAAATCATGTTGACTCAGTATAAAAATTTAAAAATTATTTGATTAAGTTTAGGTATTAAAGCTGATTTTCAAAGAAACATTGTATTTTTATACACAAATAATTATATTAAATTAATTATACTTCCTTGTGATCAGGGTTACTTAAAAAAAATAAAATTTATTTTTGAGAAATNTCATAAGAGGATAGAATTTGCCTCCTCTCAGCAGTGGATAGATTTCTAGTAATTCTTCTTCCTTCTGATGAGATCCCTCTTCAGTAGGTATTTTCTCAGGGACCTGAATTTTAGTTGCTTTTCGGGCTTTCCAGTTGCGGTTTCTTCTCTGAGACCGGGTCAACAGTATAGTCTTTGAACTTGATCCAATTTTGAAAGTTGAACGTAAGGCAGCTAACCCTTCAGTCGGATTTTCTATTATCACAATTTATTTTCCCTTAGTAGCGGGGAAAACTGTCTTTGTTGGTGTTATGGTGATAGTAGCAGAGGTCTTGATTTTCTTGTCAACAGGAAAGTCATCAAGGGAGTTCAAGTTAAATTCAGCAGCTGGCTCTTGTACTTCTGGAGCAACAACTTTCACAACAACAAAAGGAGCCCTCCCGAGGGTGACCTCGAGATCTTCAAATCCTGTTCCAAACTTGATGGTATTAGCNTCCAAACTTGATGGTAGTAGCAACATTGCGGGCCTCGCAGCTTGTTGGCAGGTTGCAGGTGAATGTTAGCGTTGGGTAGGTCATTGCAGCAACTTTGCAAAAGAAAGTGCTGGGGTTAGTTATATGACCAAAGTGTTGTAGTTTTAGCGCAAAAACTAAAGCTAACAAAGGGAAAGTCTAAAGACCAGGTTAATGAAATTTTCAAAATTTTCAAAAAGATTTGATTAAAATTTACAAAATTTGCGTAGTATGACGCCATTTAGTCTAATTTGCAAAATTAAAATGTTTTAGGATCCAGTGCGAGACCTACTTTACACAGCGCCTAGGTGAAACTAGTCCACCTACACACTTGTTGGGGGTCCGGCCCCAAATAAAGATCAGAATGTCCTTAATGGCCTTCTGAATCACTCTGTCCAAAGGTGGTTGAACAGATGATCCTGAAGTTCAAAAGAGTTGACCATACTTTCCCAAGACTAAAATGGGTAAAGTATGCCAACGGAAGAAAGGTAATCTCGATTCATGAGGGACATGAATACATTACCGATGTATGAAGATATTTTATTTGTTTTTCTTGACTTAAATGGAGAGAGAAGCTTGTCCCCAGCGGAGTCGCCAGAAGCTGTCGACACTATTTTTGGTGTGGGGTTTGCCCGCAAGAAGCTGTAGGTCATCAGAATTGAAATCTCGTTGCCCGCTTCGGAAGGATGTTTTAAAAAATTTTAGTTTTGAAAAAGATGAAGTCAAACTGACCCCATAATTTTCATAGTTTAGATG
>JXCR01147916.1:151197-162171 GCA_002079205.1 Phalaenopsis hybrid cultivar | reverse complement strand
AAGAAGGTGCATATGACCAAATCTTGTGTTTGGACTAGGTTAGACATGTCAATTGGCCCAATCAAATATGGCATTTGGTGTAAGAGACCATGAGGAACAACTTTCATGAAGGGTGAAAGTCATTTTGAGGTCAATTGGTTAATCAATTTGGTGGATTTTTGATTTTTGACCCATTTTAAGCATGTTGGGCTAAGTTTGGGTCAAACTTGGGCTAGCCATGGGCTAAGTCCAAATTGATTGTTGTGTTTGGTGTAAAACATCATGATGAACAACTTTCATGAAGGATGAAAGTCATTTTGAAATCAATTTGGTAGTGAATTTAGTGGATTTTGATGAAATTTGGATTTAGACCCAAATTAGGCATATGGGGCTAATTTGGGTCAAACTTGAGCTAGCTTTGGACTAAGCTCAAATTGATTATTGTGTTTGGTCACAAGTAACCTCAAAAAGGATTTTCAACAAAAAATGGATGCCAATTTGAGGTTTAGGGCATTCAATTGTTGATATTTGGGGTGTTAGCCAATATTGGGGCTAATTTGGGGTTTTGGATTTAAACCAAATTAGAAGATCGTTTTACCAATGCAAATTTATGGTCAAATTTGTGTAAAATATTGCTATGAAGCAAATACAATATTTCTTTGGGCCAATTGGCATGGTTATAAGTTCAATTGATGTGATTTGGTCATTTAGCCAGGGTATTGTAAGGGTATGGTGAGGGTATCGAATACCTTAGCTCCAAACCAACATCAATTCAAACGGGAATCTATTTATGAAGCATGAGAAAGATTTAAAGAACTCTTAAGAAAGTGTCCACACCATACTAGAATCTATTTATGAAGCATGGGAAAGATTTAAAGAACTCTTAAGAAAGTGTCCACACCATGCCATACCGGATTGGTTAATAATTCAAACTTTTTATAATGGATTAGTTAGATCTCTTAGATCAATTATCTATACCGTTGGTGCTGGTTCATTGATGTCAAAACCATTTCATGACGCTTATGATTTAATTGAAGAAATGACTACCAATAATTTTCAATGGACTTATGAGAGGGTGAATCCTAAGAAAGTATCCAATATTTATGAATCTAATGCATTTACTTGTTAGCAAATCAAGTTGCTGCAATTTCAAGGAAGTTGACCAATTTGGAATGAATTTTTCTCAATAGCAAATCAAGTTGCTGCAATTTCAAGGAAGTTAGACCAATTTGGAATGAATTTTTCTCAATCAATTTTCGGGTAAATCCTAAGAAAGTAGCCAATATTCATGAAACTGATGCATTTACCATGTTAGAAAATTAAGTTTTACAATTTTAGACCTAATTTGGAATGAATTTTTCTCAACCAATTTCCATGATTGAAGAGAATTTATTAGGCTAAATGATCTCAAGCATCATTAGAAACTTTGAATGCCATAAATAACAAGCAGAATAACCCATATTCAAATTATTATAATCCAGGTTGGAAAAACCATCCCAACTTTAACTGGAATAATAATTTGGGTGGTAATAATCAACAATGGGGGAACAACCAAGTAAACCCATTGGGAAACTAGAACAATCAAGGGAATAATAATTATAGATGTACTTATCCTCCAGGTTTCAATAGTAATACACAATTTAAGGAGAAGAAGTTGTCTATAGAAGAAGTGGTGTTACAAATGAGAAATCAATTACAAATTCAAGGATCTGCAATTAGAAATATTGAGAATCAACTTGGGCAAATAACAAATTCATTAAGTAATAGATCCCAAGGAACACTTTCTAGTAATACTGAATTAAATCTAAAAGACCAGAATGATGAACAAGCAAAAGCTATTCAACTTAGAAGCAGAAGAGAGTTGGAAGGTAAGATTCAAAAAGAAATTGAAGTAGAGAGAGAAGAAATTGAAGAATCAAAAGAGGACGCTCCGAAAGATTCTAGAGAGAAGAAATTGAAGAATCAAAAGAGGATGCTCCAAAAGATTCTGAAAGTCCTATTTCTCTGCGGAAAATTGATTTGGAAAAACCACCTCCTCCATTTCCTCAGAGACTTTGTCAGCAGAAGTAGGATAAGCAATTTTCAAAATTTCTAGAAATATTTAAAAAGTTTACAATTAAAATTCTATTTGTTGAAGCCTTAGAACAAATGTCAAGCTATGTAAAGTTTATAAAGAATATTCTCAACAGGAAAAGGAAGTTTGAAGATAATGAGAGTATTACACTTTGCGAGGAGTGCAGTGCCATAATTCAAAAAAAGCTTTCTGAAAAGCTTAAAGATCCTGGTAGCTTTAAAATTCCATGTGCAATAGGAGACATATTATATGGGAAAACTTTATGTGATTTAGGTGCAAGCATTAACCTATGTCATTATCAATGTTTAGAACATTTATCTAAAGTTCTTAAGCGCTGTGAAGAAACAAATTTAGTCCTTAATTGGGAAAAATGTCAATTTATGGTAGCATGAGGAATTGTATTAGGTCATCAATTATCAGAAAATTGTATGGAAGTAGAACCTGCTAAAATTCAAGTGATCGCTAATTTAACTTATCTAAAAAATGTAAGGGAAATTAGGAGTTTTTTAGGACATGCTCGGTTCTACAGTGATATATTAAAGACTTTTCAAAGATTGCTAAGCCTTTATGCCATTTACTAGAGGAAGATGCAATTTTCAATTTTGATGAGGAATCCCTAAAAGCTTTTAATTTATTAGAAGAAAAATTAATCACTGCCCAAACTGGGGAAAACCTTTTGAATTGATGTGTGATGCTAGTGATTAAGTTATAAGAGTTATTTTAGGACAAAGATATGTTAAAATTTTCAAAGTAATTTACTATGCTTGTAAAACTCTTAATGAAACTCAAATCAATTATAAAACAACTAAAAAAGAGCTATCAGTAATAGTAAATGTTTTTTATAAATTTAGATCATAATTAAATGAAACTCATTGTGTAGTGCATACATATCATTCTGCTATTAAGTACTTAATGATAAAGAAGGATACTAAACTTAGACTTATAAGATGGATTCCTCTTTTGCAAGAATTTAATTTTGAAATAGTAGATCGAAAGGGGACTGAAAATCAAATTGCTAATCATTTGTCCGGGTTTGAGTTAGAAAAACCACTCTGTTTTAAAAAAGAGATTAATGAAATTTTTTTAGATGAAGAATTGCTCAATGTTAATGAGTGGCGTGTTCCATGGTATGCCGACATTGTGAACTTCATTTTTAGTGATATTATACCCTATGGAAGGACATACCAACAGAAGAGGAATTTTTTCTCTGAAGCTAAGATTTATTTTTGGGATAACCCTTTTTTATATAAGCAAGGAAATGATTTTATTATTTGAAGATGTGTACCTTTAGTAGAAATTTTTGAAACTATCAAAAAATGATATAATTCTTATTTTGGGGGACATTTTGGTGTTGATAAGATAACATACAAAATTTTCAATCTGGATTTTATTGTCCTACAATCTTTAGAGATGTTAACGCTTATATCAAGACTTGTGATCAATGTCAACGAGTAGACAATATTTTAGGAGGAATCAGATGCTCCTCAATTATGTTCTAGAAGTTGAGACATCTGATGTTTGGGGCTTAGATTTCATGGGACCATTTTTACCATCTTTCAGGAATTTATATATATTATTAGCAGTATATTATGTATCCAAGTGGATAGAAGTTGTTAGTTTACCTTGATGTGATGCTCAAAGTGTTGCAAAGTTTTTAAGAACAAACATATTTTGTAGATTTGGGATGCCGCGAGTAATCATAACTGACTGGTGAAGCCATTTCAAAAATGCAATAATGGAGAAGTTATTAAAGAAATATCATAAAAACCATAGAATTGATATTTCTTATCATTCTCAGACAAGTGGTTTGACTGAATTACCTAATCATGAAATTAAAAGAATATTAGAAAAATCTATAAATCTAAGAAAAATGGATTAGTCAGTCAAACTTGACTATGCTTTATGGGCTTATGAGACTGCATACAGAACTCCTATATGAATGCCCCCATACAGACTAATATATAGGAAAGTGTGTTTAATTAAAATTTAAGGGATGCTGTTGAGAAAAGGCTATTGCAATTGAATGAGCTTGAAGAGATAAGTAATGAATCTTATGAAAGTGCTAAGATTTACAAAGAAAAGATGAAGATGTGGCATGATCGAAGGATTCTGATTAAAAATTTTCAGTCAGGGAAACAAGTTTAGCTTTATAATGCAAGGTTAAGATTATTTTCATGCAAACTTAAGTCCAAGTGGATGGGCACATTTATTGTGATGAAAGTTTATCCATTGGAGCTGTGGATATCAAAGACCCTAAAACTGATAAAATATTCAAAGTGAATGTTCACAAGTTGAAATCCCACTTTTTAGGTGACCAACTTAAATTTAATGATTTTCTGATGTTGGTTTAACCAGAATAAACATCGGTTACTGATGCACCTAAAATATATAGTATTTTTGTACATATTTTTATACCTATTTTTGAGATATTGTGCTTTAATGAAATGTATTTGTGTGTTTTTCTTGTAGGTACAATCAAATGGATGGAAAAGATAAAATGAGTGAAAAAGGGTCAAATTTGGAGCAAAAAATGAAGAAAGAAGCAAAAATGAACTGGGGCGCCTAAGTGCCCAGGATTGACACCTAAGCACCAGAGCATCCGCGCCTAAGCGCCAAGTACCTCGCGCTTAAGCACCAAAGTTAGTTACTTGAATATTTATTTATATAGATCTAATTTTTGAAGAGGTGTTTGAAGAAACCTTTGATAAAATTGTGGAAAATAGCCCATGCACACAAAAATTCATTCAATTGACTTTTGAGGTGTTAGAAGATTCATTGAATGGAGACACCTTTTTGAAGAGGCACCAAGGCATCCTTTGGTATTTATAAGAAAAGACTTAGAGTTTTCAAAAGAAGGGGCCAGCAACCAACCACCAAAATTAACAATCGCCGCTGGTAACCTTTATTTTATTTTATTTTATTTTGAGTGTTAGTTTGTAATGTGAGAGAAGGAAGAGAATTCAAAAGAACTTCAAGACATTTGGTGGAGAGAATTTTAGATAAGTGTTTATCTTTGTGACTACACTTGGTTTTTAATTTAGATTTCTTATTTGTGAGCATGATTTCTACTTTTAAACTCATGCGTGGTTGTGTTTTCTCCATGAATTCTGAGTAGTTTTCTTTATTTTTCTCCTTAAAATGATAAGTGATTAAATGTTAAAAAAAAAGTTGTGTGAAGTATTAGACCTCAATGTTGGAAGAAGTTGGGATGATTCAAGACCTTGCACTTCATTTACTTCTTGATTTGGCCAATTAAGATGTTAAAACCTGTTGTGAGAACATGTAAGATCCGAGATGGTATTGTCTCAGTTAACAAATGGTTTGAATCACATATTGATTTCATGAATGAGAGTGTAGTTCATGGGGTTGAGTGCAAACAAATAGAAAAATATATTTTCAAGGGGTGTAGAATTAGAGGACTTTAGAGTGATAGGCTAAAGCCCCCAATTTGATTTATAATTTTAGGTTTTGATACGAGATGTTAGCTCTCAGGTGGAGGGAGAAGAGGGAACTCTAGAGTGAGAGATAGTATCTTCCCTACCTAGCCAGTCTTCAAGACTACTCAAACTATAGATTAACCAATGTTCTTTATAGCATCTCTTGTAAGGGTAAAGAATATTATTGCTCCTATTTGGCACAACATATTTAGCATTCTTCCATAATTGAATTTCTAAGTTTATCACTGATTCATGATAAGGAAAAATATATTTTACTTATATTTTCTTCATCTTGTCAGTATTTTAATTAACTTAATTAGTTGCTCACTTTATTTTCAATTATAAAAAATTGTAAAAGAATCAAACTTTTATTCCTATTATAGCATCTCAATTTTGAGTAAGAATATATATTGCTAAGTATTTGTTATCTACAATTAATCCTTCATGTGGGTTCGATATTTGGGACTTAATCAGAAAATTCTATATTACTTGATAATGATACATATACTTGCATAGTATTCAATATTAAAATATCATAAATATAATCACATACATCGCACTTTACATCTCAATATATAGAAAGTCGGGATCAGTTACGTCGGGCTGACGACGTTAAACCAAACGCTTTATGGGAGACAACCCATAGTTATATATGTGTTTATTTTTTTATTTGTTATGTTTTTGTGTTTGGTTTAGAAATTTCTGGTAGCATTTTGAATGTATAATGATTTAGTGATTATTCTTAAACCTTAAAAGATGACGTAGACATATTAGAACGCGTATTTGGATGTTAAGTTGACCTGTGCTAAATTGCACACCGGTGCTTAAGCGCCAATATTTGACGCTTAAGGACCAATATACGACGCTTAAGCGTGGTAATTAAAAAAAATTTGCAAATTTTATTTTTTAGAAGTTTTAGCCGAGATTTAGTTTTTAGAAGTTTTAACATGGAAGACAATTTTAAGGCGTGCCTAGGAGTTTTAGGAGGAGTTTAGAGCCTATAAATAGATGGGTATGAGGAGAAGTTTCACTACACTTCCATTTAACCCTAAATACTAAGTGAAAAGTTAGAGTTTTGGAAAAATGTCATCTTGGGAGAGTGATTTAAAGAAAAAGAAGGAAGTAATGGGATAGAAATTTGTTAGTCAGAGTGCACAAGAGTTATACAGCAGTTTCCTCGCCATTAGTATCGAAGGAATTGCGGAGAAAATCACTAAAATTGAGGCAGACATGGCTTCAATTGAAGCAAAAGTGATGGAATTTAACGCACATCCGGATCATATGGGATGACAACTTAAGATGCAGTTTAGCCATCCCAGATTTATAGAAGAAACGGACAAGGCTATGTATTTGAAGAACAATTGGATTGAGGAAGATTCAACAAGAGTTATTAACTATCGTCCATTCTTTCAGATTTACATTCCAAATGTTGAAGGAGAGATTAATGATCGACCAGGATTCGTTCCACCGAATGGAGAATGGAATTAAGTTTGTGGTTTAGTGTTTATGTGTTTAGTGTTTGTTTGTTAATGTTAAGTGTGTTAAGTATGTTTTTAATGTTATGATTGTCTAGTATTTATGTTTAGGAAGTTTCTCATCCAAGACTATCTGGACTGAGAATTTATGTATTTAAAAATATTTTGTAATTGTGCAAGAATGAATATAAGTGTTTGTTCATGTGAAATTTTGTGTTGAATCAAATTAGTTAATATTGGTGAATCATGAGTAAGAGTAGATTTGAAGAGGGAAGAAAATTGTTAAGTTATATAGTTGATTGTTCGTCTAGAAGATTTTAACGCACTTTTACTTATCTCCATTAAATTTCTAAAATTTATACTGAATAAAGTAGGGGTAAAAGATGAATTAGTTGATTCCTGAGAATTGTTTTAAAAGTTTGAGAGGAGTTGTAGAAGATCTGATTGTTCGCAGCCAGTAGGAGCGGTTCTGTTATTTTTCTGCCATTGCAGCGATTTTTGTTGTGCGGGAGTTCTATGTGAATCTCCTTGAAGCTAAAGATGAAGGAGTCATGATGAGGGGAAAGACAGTGCCTTTTTCACCTAAGGTAATAAACTAGTTTTATCATTTGCGCCTAAGTACTTTAAGTTTTTATTCAAACTATAGTCTTGCTGAGGAGGAGCTAGGCGAGATCATTTCATCTTTGACTGTTGGAAGAGGGCTTTGGAATATTACAAATGAAACGAGAGTTAACTTTTCCACTACGAATTTGGATGCCACTGCAAAGGCATGACACTACTTTATTTATGCTTGTATGCTGCCTACCAATCATCTTAGTGAAGTGACAAGTGATCGAGAAACTTTGAACTATTGTATCCAGCAATTCAAATACATTAACATTGGAGCTTTGATTCATAGTGTTATTACCAGTTCTGTCATCACAGCTATTACCACATGTTTGAGATTTGCGTCCTTGATCTTTTCTATATGCGAGTAGGCTGGAGTTAGATTTGATAGCTGGGAAGAGATCTTGCAACCTCTTAAGCTCATTACTAGTGTGAATGTGAAATCTTATTCACATCATTCCATTTTTGGCTGGAAAGGAGGATTTTCTAGTAGTTTTGCTGCTTCTACATCGCGAGCTTCTACTTTACGTGCTTTGACATCACAAGGTCAAACTTCTGGATCTGATTCTCAGTCACAACTATTATAAAGGATTTTGGACAATGTTAACTACACTGCGGATAAAGTATTGAATTTACAAAATTTTGTAGAGCATATGGAAGGATACATGAGAAGACATAGTGATTATGACAGCTATGGAGAACCTCATGAGAGGTAACCAAGATGTAGTTTTTTCTCAATAACCAAGATATCCACCATGTGAACCTACAACTCCTCGGCATAGTGATGAGAGTGATGCGGAGGATGAGGATGATTATACAGGATTTATAGTTTTGTTTGATTTTTAGTTTATGTGTTGTGAACTGTGAAAGGTGCATGTATTCTGTACTTTTTGTTATGTTTTCAGTTGTGATTGTTGAGACTATTTGTTTTTGTTGTGCTTTCTTTAATAGACACTATTGTGATGTATTTGCTTTTTTGTGAGTAGTTATTATGTTTTTGTGGTAGTAATTGTGTTAACTATATTGTTTAGTGTATTTAGTTAGTCTGTGCCAAAATTAATTCTGAGTTTTAGGAAGGTTTAAAATATAGCTAACTTTTTTGCTTAAAAGCTGCATGTTTAAAATTTTCAATTTACTACCAGATTTTTTTCTTTATGTTGCAGTTGTGTATGTTTGTTAGTGTCTTTGTTTGGTTTTATGTAATAATCCACTATGTAGAAGTCTAATGAATCTCTATATGTTAAGTTAATTAAAATTTGATCAATCTAATTTTAATTCCTGTTTTTAATTTTTGTACTTGTATATTTAGAATGTGAAATTTCCTGCTAGCATGTTATTTTTAGTTTTTGTTCCTGCCAATATTTATATGTGATGTTAAATTGTTTTATTTTATTAAAATTTTAAGTTTTTGGGAGGGATGAAAAATTTTCTAAAAATTTGAAATTTATTTGTTCTCAAATGTATTTCAAATAAATTTGATTTTGATTTGAAGAAAATGATCATGTATATGAGATTATATTAGGGAAGTATAATTTTGAATATAGAAATGAGTAAGTGAATTTAGTTAAAGTTTATAGTAATGAAGAAAAACTTAAAGTTAAAAATTTTTAATGGAAAATGCTAAATATCGTGTAACTATCTTTAGTAGCAAAAATTATATTTTTGAAAAATCTAGAAGATTTAGAATTTCATTTTCAAAACTTAAATTTTTTTTATTGAAAGTAATTTTCAAAAACTATAATTATGTTTTTAAGTAAAGGAAATATATCAACTCTTTGTATTAGGAAAGGAAGAGTGAATTTCAAAATCATTAATGACCTATCCAGATATAGTAATCCTTGCCTGAAAAAAAAGAAAGAAAAGAAAAAAAAGAAAAAGAAAAAGAAAAAAAAAGAAAGAAAATAAAAGGAAAGAAAATTTGAAAAAGGGATGAAAAGCTTGAGGATTAGTGCCTAATAAAAAATTGGTTCCATATCTGGTCTTTCTAAAGCATAAGACTTGAGAAACTCTTAAACTTAAGGATATAATATAGTAAGTAAAATTATGCTTAATAAAAATTTTTAAGTGGAGATGATAGAATACCTAAACACTATATTTAGAGAATCTACAATATTTCCGAACTAGATAGAAACTCATATATTCATTTGTCTAAACATTAAAAATTTCTAAACTCTAAGTTGCTCTCATTTACTAATATTTTTTCTAAATTAGGCTACTATGTTTCTACAAAAAAAATTTAGTAACTCTTAAAGAAACCATATACATCATCTACTTATTTAGTTTTTTAAAAGATTGAAGGGAGGACAAGTAACATTTTAATTTTGGGGGATTTGATACACCTAAAATATATAGTATTTTTATACACATTTTTATACCTATTTTTGAGATATTGCACTTAATGAAAGGTATTTGTGTGTTTTTCTTTCAGATACAATCAAATAAATGAAAAATGCTAAAAGAAGTGAAAAATGATCAAATTTGAAGCAAAAATAATGAAGGTGCAAAAATGAATTGGGCGCCTAAGCGGCCAGCTCTGGTGCCTAAGTGCCAAAGAGTCACAGCTAAGTGCTAAGTACCACGCGCTTAAGCGCCAGAAGTAGTTATTTGATGATTTAATGAATTTGAACAAATTTTTGAAGAGGTGTTTGAAGCAACGCTTGGTAAAAATGCGGGAAATAGACTACAGACACAAAAATTCATTCAATTGGCTTTTCAAAGAAGGTAACTTATAGAAGATTCATTGAATGGAGACACATTATAAAGAGACACCAAGGCACCTTTTTGGATTTTCATAAAAAAATACCTGAATCATCAAAGAAAAAATGGCTAGCCATTATACATCCATAGTCATCATTTGTCCAAGTAACCACCGTCGTCGCCGACCACTTTCTTTTTATTTTGAGTGTTAGTTTGTATTTTGAGTGAAGGAGAGAATTCAAAAGAACTTCAAGGCATTTGGTAGAGAGGATTTGAGATAAGTGTTTATCTTTGTGACTACATTTTATTTTAATTTAGATTTCTTGTTTGTGTGTATGATTTCTACTTTTAAACTCATGTGTGGTTGTATTTTCTCCATGGATTCTGAGTAGTTTTCTTTATCTTTTTCCTTAAAATAATAAGTGATTAAGTATTTAAAGGAAGTTGTGTGAGGTATTAGACTTCAATGTTGAAAGAAGTTGTGATGATTTGAAACCTTGTACTTCATTTACTTCTTCCTTTGACCAATTAAGATGTTAATACCTATTGTGAGAACATGTAAGACCCGAGATGATATTTTCTCAGTCAACAAATTATAAGAATCACATTAAGGGTCTGTTTGGGGCAGCTTATAAGTGCGGCGGCATTTTTGAAAACGCCGCTGCACCGTTTGTTTTGCACGTTTTCACAGCTTATAAAAAAAGCC
>JXCR01147916.1:131634-143809 GCA_002079205.1 Phalaenopsis hybrid cultivar | reverse complement strand
TTTTTTGTCATTTCTTAATATTTTCTCTTAATCTTTTTCCTTCTGTTATTAATATTTTTTTAAAGTTTATAATCTTCAAGTTAATTTCTTTAAATCTAGTATTTAATTTTCCAATTCGGTGGATTTTTTGACTCAACAGCAACTTAGCTTTAGCAGTGGTTTCACTTTGAAGCCTAGTCCTTGAAAATATCTCAGGGTTATTATTAAAGCTTCTAAAATTCTTGATACAGATTTTCATGTCCTCAAGAAATTTGCTTGGCCGATTGAAAACAAAAGCTTTTATCTATGGAGGGTACAATTCAATTTGAAATATATGATTTGGAGTTATTTGTATCATTTGTCTCATTCCTTAACTTAAAAGGGCATAGAAGAAAAACTACTTCAATGATAAATAAATTTATTAATCATAGTGACAATAAAAAAAGTTGCACTCTAATTGGTTGGAATAAAATCATTTTACTTAAACATATTGATGGCCTTAGTTTTATTAATAGTAAAATGATTTTATTCCAGTTTTGTGTAGAGCTAATATTAAACATATTGATGGCCTTAGTTTTTAAACATATTCATAATATTCATTAGTAGATTAGAAGGAAAGTAATAAGTCGAAGTTTAAGAAAATATATTCATGTGGACTTGAATATTTTTCTAACATTTAGTGACTATGATTATTATTCCTTAGTCTTTGATTTTTGGTTTCTCCTCATGTTAACTTTCTTGCTTGAAATTGGCTCTTTACTTTACTGATTGGAGAGTTTTGTTGGATGATTCTTCTTGATATGTTGTTGATATTTTGATCTATTATGGTTGCCTGTTTGAATTGATAGATCAGTTATACTCTTGTTCCTTTTATATGCTACATTACATTGCTAATAACATGTTCTTGTTTTTGTGAGCATTCTCTTGCTTGGCTAGTCTGGCAGTTGTTTTGCGGCATGTTTTATCAAATTCATTTCTATTGTTGTTTTGGTTATGTTTGTATATTTGTTAGAAGTTTGCTTGTTGTTCGCAGTTTCTTCAGTATTGTTATTTGTCTTGGTGATTGCTTTGAGCTTTTTGGCTCTTTTTTCTGATTCTTTTCTTGATTTTGGCTCAATTCAAATAATGCAATTGNTTTAGTGGATCCTGGAGCATCTCTTAACTTGTTGAGTCTACGGACGTTAGCATATTTGGACTTCAACATTCAGGAGCTCATCCCCGATAAGATGATGTTAAGAGGATTCAACCAAAAGGGAGAAAGAGCCCTTGGATCAATTACATTACTTATGAAGGTCGGAGAACTCGTAAGAACCATTAAATTTCATATCATCGACACCGAGACCTCTTCTAACGCTTTATAGAGTTGACCATGAATTCATGAGCACAATATGGTTCCATCATCCCTACACCAGTGCATTAAATACCGCAAATATGGTCAAGAAATATGAATCAAGGGAGACCTACAACATTTTCAGTGCATGAAGTTGGTATCCATGAAGATGCAGCCTACTACGCGCCTTCAAAGAAGACTATATTCTCGCTCGAAATTTTGACAAACAAAGGTAAAGATTCAGAAGGATCACAAAAAGAAGGCCAGAAAACTCCGCTTCAACAACCTTCGACCACTCCCTTACAACGAGTTGGTGGAGGTTCTTCTAGTTCACGCACCCAAGGTCAAGGCCGGGGATGCGGATGAGGAAAGATCAATTTAATTGTTGAACGGACTAGGCCAGCTATCTAAATTGGTGATGAAGATAGTTCTGAAGATGAAATAATGATGATAAAGCAGAAGAAAAAACCTCAGTATGAGATATCCCTAGAGGATATAGAGAAGAATGAATATGAAACAATGTATGATCGGATAAACCACTATGTGAATGCCATGAGCCTCACTCTGATTCTCCATCAAAAGGTTGAGAGTTTAGAGTTCAAGGATGTCCTTAGTGTTGGTTCAAAGCCGATCAAATTTTACCATGCTTCTACCTCTACTGAGCTTGGAAAACATGTAAATTTGGATGTTCATTCTAATGAATTAAAAATTATGGAATGCTGAAAGTCGAACTCCCAACTCAAAAGAAGGTCTAGGATTTGGTACAGTTGGACCAGTCGATGATTCTGAATTTTGCATTGTTGTTACTAATAAGTCTCAGAAGAGGATTGCCTCGATGTAGAGGATGACTCTACTAATCAACCAATAGAAGATGCTCCCCCAAAAAAGGATTGTCTCGATGTAAAGAATGACTCCACAACCAATAGAAGATGCTCCACCAGAATTTGAGGAAGAAATTAAATCCACTATCGATGAATTCAAGGAGATTAACCTCGAGACTGAAGAACGACCTCGACCTACATTTATAAGTTCTCTACTTCATGACGAAGAATCCACAGAATTGGTCAAACTATTAACAGAATTCAAAGATTACTTTGCATGGAGCTATGATGAAATGTCAGGGCTGCCAGCAGAGGATTCAGTCCATAAACTTGGGGTGGACAAGAATATAACCCTAGTAAAACAAGGTCCAAGGAGAATGAGTCTTGAAATAGAACCAAAAGTCATCACTGAAGTGAAAAAGTTGATAAATGCCAAATTTGTTAAAGAAGAGCAATATTCTACGTGGTTAGCTAATATTGTACCTGTTAAGAAGAAAAATGGATAGATCCATGTTTGTATCGAATTCAGAGATTTGAACAAAGCATGCCAAAATACGAGTTTCCACTACCTATACCGGAGATGATGGTGGACATCGCTTCAACACATGAGATTTTCTCCTTCATGGATGGATCATTGTGATATTACCAAATCAAGATGGCTCCCGAGGATGCAGCGCTTACAGCTTTTAGTAAACCGATCGGAATCTTCTGCTACACAGTGATGCCGTTCGGCCTAAAAAATGCCGGAGCAACATATCAGCATGCAATGATGAAGATTTTTGACGACCTCATCCATAATCAAGTAGAATGCTACGTGGATTATTTGGTCATCAAAAGTAAATGAAAAATAGACCATTTGTACGATTTTAGGATTGTGTTTAAACAGTTACGACGATATGACCTTAAAATGAATCCCTTAAAGTGCGCCTTTGGCGTCACCTCCGGGAAATTTCTATGATTCGTTGTGTGTCATCGAGGAATCGAGATTGACCCAGATAAGATTAAAGCTATCTTGGAAATGCCTCCCCCTAAAACCTTGAAATAGCTATGTTCCTTCCAGGGGAAGTTGGCATATCTGAGATGTTTTATTTCTAATCTCTCAGGTAGGTGTCAGCTTTTCTCGACATTAATTAAAAAGGATGCCAAATTTATTTGGGAAGAGAACTGCCAGCGAGATTTGAGGACGTTAAACAATATTTAATGACACCTCCTATTTTGGCAGCCCCTATCCCAGGGAAACCGTTGATACTTTCTATCGTGGCTTTAGATGACTCTCTTGGAGCTCTTTTAGCCCAAGTCAATGACGAGGGAAAAGAAAATGTGCTCTACTATTTGAGTCGTCGTCTAATACCGACGGAGATAAGGTATCCACCTATTGAGAAGCATTGACTGGCATTAATTTTCGCCGCCCAAAAGGTTAAACACTACATGCTTTTCTCATAAGATCACCCTAATTTCGAAAGTTAATCCATTGCAATATTTGATGACCCGACCAACACTCTCCAGACGTTTGGCGAGATGGTCGATGATCTTATTGCAATTTGATATAACTTTTGTGCCCCTCTGTGCTACCAAGGGACAGATTTTAGCAGACTTTCTCATTGTACACCCACTGCCAGTTGGGTCCTCACTCAACGACGAGCAGATACTACAAATTGAATTTTCTAGTGTGCAGCGCTGGGAAATGTACTTCGATGGCTCTTCGTCGGCAAGGAAAGACAAAGGATCAGGCACACAGTTATATCAGGCAAGGCAGGGATCAGTTTGATCTTTATTACGCCAGATAAGGGTATGTTGAGGTTCTCAGACCACCTGATAGAGTCGTGCACCAACAATGAAGCAGAATATGAAGCTTTAATCACCGGATTGGAATCAGCAATTTTAATGGATATAACAAACATTGTCATTTATAGTGACTCTCAACTTGTCATCTAGCAAGTCTCCGGACAATAGAGAATTCTTAAACCAAGACTAGCAGAGTACCATCAGTACACAATGAAGTTCTTGGAGTAGATTCTCGAGGTGACTTTTTACTAGATTCCTTGGGAGATAATGCCCATGCTGACGCTCTAACAAAACTCGCTAAGGAAATGACGTGTCCCCCGGAGGATTCCATCGAAGTCATGGTGCCAGGAAGATGAGTCTTGTCTCAAAATGACTTTGAAACTCTACACAAGCTTGGAAAAGAAGAAACAATAAATACAAATGCAGACTTCAACAAAGATTGGCACAAGCCATTAATAGAATATTTAAATACTGGAAAGCTGCTAGAGGACAAATCTGAGGTGCACCACATCACAGGAAGGGCCATGTATTACACCCTGGTGGGACAGAAGATTGATCGACCAAATGTGGCTACGGTGTTTGAGCAGAGCCGATGCACAGAATACTGTCAAAGAGGAACATGTCGGATTGTGTGGCGCTCACCAGTCGGGACCTAAAATGAAAATGAAGATCAAAAGACTCGGATATTATTGGCGAGCAATGATGTCCGATTGGCAGCCAGAAGATGTCACCAATGCCAAGTGCATGGGGTAGTCTTACACCAGCCTCCGAATGTGCTGCAGAGAAATGTCAGGCCAGAGGCTGATCATCACTTTTAAAGATGGCTGGAATGTCGCACTAAATGAAGAAATGGCACCGCAAGGCGACACTATAGATTTCAATAAGAAATTTAACCAAGTCGTCATGGATTTTGAGTGGCCTTTAATGAATGTCGTAAGTTGATAGGAAAAGGAAGGGCTTACCTCACTGATGAGGTTGACCACCAAAGATAGTGCGTCACTGAAAGGAAAGAACGTGATGGTACAACAGTACCCAATGTAGCGGCTCAGCTGTCTACCATCCATGATAGCTACGCCAACTAGAGGCCTGGTTGTTGTTGATAATGAAAGATTGTCAGACGCTCCGCTACAAAGAACATAGCGTAGAAATGCTAGCTCCCAAAAGCAGAGGGCTTTCTTACGAGAGGAGAAAAGACACCAAAAAGAGGCAAAAAAATTACTCACCTCTATTTCTGAGGGGAACATTTATGATCCAATCATGATAGAATCTTCTTCAAGCTTTCATGCCATAGAAGATGAATCCAGGTTTGTTACAGAGCCAGAGATACCACTAGTTTCATATGTTATTTGCAAAGGTTGCCCTACTTGCAATGCTGAAATACCTTCACGATCATTGGCTACAGAGTATTCATGGAATGCTTCGACTATACTATCTTTCACCTACAACACTATAGTACCTTAGAAGAGTATGCCTCTACAAATGATGGATCTCAGACTGTGGATTACCTAATAAAGGTAGAGCCATATGTCCCAATGGAAGCAGAGCCATATTTTTTGAGGGATACAGGGGCATATGTCCCGTCACACTCAGAATCATACATTCTGTTTGAGCTAGAGTCAGCACCAGCTTTGTTCCTCACCGCCGTTGAAATAAGGGAACTTCCTCGGCTGCCGCAAATCATAAGCACGATAGAATATTACAGAATAAGCAAAGAGAACAAAATGAATTTTGAATTCTACGAAGAGGTACAAGGGAGGTTCTTCAACATACTAAAAGGATTGGAATTATACACCATGGTCTTCTCAGAGAGATGAACAAAATATACTTGACTGCATTTTTTATCTAAGGGACAGAGGTCAAGCAAACTTGCTCTTGGAAAGGACCTATTCTGAGCCAAGGAAATGGATGCGAGGAAAAGGGAGAATTACTATCCAGTGTGGCTGATGCTACAACTTTATAGAATGACAGACAAGGGAATCCACCTGCAATTCTCAGACATGATCAGATGGATCCACTACCGCCAAGGATAAAGTGGAGGATTAAAAGAATTGTCAAGTGGAGTATATTGCTCGCTAACTGCATTCCTAATAGTTGCATTATCAACATCTATGACGAGGGTGACTGCATTCCTCCACATATAGACCACTATGACTTCATGAGACATTTCTGCATGGTCTCATTAATGAGTAAAAGCAACATCTTATTTGGGAAAGAAATTGACATCATTGGCCCTGGTGAGTTTGGAGGATTTGTAGAGATTCCCCTACCAGTTGGCTCAGTACTTGTTCTCAAAGGAAATGGAGCGGACATCGTCAAGCACAATATTCCAGAACTACGACACCATAGGGAGTCTGTGAGCTTCCGACGGATGGACGACAACAAAATATCATATGGATTTCAACCAGATCCAGAGCTGGAGGAGCTGCTACCATACAAGCTATGAGAGGGTTGCACCTCTAAGTACATGCAAAGGGAACTCTGTTCTGCGACATGGCTTAGATGGTCTGCTCAATCAGGAGCTTGTCATAACAGGAATAGATAGTCAAAGGATTCTTTTTTACTTTACTACATTACAGCAAATATGATATATATCAAAGATACTCAGCCTATGATATGTACTTAGCGTGAGATATTTTGCATGTACTTTGATGCAGTTAGCATATTGTACTTTTTGAGGCATTAGCCTACACTTGATCTGCAACAATTATTGGAGCAGATTAATGAAGTTTATTTCAGAAATTTGTTTGTTTGCTCAATTGCTCTAATTTTGCAATGGATAAAACCC
Organism: Phalaenopsis hybrid cultivar; assembly: GCA_002079205.1. Lineage (NCBI taxonomy): Eukaryota > Viridiplantae > Streptophyta > Magnoliopsida > Asparagales > Orchidaceae > Phalaenopsis > Phalaenopsis hybrid cultivar. The sequence continues at coordinate 137,109 of JXCR01147916.1, read as the reverse complement.
ACGATCCATACGTTGGTTCAAAATTACAATGAACAAAAAATGAAACATCAAAATTTGACAATAATAAAAAAAATAAATAAAAAATAAAATAACCAACAAACAAACAACAAAACAAATCTCTTTTGAAAAATCAACCAACTAAAATTAAATTTTTGAAAACATATTTTGAAAATTAAACATGATAAAAATAAAAATAAAAAGAAAATAAATCTTTTGAGTTAATTCTCTCAATTTTGAGGTCTCTTACTCTTCACTCGCACAGCACAACGATCTTTATCTGCACTAATTCTCTCAACATCCCCGCGGAGTCTCATGTTCTTCACAAAACCTCACAAAATTTCACAAATCTTCTTTAACCATGTCAACCTTTTCACTTGACACAAATCTTTGGATTCAACATCACCAATTCTAATTTTTGAATCAGTCCTTAATATCTGATGCACTCGTTTTTAAGGTTGATTGTCACCATCCGACACTCTCTTTTGAGATTGATCCTTAACTTTCAATTTTCATTTTCGAATTAGTCCTTAACTTCTGATTCACTCCTTTCGAGGTCGGTCCTTACCTTCCGACACTATCTTTTAAGATTGATCATTAACTTTCAATTCTCATTTTTGAATCCGTCCTTAACTTCTGATTCACTCCTTTGAGGTCGGTCCTTACATTCCGACACTCTCTTTTGAGATTGATCATGAAATTTTAATTCTCATTTTTGAATCAATCCCTAACTTCTGATTCACTTCTTTCAATGTCGGTCCTTAACTTACGACTCTCTTTCGAGATTGATCAACTTTCATTTCTCATTTTTTGAACCAGTCCTTAACTTCTGATTCACTTCTTTCGAGGTCACTCCTTAACTCCCAACTCTCTCTTGAGATTGATCCTTAACTTTGAATTCTCATTTTAGAATCATTCCTTAACTTCTAATTCCTCTCTTCTTTTGAAGGCAGTCCCTAACTTCCAACCCTCTTTTAAAATTAATATCTAAATTTCAATCCCGCTTCAAGGTCGCACTTACATTATGATTTCTATCCTCTATAAAAACATGAAGCTTTATAACTCAAAACCAACTCTCCAATCCCTAGCGAGAGTTCCTACCTCTTGACTTTGATCAAATATTCATCTGCTAATTCCCAATTGAAACAAATAACACACAATTCTACACCTCCATTTGTGTCTATTTACTTAGGAGTCTATATTGGTTTTATTGATATCTTCGGTCAATGCCAATACGCACGGTGTGCCTGCCCAGCACACCACAATTATTGGGTGTTCATTTGTTGACCTCACTTTTGGTTGAGGTTTAATTCTTCCTCTTTAGTAGCCTAAGGTCTAGCCATAGGACTTTTTTGTTGAATATTCCTAAAAAACTAGAAAAGGAACCCTCACCATTAGAAATTCTAAACTCCTTTTTACTCAACTTGAAGCTCTACATGTTTGTCCTAACGTCTAGCACTTAGTAGGTTGGGTCATTATGAGGGAGCTCAAGGAGAGTCCCCATAGGGCTGCTTGACCTTTGGGTTGACCCTAATTGTTGGTCTAGAGCTAATGCACTCAGCACAATCACCTCACTCACAATCACTCACAAATACAAACCCAAAGTTCCTCGACTTTGATCCCTTAATCCTCTTGGAGACTCATGTAGATGGTCCCATAAACCCACTGGCCCTAGGCGAGGGTTTAGCTAAGACCAAAACATAGAGGTCCCAAATGGGATTTCCATTGGTCCATGGCTTATTTATGATGGTTAGCTCCCCAATTTTACCAAAGATACCCAACTTGACCTTTTGCCCCTAAACTCCCTCAAATTACCTAAATACCCTTGAAACCCTAAGTTTGGCCAAAATTCCCAAAATTTACCCAACGTACCCAAATTTATTCAAAAATCATTGCAAATCTTTTGAAAATACCCAAATTACCCAAAATCACCAAAAATTACCAAATTACAAAAATACCCCTCCTTAGCCCAATATTTCAAAAATTCCCAAAATTCCTGAAAATTCCCAAAACCTTCCAAATATTCCTAATTTCATTTTTCTCAACTACCACATGACCTAATTTGGCCAATTTGACTATCTTTGTCCAAAACCCCCAAGTTGCCCATAAAAGGCCCCATCTTCGTAAATCCACCTCAATTGTCCATCAAATTGGTCCCAGTTTCCCCCAATTTTAATTATAAACTTCAATTAACCTTCAATGTGACAAATTTAAAGCAAATCTAAGCTCAATTGTCCCATTCTTTAAGCCCAATTTTTTATCTAAGTCAAACCCCCAATTTTGGCCCTGTGACTTGGTTCCATCAAATTAAACCCCATGACCTACTCCATTGGTCTCAATTTGAATCATAAACTTTTCATAGCACTTCTACACATCAAAATTGACCTTTAATTGACCTTGGTGAAGACTCAATTTCATTTAATTTCAACCTAAGTCAAAAGCCCCAAGTTCAGTCCCAAATTGGCTATGCCTCCAAATTTCACCAAATTGATTGCCTTAACTCCAAAACTGGCACCCAATTCATGTTGAAAACTTTTCATGACATTACTATTGACCATTCTCAATAATCAATTTGAACTTAGCCCAAGGCTAGCCCAAACTAGACCCAAGTCTAGCCCAACGTGCCTAAATTCACCAAAAATCCAAAATCCTTCAAATTGAAGCCCCAATTGAACTCAAAATCCATTCAATGCTTCACAAAAAATCTTTATAATAATCATCTACACAATTTTGATCAATCAATTGGGCTCAAAATCATAGCTAGCTTAGCCATAACCCAAGTCTTGGTCATTTGCACCCACTTGGACCCATGCACCAAAATTGACCTAGACATGTCAAATTGGTCAAGGCAAGGCCAGCACAACCACAATTTAGACACTATTGACCAAGAAATACCCCATGGAACCACCCAAATGAGCCATGGACCATGGGATCTCCAAATTAAGGGTTTTCATTCTATATTTTCTTAAGCCAAGGATATTTTTGCTAAAATTAAACACCAACCCATTTAATTTCTGTAGCATATTCCCCTGGCTCCCCTGACATCCTAGCCACCTCCCCTACCTGTTCGGCCATCCTAGTGGTTGAAAAATGTCCAAACTGAGAGCCACCCCCATGGAATCAAACCCAAATCAAATCTAGAGGCCACCTCATCCAAATTAAATGTTAGAGCCTCTCTGCGCTCCACCTAAGCATCACTTTTCATCACCTAATTGGCCATGGAAGCAACTTTAAGCCAATTTTTATAAAAATCTCACCTTCACGGCCTTGGAGGGAGTGCTAAAAATTCTTCAGAGAGAGCCCTCCAAACTACTTCTAGAGCCTCTTTAGGACCTCCTCAGTGCAATCCAACCACCACATTACACTAAATCCCCTTGCCGAAGTTCAATTTTTGAGCTCAAAACCTTGATGGTGACAGGACAAAGCTCTCCACACCTTTAAACCCCACCAAAATCTAATTAAACTCACCCACACTTTCACCATAGTGAAAGAAGGAGAAGCCCCATCAAATCCCTTTCATACAGAGCCCCTAGCATAGCTCTAGACCTGTTGACCTCAATTTTGGTTGAGGTTTAGTTTTTACTCTTTAATAGCCTACGGTCTAGCCATAGGACTTTTCATGTTGTCTATTCCTAGAAAATTAGACATGGAACCCTCACCACTAGAAATTCCAAACCCTTCCACATGTTGGTCTTAACCTCTAAATATTTAGTAGGCGGGGTCACTGTGGGGGAAACTCAAGATGAGTCACCCTTAGGATTGCTGAACCTTAAGGTTGACCTTGGGTGTTTGTCTAGAGCTAAGGAACTCACTGCACTTATCTACGCCCACAACCACTCATAACCCTGAACTAGGTTGACCTTGGGTGTTGGTCTAGAGCTAAGGCACTCACTACACTAATCTACACCCACAATCACTCACAACCCTGAACTCAAATCTAGCCTAGATCCCTTGATCTTTTGGGATACTCATGTATATGGTCCCCTAAACAGCCCTAAGGCTATGGTTTAGCTAAGACCACTATGTAGAGGACCCAAAATGGGGTTTCCATTATTCAATGGCTTATTAGTGATGGTTAGTACCTCAACTCTACCAAAATACCCATCTTGGCCTTTTACTCCTAAAACATCCCAAATTACCAAAATACCCCTCCATAGCTCAAAATCCCAAAAATTTCAAAAGTTCCCAACAAAATCCCAATAAATTCTAAATATTCCCAATTTCATTTTTCTCAACTACCACATGACCGAATTTGGCCAATTTGACCATCTTTATCAAAAATCCCCAAATTTGCCTTTAAAGAATCAAATTTCCCCAAATCCAACTCAAATGCCCATCAATTTGATCTCAATTGACCCCAATTCCAATCCTAAACTCAAATTCACTTTTTATATGACCAAACTAAATCAAATACAAGCTCAATTGGTCCATAATTTGAATCCAATTTTGATTTGAGTCAAAACCCCAATTTTCACAATATAACCTAATCTCACCAAATTGAACCCATAGCTTAGTCAATTGGCCTCAATTAATGTTGCAAAATATTTATGTCTCACCCAATTGAGCCCATAGCCTAGTCAATTGGCCTCAATTAATGTTGCAAAATCTTTATGGAATTCATATACATCAAAATCAACCATCAATTGACCTTGGTGAAGCCTCAAATCCATTTGATTATAACCTAAATCCGAAATTCCAAAATTTAGCCCCAAATTGGCTAAGTCCCCAAATTTCACCAAATTGATTGCCTTAACCTCCAAGTTGGCATCCAATTCATGTTGAAAACTCTTCATGAGGTCCCTATTGACCATTTAAAACAATCAATTTAGACTTAGCCCAAGGCTAACCCAAGCTAGACCCAAGCCTAGCCCAACATGACCAAATTGATTAAAGTACAAAATTCTCAAATTGACCTTTCAATTGGGCTCAAAACCATTTCCATTCTTCACCAAAGTTGTTCCTTGTGACAGCTAGACCCAAGCCTATCCCAACATGACCAAATTGATTAAAGTTCAAAATTCCTTCAAATTAGCTAGACCCAAGCGTAGCCCAACATGACCAAATTGATTAAAGTTCAAAATTCCCTCAAATTGACCATTCAATTGGACTCAAAACCACTTCCATCCTTCACCAAAGTTGTTCCTTATGATCATCTACACAAAATAAAATAGTTATTTGGGAAAATTGACATGGCCAATCTAGCCCAAACCCAAGTTTTGGTCATTTGCACCCACTTGGACCAATGCACCAAATGTGGCATAACCACCCTAAGGCCACCAAATTAACTCCACCACAGCCATTAGTTAGACTTAGTGACCAGTACAAACACCATGAAATCATCTAACTCAAGCCATGGACCAAAGGACCTCCAAATTAAGGGATATTATTTCCAAAAATGCACATGCTTAAGATATCTTTGCCAAATCAAAGCACATTTGCATTAAATTGCTGTGATGGATTCCTCTGGGTTCCCTGAGC
>JXCR01147916.1:55953-129094 GCA_002079205.1 Phalaenopsis hybrid cultivar | reverse complement strand
AAGCCAATAATTAATAAATTTAATACCCCTATTTTGATTTTCAAATAGAATCCAAATCATGAATCATGACCACTTAAGGTTTACCCCATTTTCAAAACTAATTAAGACACTCACCTAGGTCTTAAGGGTNATGCATTTTTAAGTTTCAGGTGGTGGAACGAGAAGACTCGCCAGGTACGCTTTTACAGTTTATAGTACCGTCTTTCTTCTGCCTTTCCTTACATGTTTTACGATTGCATTTACTTGCATGTTTGAAAACAACATAAACTTGCATGTTAACCATAACCATAACCCAAACTAAACTAAAATCAACCAAGATAAAATTCACCGCCACAACATTCAAAATATAAAACAACTCAAAGTTTAATCACAAACATCACACAAAAACCACAACTTCAACTTAATTAAGATGTCTCTATCGAATGATCCGGAATTCCTCGGGGGAGGTAACCTACGGTTGCTAACAAGGCTTCCCATGGTTTAAATGAAATTATGGAACTCATTAAGTTGTGTTTAGTAAGTTAATTTGGACTAAGTGAGTCCAATAGAAAATAGTGATGTCGGAACGAGAGAATCATATGATCCTAACCGGTGTCGCTCTAATCAACTTTAATATGCACTCTATAAAATTTTAAAAACTTCAACCATAGGGACACCTTATTTGACATTATAACTTGACACACTAGATAACTCAAACTCTTCGCGGCGAGGAGCTTGGAGCTAGCATGGTGGGCAGCACGGCCATCTTCAACAGCAAAACCTGTCTTCACCAGCTAAACATATCTTCCTTCCTTAGACTTAAACAACAAAGCCATAGGACTTCGAGGTTGCTTGCTTATGCAACGTAAATCCTCACCTTATCTTTAGGCCTTTGTATAGCAGTGCTATATAATATAAGTCCTAACTCGTCTTAGGATTCTGAGGTTGTCGTTTGTCACGACCTAAATCCTCACATCTTCAAGGCTATTTGTGTGATCATTTCACACAAATGTAAGCCTAACTAATAAAATTGGCAGGATGAAACACCTAAATATTTCTCCTCAAAACAGAAGCCAAACATTAGGATAGCTTGGAAAGTCACCGAGATTCTCCTCTGGATCCATGACATCCTCTAGTTCTTTTTTTTCTGGATTCTATAATAAAATGTTCCAAATTTGAACCAATCCCCTTTCATACCTCTACATCCGATTTTGTTGAAGAGTCCTACCCTTTGAAATTCCTTGAAGATAATATTTCTGATTTTTATCGAGAGTCTTCTTAGGTGGCTTTGGTCATTTAAGATGTAATTAACTATAGGGGCTTGCCTTATAGGAAGCATGTCCGAACCCAGCTTAATATAAACTCTGTTTAATCCTTTATATTAAATAGGGGAACTTGTCGGCAAATACAAAGGTTTCGCAGACCAAATCGACGTCATAATTTCCTTAGTTTATTTGATCGAGCCTCATCCTCAAGTCTTGTGTTTATCCTTCGGGATAGATACAGGATTTGAGGTACAATGCTCTTTCATTTTAAACTATGAAAAATATGGGGTCAGTTTGATTTCATACTTCAACGTCCTTCCGATGCGGGCGAAGGGATTTCGATTCCGACAGCTTCTTACGAGCAACCCCACAAATCAACCCGAAATAACGCCGACACCCTGAGGNGGATTTGAGGTACAATGCTCTTTCATTTTAAATTATGAAAAATATGGGGTCAGTTTGATTTCATACTTCAACATATAGATACAGGAAATAATGATGACAAAGCAGAAGAAAAAACCTCAGTACGAGATATCCTTAGAAGATATAGAGAAGAATGAATATGAAACCATGTATGATCGGATAAACCACTATGTGAATGCCATGACCCTCACTCTAATTCTCCATCAAAAGGTTGAGAATTTAGAGGTCAAGGATGTCCTTAGTGTTGGTTCAAAGCCGATCAAATTTTTCCATGCTTCTACCTCTATTGAGCTTGAAAAACATGTAAATTTGGATGTTGATTCTAATGAATTAATGGAATTGCCTTTTGGTTACTTCTCGTCTTGTGTTCAAAAGTTAATTCAACAAGGAAACTTACTAAAACAAATGCTAAAAGATAAATTTCTACTTTTTGAAAAATTATGGAATGCTAAAAGTCGAACTCCAAACTCAAAAGAAGGTCTCGGATTTGGTACAGTTGGACCAGTCGATGATTCTGAATTTTGCATTATTGTTACTAGTAAGTCAGAAGAGGATTGTCTCGATATAAAAGATGACTCTGCTGATGAACCAATAGAAGATGCTCCACCAGAATTTGAGGAATAAATTAAATCTACTATCGATGAATTGAAGGAGATTAACCTCAAGACTGAAGAACGACCCCGACATACATTTATAAGTTCTCTACTTCATGACGAAGAATCTGCAGAATTGGTCAAAATATTAACAGAATTCAAAGATTACATTGAATGGAGCTATGATGAAATGTCAAGGCTGTCAGCAGAGGTTTCAGTCCATAAACTTGGGGTGGACAAGAATATAACCCCAGTAAAACAAGCTCGAGGGAGAACGCGTCTTGAAATAGAACAAAAAGTCATCACCGAAGTGAAAAAGTTGATAAATGTCAAATTTGTTAAAGAAGAGCAATACCCCATGTGGTTAGCTAATATTTTACCTTTTAAGAAGAAAAATGGATAGATCCGTGTCTGTGTCGACTTAAGAGATTTGAACAAAGCATGCCAAAATACGAGTTTCCACTATCTATACTGGAGATGATGGTGGACATCGCTTCAACACATGAGATTTTCTCCTTCATGGATGGATCATCGGGATATAAAAAAATCAAGATGGCACCCGAGGATGCAACACTTACAGCTTTCAGAACACCGATTAGAATCTGCTGCTACACAGTGATGCCGTTCAGCCTAAAGAACGCCAGAGCAACATATCAGCATGCAATGACGAAGATTTTTTACGACCTCATCCATAATCAAGTAGAATGCTACGTGGATGATTTGGTCATCAAAAGTAAATAGAAAATACAATTTGTATGATTTTAGGATCGTGTTTGAACGGTTACGACGATATGACCTTATAATGAATCCCTTAAAGTGCGCCTTTGGCGTCACCTCCGGGAAATTTCTAGGATTTGTTGTCTGTCATCGGGGAATTGAGATCGACCCAGATAAGATTAAAGCTATCTTAGAAATGCCTCCCCCTAAAACCTTGAAATAGCTATGTTCCTTCCAGGGGAAGTTGACATATATGAGATGTTTTATTTCTAATCTCTCAGGGGACTTTTTTGATCTCTCAAGCATGCTTTTTCAACTTTAATTAAAAAGGATGCCAAATTTATTTGGGAAGTTAAATGCCAGCGGGCCTTTGAGGATGTTAAACAATATTTAATGGTATCTTCTGTTTTAACAGCCCCTATCCCAGGGAAACCGTTGATACTTTCTACCATGGCTTTAGATGACTCTCTTGGAGCCCTCTTAGCCCAAGTCAATAGGAGGGAAAAGAAATTGCACTCTACTATTTGAGTCGTCGTCTAATACCGACGGAGAAAAGGTTTCCACCTACTGAGAAGCATTGACTGAGATTAATTTTGGCCGCCCAAAAGCTTAAACACTACATGCTTTTCTCATAAGATCACCCTAATTTCGAAAGTTAATCCATTGTAATATTTGATGACCCGACCAACACTCTCTAGACGTTTAGCAAGATGGTCGATGATCATATTGCAATTTGATATAACTTTTGTGCCCCTCTGTGCTATCAAGGGATAGATTTTACCAAACTTTCTCATTATGCACCCACTGCCAGCTGGGTCCTCTGTCAACGACGAGTTACCAGACGAGCAGATACTACAAATGGAATTTTCTAGTGCGCAGCGCTGGGAAATGTACTTCGATGGCTCTTCGTCAGCAAGGAAAGACAAAGGATCAGGCACACAGTTATATCAGGCAAGGCAGGGATCGGTTTGATCTTTATTATGCCAGATAAGGGTATGTTCAGGTTTTCATAGCAACTGACAGAGTCGTGCACCAACAATGAAGCAGAATATGAAGCTTTAATCACCGGATTAGAATTGGCAATTTTAATAACAAACATTGCCATTTATGGTGACTCTCAACTTGTCATCCAGCAAGTCACCGGACAATAGAGAATTCTTAAACCAAGACTAGCAGAGTACCATCAGTACACAATGAAGCTCCTGGAGTAGATTCCTAAGGTGACTTTTTACCGGATTCCTCGGGGAGATAATGCCCATGCCGACGCTCTAGCAAAACTTGCTAAGGAAATGGCGTGTCCCCTGGAGGATTACATCGAAGTCATGGTGCAAGGAAGATGAGTCTTGTCTCAAAATGACTTCGAAACTCTACACAAGCTTGGAAAAGAAGAAACAATAAATCCAGTTGCAGACATCAACGAAGATTGGCGCAAGCCATTAATAGAATATTTACATACTGGAAAGCTGCCAGAGGACAAGTTTGAGGTGCACCATATCACAAGAAGAGCCATGTCTTACGCCTTGGTGGGAAATGTTATCTACAGAAGATCGTTTGACCAAATGTGGCTACGGTGTTTGAGCAGAGCCGATGCACAGAATATTGTCAAAGAGGTACATGCCGGATTGTGTGGCGCTCACCAGTCGGGACCAAAAATAAAAATGAAGATCAAAAGACTCAGATATTATTGGCGAGCAATGATGTGTGATTGCATGGATACAGCCAAAAGGTGTCACCAATGCTAAGTGCATGGGGTGGTCTTACACCAGCCTCAGAATGTGCTGCACCCAACTGTTGCCTCGTGGTCATTCGAGTGTTGGGGCACAGACTTAACAGGTCCGATAGACCGTCCATTTTTCAAAGGACACATGTTTATACTTGCCGCTATAGATTACTTCTCTAAATGGGCAGAGGCAGTACCGTTACATGAGGTTACAACACAACACGTCCTTCAATATTTCAAAAGCCAAATTGTTTACCATTTTGGAGTACCGCAAAGAATAATCTCTGAAAATGGGGTAGCTTTCAAAAGCACAAAGATCAACAACTTTGTCAGAAGACATGGGATAGATTGGAGATACTCTACCATTTACTATCCCAGAGCAAATGGTCTGGCTGAAGCTTTCAACAAGACACTGGTATAGATTTTAAGGAAAACACTGGATGAAAATAAGAGGGATTGGCATAACAAACTAGTAGAACCCTAGTGGGCCTACCAGACAAATTTCAGGACTCCCTCTCAGTGTACACCTTATTTGCTCGTGTACGGGACCGAGGCCGTGCTACCGCTAGAAATCCGGACACCATCTCTCGGAGTCGTCGTTGTCAACCAACTCATATTGGAAGAAAGTGCAAAACTTAGACTTGAAGAACTAGAGAATCTCGAGGTAAAACGATTGGAAGCACAACAATATTTGGAGCTCTACGAGGTAAAGATGGTACAAGCCCATGACAAATTGGTCCACCCAAGGACATTCAAAATTGGTGACCACGTACTTGTGCTCAAAAGACCTATTCTTGCTCGCCGCAAAATAGCTGGGAAGTTTGAGCCAACTTAGGAGGGACCATTTGTCGTTGAGAAGGTCTATACAGGATTTGCCTACCAGTTAGTGGACTTCCGGGGTGAAAGACCCATGTTACTGATAAATGGATGATACCTGAAAACCTATTACGCAACCTGATGTTGCCTGCCTCCGCTTGCCTCTGCTTGCTTTGAAACTTTGAAACCTTGATTGTTTTAGGGTTATCTATATGGTCATATGTCTTTGACCGGGTCCAAATTTTGTAATTAATCTCATATATAATAAATTTTCTTAGAAGATTTTTGAACTTCACATGTTCTTTTTTCTACTTTTGGATTTAAATATTCTATTAAATTAAACAAAACTCACACATAAAATGAGTAATCCTTTTCATCAAAACTAACTAAAATTTACTTTAATGGATACTCTGTTTTGTTCTTGTTCGTGCCAAACTTCGGCCCACTGACGTTTCTTTCTGTCGTCTGTAGAAAAAATGTCAGGAAAGAGGCTAATCTTTGCCTTCGAGTACGGCTGGAACCTCACACTAAAAGAAGAGATGGCGCCACAAGGAGGTGTCATAGATTTCAACATGGATTTCAACCAGATTGATATGGTCTACGACGGTCCTCTAATGGACGTAGTCAGCAATGAAGAAAAGAAAGGGCTACCTTCACTATTGAGAGTGACCACTCAAGACGATGTGTCACGTAAAGGTAAAAACGTGATAGCGGAACAAGATTCAATAGAAGGGGCTTAGTCGACTGACCTCCAGGATAGCTATTCCAACAAGGGGCTTAATACCCGCCCACAGTGAACAACTACCAAATACTCCACTCCATAGCATGCAACGCAGAAATGCAAGCCGAAAGAATTAGAGAGCCTTTCTGTGACAGGAGCGCAAGCGCCAAAGAGACATGAGCAATTTTCTTACCCCCATTCCTGAGGGACATATTTACGACCCAAATCTAAGAGAAACTTCTGCTAGCCTGCCCACTACAGATGAAGAGTCAAGATTTGTGACAAGATCAGATGTGCTCCCAGTTCCAGATATCTTATGCAGAGGTTGCTCAACATGCAACGTTGAGGTACCAGCCGGGACATCACTTATGGGCGCATTTGTAGAATGCCCGGACTGCAACGTTCTGCATCTACAGCATTTTAGTACCTTAGAAGAATATACTTCAAGCACCAACGAGTCTCTGACTCCAGATTTTGTGGCAAATGAACCGTATGTCCCACTGAGGACGGATCAGCGCGCACCATGGAGCCCAGGATCATACATCCTACTTAAGGCTGAATCTCATATTCCGGATCGACCAGTGCCAAGTTGGATTCCCGTCAAGGCCCGGAGGAAGGAACGCCCCAGGCAGCTGCCAACTCCCGGTATGGTAGAATACTACAAAATAAGCAAAGTAAACAAAAGAGAATTTGAGTTCTATGAAGAGGTTCAGGGAAAGTTTATCAACATATTCGAGGGCCTAGAGCTATATACCAGGGTTTTCTCTGAAACTGATGAAAGAAACATTCTAGACTGCATCTTCAATTTAAGAGATATAGGTCGAGCGGGCCTTCTCATGGAGAGAACGTATTCCGAGCCGAACAAATGGATGCAGGGAAAGGGAAGAATCACCATCCAATGCAGCTGTTGCTACAATTTTACAAAAGACAGACAGGGAAATCCGCCTGGGATCCTCAGATACGACCAAGTGGATCAGTTAATGATAAAATGGATGATCAAGAGAATGGTTAAGTGGAATATTCTACCCGCTACTTGCATTCCCAATAGTTGTATCATCAACATTTATGAAGAAGGTGACTGCATTCCCCCACACATTGACCATCATGACTTTGTGAGGCCTTTCTACATGGTTTCGTTCATGAGTAAGAGCAATATTCTGTTTGGAAAAGAAATCGATACAATCAGTCCTGGCAAATTTAGAGGGGCTGTGCAGGTTCCTCTTCCAGTTGGTTTAGTACTTGTTCTCAAGGGCAACGGTGCAGACGTTGTCAAGCATTGCATTTCAGGAGTACGACATCGTAGGGTGTCTGTAACCTTACACATAATGGATGACAGTAAAATACCATATGGATTCCAGCAGGACCCATAATTTGAGGAAATATTTCCTTACGAGCTATGAGAAGGTTGTACCTCTGAATACATGCAAAGGGAACTCTTATCTTGGAGCATGACTCCTGCTTGATCAGAAGCTATATATACCAGGCACAGAGGGTTCACTCACTTTCTTTTAACAGCATGACATGTATCTGATGTATTCAGTCTATGATCTACTCATATCTTGAGATGACTCTCGATGCATTTCAGCATGTATTACATGATGTACTCTTTTTTAGGCATTAACCTATGTTTGATCTATAGCATCTTTATTGAAGCAGATTAATGGAAATTTCTCTCAAGTTGTGCCTTTTGTTCAATTGCCTTCTTTTACGATGGATGAAAGCCGCGAACCATGCGATGGTTCAGAGTTCCAATGAACAAAGAACGAAACAACAAATCTTCGACAACATAACAAAACACAAATGAAAGATAGTCATAAATGAATAAATAACAAAATAAATTTCTTTTAAAAAAAATCAACCAATTAAAATTAAAACTTTAAAAACTCATTTTTAAAAAATCAATTGTGATAAAAACGACAAGAAAATAAAACAAACCTGTTGAGTAGATACTTCCGTTTTCAGAATTTCTTACTCTTTGTGCGCGCAACACAACCATCGTTATCCACACTAACTCTTGCACATCCTCACAGAATTTCACATTCTGCACATAACTCCACAAAGCTCTACAAATCTTCTTCAAAATCAACCTTTTCACATAACACACTACTGCAAATTCAACATCATAAGCTCTTTGTAAATTTCATATCACATCTTCAAATCAGTACCTAAATCCTGATTCTCACAGCTCTGAATTGATACTTACATTTCAATTCTCATATCTTTGAATTGATACTTACATTTCAATTCTCAGATCTTTGAATTGATACTTACATTTCAATTCTCACATCTTTGAATTGATACTTATGTTTCAATTCTCACATCTTTGAATTGATACTTACATTTTAATTCTCACCTGTGAATTGATACCTTTCAATTCTCTTATCTTTGAATTGATACTTACATTTCAATTCTCACATCTTTGAATTGATACCTACATTTCAATTCCCACTTCCGAATCAGTCCTACATTTCTAATTCATTACATTTGAGGTCGGTCCTTACATTCCGACACTTTCTGTTGAGAATTGACCTACATTTCAATTCTCACTTCAGAATCAGTCCTACATTTTTGATTCTTTACATTTGAGGTCGCTCCTTATATTCGGACACTTTCTGTTGAGAATTGACCTCAATTTCAATTCTCACTTCCGAATCAGTCCTTTATTTTTGATTCATTACATTTGAGGTCGCTCCTTACATTCTGACACTTTCTGTTGAGAATTGACCTCAATTTCAATTCTCACTTCCGAATCAGTCCTTTATTTTTGATTCATTACATTTGAGGTCGCTCCTTACATTCTGACACTTTCTGTTGAGAATTGACCTACATTTCAATTATCACTTCCAAATCAATCCTACATTTCTGATTCATTACATTTGAGGTCGGTCCTTACATTCTGACACTTTCTGTTGAGAATTGACCTAGATTTCAACTCTCACTTTTGAATCAGGCTTACATTCTGACACTTTCTTTTGAGAATTGACATACATTTCAATTCTCACTTCCGAATCAGTCTTACAGTCTGACACCTTCTTTTGAGAATTGACCTACATTTCAATTCTCATTTCCGAATCAGTCCAACATTTCTGATTCTTTACATTTGAGGTCGGTCCTTACATTCCGACACTTTCTTTTGAGAATTCCGACACTTTCTTTTGAGAATTGACCTACATTTCAACTCTCACATCTGAATCAGGCCTACATTTCGGATTCTTTACATTTAGTCCTTACATTCTGACACTTTCTTTTGAGAATTGACCTACATTTCAATTCTCATTTCTGAACCAGTCCTACATTTTTGATTCATTACATTTGAGGTTGGTCCTTACATTTTGACGCTTTCTTTTGAGAACTGACCTACATTTCAATTCTCATTTCTAAATCAGTCCTACATTTCTGATTCATTACATTTGAGAGCGGTCCTTACATTCCGACACTCTTTTTTTTTTAGAATTGGCCTACATTTCAATTCTCACTTCCAAATCAATCATACATCTATGNTCATTTCTGAATCAGTCCTACATTTCTGATTCATTACATTCGAGGTCGGTCCTTACACTCTGACACTCTCTCTCTCCCTCTCTCTCTCTCTCTCTCTCTCTCTCTCTCTCTTTTTGAGTTGATATTTGAATTTCAATTCCCACCTCGGGGTCAACACTTACATTTTGACTCCCATCCTTTGGAAATCTTTGAAATTTCATAACTCAAAATCCACTCTCCGATCCTCAGCGAGAGTCCCTACTCCTTGATTTCAACCAGACGATCACGTGCTAATTCCCTGGCAGAAAGAAATCACACACACAACTCTACATATACTTCTGGGTTTGTTGACTTAGGAGTTTGTATTGGTTTTTGTTGATCTCGTCGGTCAACGACAATATGCGCGGTGTGCTTGCCCAACACACCATACATATTGGGGGTCCATTTGTTGACCTCAACTTTGGTTGAGGTTTAGTTTTTCCTTTTTAGTAGCCTAAGGTCTAGCTGTAGGACTTTTCCTGTTTACTATTCCTAGAAAACTAGATATGGAACCCTCACCACTAGAAATTCCAAACCCTTCTCTACTCAACTTGAAGTTCCACATGTTGGTCTCAACCTTTAAATACTAGTAGGTGGGGTCACTGTGGGGGAAACTCAAGATGAGTCACCCTTAGGATTGCTGAACCTTAAGGTTCACCTTGGGTGTTGGTCTGGAGCTAAGGAACTCACTACACTTATCTGCACCCACAACCACTCACAACCCTGAACTCAAATTTCTAGCCTAGATCCCTTGATCTTTTGGGATACTCATGTAGATGGTCCAGTAAACCTAGTAGCCCTATGGCTATGATTTAGCTAAGAAGACTATGTAGAGGACCCAAAATGGGGTTTCCATTGTTTCATGGCTTATTAGTGAGTTGGTACCTCAAATCTACCAAAATACCCATCTTGGCCTTTTACCCCTAAAACACCCCAAATTATCAAAATACCCCTCCATAGCTCAAAATCCCAAAAATTCCAAAAATTCCTAGAAAATCCAAATAAATCCTAAATATTCCCAATTTCATTTCTCTTAACTACCACATGACCAAATTTGACCAATTTGACCATCTTTATCAAAAATCCCCAAATTTGCCTTTAAAGACCCAAATTTTCCCAAATCCAACTCAAATGTCCATCAATCGGATCTCAATTTACCCCAATTGCAATCCTAAACTCAAATTCACTTTTGATATGACCAAAATAAATGAAATCCAAGCTCAATTGGTCCATAATTTGAACCCACTTTTGATTTGAGTCTAAACCCCAATTTTGACCATATGACCTAATCTCACCAAATTGAACCCATAACCTATTCAATTGGCCTCAATTAATGTTGAAAATCTTTATGACATTCCTATACTTCAAAATCAACCATCAATTGACCTTGTTGAAGCCTCAAATCCATTCAATTTTTCCTAAATCCAAAATTCCTAAATTTAGCCCCAAATTGGCTAAGTCCCCAAATTTCACCCAATTGATTGCCTAAACCTCCAAATTGGCATCCAATTCATGTTGAAAAATCTTAATTAGGTCCCTATTGACTATTTAAAACAATCAATTTAGACTTAGCCCAAGGCTAACCCAAGCTAGACCCAAGCCTAGCACAACATGACCAAATTGATTAAAGTTCAAAATTCTCTCAAATTGACCCTTCAATTGGACTCAAAACCACTTCCATCCATCACCAAAGTTATTCCTTATGATCATCTACACAAAATAAAATAGTTATTTGGGCCAATTGACATGGCTAATCTAGCCCAAACCCAAGTTTTGGTCATTTGCACCCACTTGGATTTATGCACCAAATGTGGCATAACCACCCTAAAGCCACCAAATTAACTCCACCACAGCCATTAGTTAGACTTAGTGATCAGTACAAACATAATGAAATCATCTAACTCAAGCCATGGACCAAAGGACTAGTTGGACTTAGTGACCAGTCCAAATACCATGAAATCACCTAAATCAAGCCATGGACCAAAGGTCCCCCCCTGTGACCAGTCCAAACACCATGAAACCACCTAAATCAAGCCATGGACCAAAGGTCCCCCAAATTAAGGGATACCAAAGGTCCCCCAAATTAAGGGATCTTATTTCCAAAAGTGCACATGCTTAAGATATCTTTGCCAAATCCAAATTTAGGGATCTTATTTCCAAAAATGCACATGCTTAAGATATCTTTGCCAAATCCAAACACATATTACATTAAATTGCTGTGATGGATTCCTCTGGGTTCCCTGAGCTCCTAGCCACCTCCCCCTGGACGGTTGGCCAGCCAAGTGGCTGGAAAATTCCAAAACCGAGAGCCACCACCATGGCACCTCAACCAAATCAAACCTAGAGGCCAGCTCATCCAAATTAAGTTGAAGGCTCCTCTGCCCTCCACCTAAGCACCGCAATGCACCCAAACTTAGTGAGAGCCACCCCATGACCATTTTTATAAAAACTCACCTCCCATGGCCATGGGAGGTGTGCTAAAAATTTCTTCCCCATAGCCTTTTTAATAAAAACTCACCTCCCACGGCCATGGGAGGTGTGCTGAAATTTTCTTAGAGAGGCCTCTCCAAACTTCACACAAAGCTTCCCTAAGATCCCCTCGGTGCATTCCAACCATTTTCGCTCACCCATTCTTATTGTCGGAGCTCAATTTTGAGCTTGAAACCCTGCCAGAAACCAGGACATAACCCAATACACCTCCAGACTCCACCAAACTTCAATTGCTTGTGCCCACGCCTTCATAAGAGTGAAAGAAGCCAAAGCCTCATAAAATCCCCCTTCCAAAGAGCCTCTACCATCCAAAATCTGAAATTGAGCTTGGTCGAATTCATACCTAGGCCTTACACCAAAACCAGGGACTCAATCCTTAGCCTCCTTGGACCCCAACAAACGTGCGGAGCACCTCTGATTGAAGCCTCCCTTCTCAGAGCATAGGTATAAAACTTCTCCTTCTTCCGAGCTTATTTTGATTCTGCATTTACTTAAGCTTGATTTCATGGCATCTTAATAGTATGGATGTGTTCGTCTCACATAAACGAGTCCATAGCATCAAACTCTAAACGATTTGATTGAGTCTAGGCTGAGATCTTGAGGTTTTAGTGTGGACGGGCACGGGATCATTCTATCAANAAAGCACATTTGCATTAAATTGCTGTGATGGATTCCTCTGGGTTCCCTGAGCTCCTAGCCACCTCCCCCTAGACGGTTGGCCAGCCTAGTGGCCGAAAAATCCCAAAACTGAGAGCCACCACCATGGTACCTCAACCAAATCAAACCTAGAGGCCAGCTCAGCCCAAGTTAAGTTGAAGAGCTCCTCTGCCCTCCACCTAAGCACCACAATGCACCCAAACTTAGACCCTGAGAGCCACCCCATGGCCATTTTTATAAAAACTCACCTCCCACGGCCATGGAGGTGTGTTGAAATTTTCTTAGAGAGGCCTCTCCAAACTTCACACAAAGCTTTCCTAAGATCCCCTCAGTGCATTCCAACCATTTTCGCTCACCCATTCCTATTGTCAGAGCTCAATTTTGAGCTTGAAACCCTGCCAGAAACCAGGACATAACCCAATACACCTCCACACTCCACCAAACTTCAATTGCTTGTGCCCACACCTTCACAAGAGTGAAAGAAGCCAAAGCCTCATAAAATTCCCCTTCCAAAGAGCCTCTACCATCCAACACCTGAAATTGAGCTTGGTCGAATTCATACCTAGGCCTTACACCAAGACCAGGGATTCAATCCTTAGCCTCCTTGGATCCCAACAAACGTGCGGAGCACCTCTGTTTGAAGCCTCCCTTCTCAGAGCATAGGTATAAAACTTCTCCTTCTTCCGAGCTTATTTTGATTCTGCATTTACTTAAGCTTGATTTCATGGCATCTTAATCGTATGGATGTGTTCATCTCACTTAAACGAGTCCATAGGATCAAACTCTAAATGATTTGATTGAGTCTAGGCTGAGATCTTGAGGTTTTAGTGTGGACGGGAACGCGATCATTCTATCAAGGACGATGATGGGGAGCTGTTCGATCAAGCGTGTATCAAATGAACGGGGGAGATCGAGCCGGACAGCACTTCGGGACGTAAACCTCGGGTCGAGTCAGCAGCTACGTGGACGGCTACGTCTAACCAGAGCGCGCCACGCATGCCTTCGGAGTTGCCTAGGATCTAGTCAGTACGTGTTGTTTAAATAGATAAATAGGACTTTTTCTTCNACGGGGGAGATCGAGCCGGACAGCACTTCGGGACGTAAACCTCGGGTCGAGTCAGCAGCTACGTGGACGGCTGCGTCTAACCAGAGCACGCCACGCATGCCTTCGGAGCTGCCTAGGATCTAGTCAGCACGTGTTGTTTAAATAGATAAATAGGACTTTTTCTTTTTTATTTAAATAGCCTTAACTTAGAAAATTCATAACTTTGTGTAGAAAAATCACAAAAATAAAAAAAAATACCCACTTGCTTAGTGAACAAAGGATAACAATGTGGATCAAATTTCAATTCCATTTAATGTATATTTTATTTTTAATTAATTAAACACTCTTTTGAATCATTTGATTCTCCATGCATAATGGCACATCACCTTGGCTTGGAAATTTAGCATGTTGTAACCTGTGTCAGGGGAAGTATGCTCTGATTTTTCTAAAGTCAGAGGAGCTTCCTATACAGAGACCCATATTTTTCAAGTTATTTCACATTATTTCTTTAAAAAAATCATGGAAATTAGGATATTGGTTATAAAATCCTAAGAAGATTTTGGAAGGTCCACCATGGCTAGAAAAACCTTTGGAAATAATTTCATGGGTCAAGTCATTTAAAATATCTTTAAATTTTACAAATACTGAATCACTAAGATAATTAATTTTGGAAAATATAAACAATTAAATGACTTGATTTTTGATCTCCAGTTTGATTTATGATTAAGAGAACTCATCATAAAAATTTCAAAATATTTTGAGTTAATTTGACACCTTAAGTTGATTTTTAAGGATAAATAGCACTTTTAACACTTAAATGATTTTTAAAAATCAAAATATACCTCAAAAAATTATGAAACTTAGTTTTTTTGAGTTTTCTGTGATTAGAGGTATTTTCTAAAAATAAAATGATTTCTAAAATAAAATTTTAATTTTAGCCTTTTTAATATTTAAATAATTAAAAATTCATAAAAATCATAAAAATAATAAAACTCATGAAAATGTTCTTAATTGCTTCCTAATCACTTAGAAACAATTAGAATAATTTTCCTGATTTTCTAAATAAAGATATTGAATTTCAAAGATTAAAAATAATTTTTAAAACGCTAAAAATGAGTTTTCATTAAAGTAATTCTAATAAATCAAGGAAAAATCAGAAAAAAATAAAATTTACTCCTCTAAGATTTTTGGCCTTAGAGAGATTTTTAAAAAATACAAAACTTAATTTTCACCACTTAAAATATTTCATTTCTATTAAATAACCCAGAATTTAAAATAATTCTAATAAATCACAGAGAATTCAAAAAAATATGAAGTTTAATCCAAAGCCTTCTATAGCCTAGTTCTACCTTCAGTAAAAATTTCAAGGGATTAGAGTTTACCTTGGTCAAGTTAGGAATTTTCTTTGAAAAATTCTATTTTTGCATGAAAATAATTACATAAATTAAATTAAATTTTGAAAAATCACATTTTCTCCTCTGATGTCTTAATTGACCCATGACTGAGGTAGGATAAAAATTTTAAAGTCATTTGAATTGAATTTGACAAATTATGAAGTGTTAGGGCCTTAGGGGCAAATGTGTAATTTTGGAAATTTAGCCTTAATTAACACTTAGGCTTAATTCAAGGAGGGAAAATGGGTAACATCTGATCTTAATCAATTTATTTGATACTTGAAACACAAGGGTTTAATTGGTAGAAACCAATTCCACCTTCCACATTAAAAAAAATTAAGATTAATAAATTTCTAAATTATAAAAAATTGGAAGTTTATTAAAATTAAATGATCCTGGACTTAGGGGTATAACTTTTGAAGCCAATAATTAATCAATTTAATATCCCTATTTTGATTTTTAAATAGAATCCAAATCATGAATCATGACCACTTAAGGTTTACCCCCTCTCCACTAATTAAGACACTCACCTAGGTCTTAAGGGCTTAGTGGTGACTTAGGCTAAATTAAAAATTAATTAAACATTAAGACACTCACCTAGGTCTTAAGGGCTTAGTGGTGACTTAGGCTAAATAAAAAATTGTTAAACTAATTAAGACACTCACCTAGGTCTTAAGGGCTTAGTGGTGACTTTGGCTAAATCAAAATTAACTAAATAAGACACTCGCCTAGGTCTTAAGGGCTTAGTGGTGACTTGGGCTAAATCAAAATTGACTAAATGAGGATTAGAGAAAGAAACATAATTAAATCAAACATCCTTGAAACACCACTAAGCCCAATTAGGTAGAGAAATAAACATAACTAAATCAAACATCCTTGAAACACCACTAAGCCCAATTAGGATTAATAATTTGGCTAAGTGTTTAAATTACACTAACTTGCCTCTTTAAGGGTCTTCACCCACATAATTTTCAAATTAAATGATAAATGATAATTAACCTATTCTTAGGGATAATTGAAACATCACGGCTCACTGAGTAATAGGGGTATTTACAGGATAAACCATGAAGCAACATAATACGTTTAAATGGACTCGAGGCTTTTCACCAGTTGGTGACAAAGAGACATGAACCTGCTTCCCCCTCCTAACTTGTTGGATACCTCAGAGGCCTACTAAACTTAATATTCTTCGCTCAATGAAATCAGAACTTTACTTTTTCTGCTCTTCATAAATGCCCTCACATGCATTTTTAAGTTTCACGTGGTGGAACGAGAAGACTCGTCAGGTACGCTTTTACAGTTTATAGTACCGTCTTTCTTCTGCCTTTCCTTACATATTTTATATGTTAACCATAACCATAACCAAAACCAAAACTAAAATCAACCAAGATAAAATTCACCGCCAGAACATTCAAAAAACCAAAACCAAAGCTAAAACTAAAATCAACCAAGATAAAATTCACCCCCACAACATTCAAAATGTAAAACAACTCAAAATTTAATCACAAACATCACACAAAACTACAATTGCAACTAAATTAAGACGTCTCTATCCAAAATTTAATCACAAACATCATATAAAACCACAACTTTAACTTAATTAAGATGTCTCTATTTGATGATCGACTAAAACTAAAATCAACCAAGATAAAATTCACCCCCACAACATTCAAAATATAAAACAATTCAAAGACACAACATCACACAAAAACCACAACTTCAACTTAATTAAGATGTCTCTATCGGATGATCGGGAATTCCTCGGAGTAGGCAACCTGAATTAAGATGTCTATATCGGATGATCAGGAATTCCTTGGAGGAGGTAACCTATGGTTGCTAATCGAGGTCTTCCCACGGTCTAAATGAAATTATGGAACTCATTAAGTTGAGTTTAGTAAATTCATTTGGACATAAAATGTCTCCATTGGAAGATCGGGAACCCCTAGGAGGAGGTAACCTACGGTTGCTAACGAGGCTTCCCACGGTTTTAATGAAATTATGGAACTCATTAAGTTGGGTTTAGTAAGTTCATTTGGACTAAGTGAATCCATTAAAAAATAGTGATGCCTCATTAAGTTGGGTTTAGTAAGTTCATTTGGACTAAGTGAATCCAATAGAAAATAGTGATACCAGAACGAGGGAACCCTCATTAAGTTGGGTTTAGTAAGTTCATTTGGACTAAGTGAATCCAATAGAAAATAGTGATGTAAGTTGGGGTTTAGTAAGTTCATTTGGACTAAGTGAATCCAATAGAAAATAGTGGTGCCGGAATGAGGGAGTAACCTACGGTTGCTAACGAGGCTTCCCACGATTTAAATGAAATTATGGAACTCATTAAGATTGCTTGGACTAAGTGAATCCAATAGAAAATAGTGATGCCGGAACGAGGGAACTGTAGGATCCTAATCGGTGTTGCTCTAATTAACTTTATATGCTCTCTATAAAATTTAAAGAACTTCAACCATAGGGCCACCTGATTTGACATTATAGCTTGACACACTAGATAACTCAAACTCATCGCGGCGAGGAGCTTGGAGCTAGCATGGTGGGCTGCACGGCCATCTTCAACAGCAAAACCTTTCTTCCCCAGCTAAACCAATCTTCCTTCCTTAGACTTAAACAACAAAGCCATAGGACTTCGAGGTTGCTTGCTTATGCAACGTAAATCCTCTCCTTATCTTTAGGACTTTGCATAGCTTTGCTGTATAATATAAGCCCTAACTCGTCTTAAGATTCTGAGGTTGTCGTTTGTCACAACATAAATCATCACATCTTCTAAGCTATTTGTGTGATCATTTCACACAAATGTAAGCCCTAACTGATAAAATTAGCAGGATGAAACACCTAAATATTTTTCCTCAAAACTGAAGCCAAACATTAGGATAGCTTGGGAAGTCACTGAGGTTCTCCTTTGGATCCATGGATCCCATAGTTCTTTTTCCTTTGGATTCTATAATAAAATGTTCCAAATTTGAACCAATCCATTTTCACACCTCTACTTCTTCCTTTGGATTCTACAATAAAATGTTCAAAATTTGAACCATTCCCTTTTCACACCTCTACACCGATTTCGTTGAAGAGTCCTACCCTTTGAAATTCCTTGAAGATAATATTTCTTGATTTTTATTGAGAGTTATTTCGTTGAAGAGTCCTACCCTTTGAAATTCCTTGAAGATAATATTTCTTGATTTTTATCGGGTCTCATTGAAAAGTCCTACCCTTTGAAACTCCTTGAAGATAATATTTCCTGATTTTTATCGAAACATTGAAAAGTCCTACCCTTTGAAACTCCTTGAAGATAATATTTCTCCTGATTTTTATCGAGGTTGGAGTCCTACCCTTTGAAATTCCTTGAAGATAATATTTCCTGATTTTTATCGAGAGTCTTCTAAGTATTTCTTAATTTTTATCGAGAGTCTTCTTAGGTGTTCCAAATTTGAACCAATCCCCTTTCACACCTCTACGTCCGATTTCGTTGAAGAGTCCTATATAAAATGTTCCAAATTTGAACCAATCCCCTTTCACACCTCTACGTTCGATTTTGTTGAAGAGTCCTACTCTTTGAAACTCCTTGAAGATAATATTTCCTGATTTTTATCGAGAGTCTTCTTAGGTGACTTTAGATTGAACCAATCCCCTTTCACACCTCTACGTCCGATCTCATTGAAAAGTCCTACCCTTTGAAATTTTTATTCTACAATAAAAATGTTCCAAATTTGAACTAGTCCCCTTTCACACATCTACGTCCGATTTCGTTGAAGAGTCCTACCCTTTGAAATTCTCTTTCACACCTCTACATCTGATCTCATTGAAAAGTCCTCCCCTTTGAAACTCCTTGAAGATAATATTCACACCTCTACGTCTGATTTCGTTAAAGAGTCCTACCCTTTGAAATTCCTTGAAGATAATCTTTCTGATTTTTATCGAGAGTCTTCTTAAGTGACTTTAAAATGTTCCAAATTTGAACCAATCCCCTTTCACACCTCTACGTCCGATTTCGTTAAAGAAGCTACCCTTTGAAATTCTTTGAAGATAATATTTCTTGATTTTTATCGAGAGTCTTCTTAGGTGACTACCCTTTGAAACTCCTTGAAGATAATATTTCCTGATTTTTATCGAGAGTCTTCTTAGGTGAATATAAAATGTTCCAAATTTGAACCAATCCCCTTTCACACCTCTACGTTCGATTTTGTTGAAGAGTCCTACTCTTTGAAACTCCTTGAAGATAATATTTCCTGATTTTTATCGAGAGTCTTCTTAGGTGACTTTAGATTGAACCAATCCCCTTTCACACCTCTACGTCCGATCTCATTGAAAAGTCCTACCCTTTGAAATTTTTATTCTACAATAAAAATGTTCCAAATTTGAACTAGTCCCCTTTCACACATCTACGTCCGATTTCGTTGAAGAGTCCTACCCTTTGAAATTCTCTTTCACACCTCTACATCTGATCTCATTGAAAAGTCCTCCCCTTTGAAACTCCTTGAAGATAATATCTTGATTTTTATCGAGAGTCTTCTTAGGTGGCTTTGGTCATTTAAGATGTAATTAACTATAACCTGATTTTTATCAAGAGTCTTCTTAAATGACTTTGGTCATTTAGGATGTGATTAACTATAGAGGCTTGCCCTTATAGGAAGCATGTCCAAACCCAACTTAATATAAACCCTATTTAATCCTTTATATTAAATCATGGAAGTTGTCGGCAAATACAAAGGTTTTGCAGACCAAATGGACGTCATACTTTTCTTAGTTTATTTGATCGAGCCTCATCCTCAAGTCTTGTGTTTATCCTTCGGGATAGATACAAGATTTGAGGTACAGTGTTGTTTCATTTTAAACTACAAAAAATATGGGTCAGTTTGATTTCTTACTTCAATGTCCTTCCAAAGCGGGCAACGAGATTTCGATTCCGGTAATCGATAGCTTCTTACGAGCAACTCCCCTCCAAACCCAAAATAATGCCGACAAGACCAACATTTGAAATCGAGCTTGATCGAATTCATACCTAGGTCTTTCACCGTAGCAAGAGGTTTAATCCCTAGCCTCCTTGGACCTTTACGAACGTGCCGAGAATCTTTGATCAGAGCTTCCATTCTCAGTGCAGAGGTATTGAACTCCCCCTCTTCCTGAGCCTATTTTGATTCTCCATTTAATTAGGCTTAATTTAATTGCATGATTACCATATGGATGTCTTCATCACACCTAGATGATCATTTAGAAACAAATAACACTTAATTTTGTTAAGAAATGAGTGAGATCTTAAACGTTAAAAATGTATGGTTCTCGGGCTAAGGCATTGGGGATGATGACAGGGAGCCGTCCGATTGCGTGTTTATCTCATCAATGGATGAGATCTGGCCGGATAAAACCTTCATATATGAACCGCAGGCAGAGTCGACGCTGAGGTGGATGGCGGGGTCAAATGGGAGCACGTCGTGTGGAGTTTTGGAGCCGCTTGGGATCTAGTCAGCTCCGCGCATTTAGATATATAAATAGGGTATTTTTTATTTAAATAAATAGCCCTAACTTCAAAAATCCATATCTTGGTGTAAAAAATCACAAAAATAAAATAAAAATACCCTCTTGCTCAGTGAATATAGGACAATAATGTGAAAATAATTTGAAGTTTTTTTTTATGCATATTTTCTTTTTAATTAATTAAATATTATTTGAGTCTTTTAATTCTCCATGCATGTAGACATTTCACCCTGACTTGAAATTTTGGCATGTTGTTGCCTCTGTCTTAGGGAATATCCTCTGATTTTTCTAGAGTTAGAGGATATCTCTAGACAGAGATCCATATTTTCCAAGTTTATGTCTATTATTTGCATAAATCAATCATAATAATTATTATATTACTTAGAGAAATCCAAGAAAATTTTGGAAGGTTTGCTATGACCAGAGAACCCTTTGGAAAATATTTCATGGTTAAGTCATTAAGAGTGCACTTGATTTCCACCAACCTTAAAGCACAAGTAAAATTAATTTTAGGAAACCCAAACATCTAAATGTCTTATATTTTAATATTCACTGTGATTTAAAGTTCAGAGAACACCCCATAAAAATTTCAAAACATTTAGAGCTCATTTAATAACTTAAATTGATTTTTCAAGTTAAATGTCATTTTTAACACTAAAATGATTTTAAATAATTAAAATATAACTAAAAAAATTATAAAAATTGGTTTTTGGAGTTCTCTGTGATCAGAGAAATTTTCTAAAAATAAAATGGTAATTAAAATAAAAACTTCATCTTTAACATATTTTTAATATTTAAATAATTAAAAAATGATAAAAATCACAATAACAAAATTCATGAAAATGTTCTAAGTTATTTCTTAAGGACTTTAGAACAATTGGAATATTTTTCCTAATTTTCTAAGTGAAGATATTGAATTTTGAAGCTTAAAATAATTTTGAAAGGCTAAAATTGAATTTTCACTAAATTAATTCTAAAAATTCAACGAAAAATAAAAAAAGTTATGAAATTTGTTTCTCTAGGTTCCTTGGCCATAGAGAGATTTTATAAAAATATAAAACTTAATTTTCCACATTCAAAATATTTCATAATTAATCAATACTCCAAAACTTAAAATAATTCTTAAAATTCATATATAACTCAATAAATCATGAAATTTGGCCCCAATGCTTCTCTAGTCTAAGGGCCAATTTGGGGCAGATTATTTAGGTGAGGGGTTTTTTCAAAATGCCGCCTTAGTGTTTGGAGCCTTACGTTCACACGGATTATACCTGCCGTAGTGCATTAACTTTTGTGAATCCTTAATAGTTTTGTGCCGTGGGGTGGGGGCTGCATCCCGCGTTTGACTCGTGATATTGCCCTAGTTACCCATCTTCTCCCTCACGCTCTCCCTCCCTGGAGATGAATATATGGCTTGAAACTTTTTATATGGCTCATTGAATATATGGCTTGAAATTGTTGCATTTATCCATAACATTCATTTGTAACATTAATTGAATATATGGCTCAAAACTGTTGCATTTATCTGTAAAATAGTTTTGTAACATTCATTCATTGGTGGCATTTATCTGTTCATTTGTAAATTTCATACTGGAGATGAGGATATGGCTCGAAATTGTTTTGAATGCATTTAAAGTGCTACAAATTTCATTTTGATATAGCAATAGGATGCAGCCGTTAATAGCTTTGTGAAAAGCAATTTCATTGATATGCAATTTTATCAAAAAATGAGTGTGTATGGCAGTTGAATATATGGCAGCTGGAGATGTATGTATGACTCATAACTATTTTGAATGCATTTAAAAAGCTAAATATTTCATTTTGGTACAACAATAGGATGCAGCCTCTAATAACTTCG
Source organism: Phalaenopsis hybrid cultivar (assembly GCA_002079205.1). Lineage (NCBI taxonomy): Eukaryota > Viridiplantae > Streptophyta > Magnoliopsida > Asparagales > Orchidaceae > Phalaenopsis > Phalaenopsis hybrid cultivar. The sequence continues at coordinate 106,416 of JXCR01147916.1, read as the reverse complement.
TGAAAAGCAATTTCTTGATAAAAAATGAGTGTGTATGGCAGCTAGAGATGAAAATGTATTGCAGATGAAGGCGTGGTGTTATGATGCTGCGTTAAAAATTTCTATATGGCAACTGTCTCATTAGTTGTTCCTCGACATGTATGAGAAGTTGCATTTAGGAATACACAATATGGGGGTTTCAGTAGAGTTGGATTCCATGACATATATTAGAAGTTGCTTATTACACATGTACTTGATAGTTGTAGTAGTGTTTTCCATGGATAATCATAGCAATGTACTCTTACATAATTGGATAATAAAACATGTTCGATGCCTTACTGTGGATGTAGGTCTTTGACCGAACCACATAAATCCTTTGTGTAATTTTTGTTTTTTTGTTTTTCTTTTTAGCAAATCTCGACACTGTTGTTGGTTAATTATGTGGATGTTGGTTCATTTTTCTTTTTACATTTTTTTGATTCCATGACATGTATGTATGTTGATTCATTTTTAGAAGCTATTCTTAATATGTTTTTATTTAGAATAGTTACAAGACACTGATGTTTAATCATGTCTAAAGTAGTTGAAGGGGGCCAGTCCGCAATGAGGGATAAAGACGTTACAAATAATTTTTTTGATCCTTGTATTAAAGAAATAGAACTGAGGAATAAACCAACAATGTATTTTAATAAGAAAGGGTGGCTAAGCATTGCAAAAAGAATCAAAGAATTGACTGGCAAGGATTGCGACCGGCTTAAATTTAAAAATAAATGGGACCAACTGAAGAAGGAATGAAAAATATGGAAGGAGTTGAAACGTGGATCTACCGGTCTGGGTTGGGATCCGATTATAAGGACAATTGATGCTCTAGTTGAATGGTGGGCTGAAAAACTAGAGGTAAATTTCTATATAATCAATGAATTGTTAACTTCACAAATTGTTTTCTCTAATTATAATTTTTTAAATATCCCCTCTAAATGTTATACCACAGGCGATACTGACAGCGAAGAAGTACAAACAGTGCGGAATAGAGCCAAAATTTGAAGAGAAACTTGACATAATGTTTAAATGGGTTGTCGCAACGGGAAAGTTTTCATTAAACCCTACTGAAAGCTATTTTACAGGGATACCAGATAAGATCACACCTGAGCCATTGACACCCAATGAAGAAGTGCATATCATTAACTAGAGGAATATGGGGGAGTCCAGTATAAATTTAAAGAGGCCAAGGATTGCTAAGAAAAATAAAGAGAAGAAACATTCTGTGAACACCTCCTTTGATCGTTTAATTGAAGCTTTTGCAGCTCCACCAATATTTGATTCTAACATATTTGACTGTCTTAGGATTTTGGGAACTATTCATGAAGTTGTGGCCAACAAACGATTTCACGCAGAGTGTGTGAAAAAACTTGAGGATTCAACTCAAATAAAAATTTTCATGGCGGTAGAGCCTGAATTGCGTCTCAATATTTGTGGGTTTTGGTCGATGAATGATATTTTTTTGTATTGTATATGTATTTGTTGCAGAAATATGAACTTTTACTTATGTCGATTTTTTTTAAATGTTTGGAACTTCTAATCATGTTATATTTTTTTAAAATCTTTGTACCTTCTACATATGTACCAGTTACTGGTTGATGCTTTATTTATAAGTTGCGTATTATATGTTCTGAATTTGAACAATTAATATTTGGTAGTGTTGCAACAATATCTTATTATGCACTAATTATGTTTACATCTTATACCATTTAGGATGGATCCACAACGTGTGCGTCATAGAAGAATGACATTTGTTACAGCCATTGCGATATTGTTGTTGGATTATTACCGGAGTAGCACTGCTCGCATTCCCCGCATGACATCCAGCTTTGTTGGAGACAAATGGGTTGGTAAAATGCTTTCTGGCCATCCAATAAAGTTTACAAATATTTTCAAAATGACAGCACCAGTTTTTATGGATCTTTTACATGAGTTATGCCTAAATCACGGCCTCCAGGGTTCTTCTAGAACGACGTGTAGGGAGGTGTTGGCTATAATACTGTACATTCTATCACAAAATGAATCAATTAGAGAAGCTATGGAAATACTTCAACATTCTTCTGAAACAATAAGTCGTTACTTTTCTAAAGTCATACAGGCTCTTGTTAGCTTAGTAACTAAAATAATTAAATCGGATGATCCATCATTTGCTACCACTCCAGAAAAAATTGCCAACGATCCTCAATACATGCCATATTTCAAGGTAACTATGAGTGATTTATTTTATAACTTGTCATATGATTCATAATATAATTACTATCTAACAAACAATTAAATAGAATCATATTGGTGCAATTGATGGTACACACGTTGATGCCCGACTACCCAACCACGAGAAGGTTGCATACATCGGTCGGAGTGGTTCAACAACTCAAAATGTCATGGTTGTATGCGACTTCAACATGTGCTTTACTTTTGTATTGGCGGGCTGGGAAAGGAGTGCACATGACAGTCAGATTTTCTCATTTGCCACTAGGAATAGATCGTAGTGTTTCCCTCACCCCCCCATCAGTTTATTTTTACTTTGCAATTTGTTTATTTGAGCATGTAATTTTTTTACTTAGCAGTGTTTTTTGTATTAGGAAAAAATTATCTGGTTGATGTCGGATATTCTATGCAAAGGGGATACCTGAAGCCCTATCCTGACAAAAGATATCATCTTCCTGATTTTGAGAGAGCAAGTGGCATTGTCCGTGGCAGAAAGGAAATGTTTAATAAACATCACTCATATTTACGCAGGGTAATTGAAATAACATTTGGGGTTTGGAAGAAGAAATGGGTCATCCTACGTGATATGTCGTCATATCCTTTCCAAAAGAAGGTGCATATTGTGGCTGCAACAATGACACTACATAACTTCATCCAAAGACATTCCTCACAATCAGGTACAGACTTTAGTATGGCTGACAATGACGAACTGAATGTCTTCGACCAAAATCATGGAATTGTGGGTGGGAGTTCATTACCTGAGGATCATGTAGACTCTAACGAATTTGGAGATCAGGAAAGTGAAGGTTTGGCTGATATGATTGCTTTAAGGGAGTCTATTACAGATGCTATTTGTGGTTGTTGATCTACCAAGTTTTCCTTTAAATAAGGTTATAGGTTGATATTCATATGTATTTAATTTTGGTTACTTTTAAAATACCTTAAACCGAAATTGATTCTTTTGTTATTTACGCAGTTATACAAACATGACTTCCAGGATATCAAGTATAGGCAGAGGGATATTAAGTTATTATGGGCTACCGTCTTCGTTGCTAACGTCACACAAGAAGCGTAGCTTTGGGAGGCAGTTCTATAGTTGTGTCTGAGGTGTTTCAGCTCGTTGTGGTTTCTTCCGATGGGCTAATAGTCCCACGTATTACACTGCCAGTAGTCATGCCAGCAGTCATGTGAATCTAATGTTTTCTCAGGCTGACCGTGCAGTTGAAGACTGACGTAGCTAGAGTCTTAAGTTAAATATTTTAATATTTCTCCTTGTCGTTGTACTTGTATTTGTACTTTTTTTGGTTCTCCTGGTACTCATTAGAATGTGAGAACTGTATTGTATCTTTTCGAACCCTGTCATTATCGTATGTTTCTGCACTATATGTTTCTTTTCTACTAATAAGCTATTCTGAATAAGCTGCCCAAACAGTTTTATCAGATAGGAGCAGGAATGTCATTTAACCACCAATAAGTTAGTCTGAATAAGTTGCCCCAAACAGCAAGCTAGATTATTCTGATAATCTGCAGATTATCAGATTATCAGAATAATCTGCTTAACAGCAGATTGTAAATAATCCACAGCTGCGCCAAACATAGCCTAAGTCTACCTCCATAAAAAAATTTCAAGGGATTAAGCTTTGCCTTGGTTAAGTTATGGAAATTTCTTTAAAAAATCCTATTTTTGCATTAAAATAAATATGTAAATTAAATTAAATGTTGAAAAATCACATTTTCTCTTTTGATGTCTTAATTGACCCATGAGTGAGGTGGGAAGAAAATTACATAGTCATTTGAATTAAGTTTCACAAATTATGAAGCGATAGAGCCTTAGGGGCAAAAATGTAATTTTGGAAATTTGGCCTTAATTAACATTTATGCTTAATTCAAGGAGAGAAAAGGGTAACCTTTGATTTTAACTAACTTAATTGGATGATTGAAACATAAGGGGATTAATTGCTAGAAACCAACCTCACTCTTTCTATAATTAAGGGATAAATTTGTAATTCCTTAAATTAATAAAATTTCGAAGTCTATAAAATTAAATGATATTAAACTTAAGGGTATGACTTTGGAAGTTGATAACTCACTAATACAATACCCCTACTTGATTTTCAAATTCCACTTAAGTGTTTTGAAAGTGAATAATTATTATCACTTAAAAATTCAACTTCTTTCAAAATTACAAGGGCATCTACCAAAATCTCAATGACTTAGTAGTGACCTAGGCTAAATCAAATTTGGTTAAGTGAGGATTAGAAAAGTGAACATAATTAAAAATTGAACAACTTTAAAACACTATAAGCCCAAATTAAAAAAATCGACAAAGTGTTTCAATAACATTAACTAGCCTGTTTAAGGGTTTTCACCCACATAATCCTCAAATTAAATTATAAGTGATAATTACCTTACTCTTAGAGATAATTGAAACATCAATGTTCATTGAGTACTGAAGGTATTCATAGGATGAATTTTTAAGCAGCAAAATAAGTTTAAATGAGCTCGAGATTTTTCATCAGGTAGTAAGAGGGAAGCATCGATCTACTTTTCCCTCTAGACCTGTTGGATACCTCAGAGGTCCACTAAAGTTAATACGTTTTTATTAACAAAAATCATCCTTAATCAAACCTATAGGGACCCACCAAGATATGTCCTAGGTTTAGGTAGGTCACTAAAACCTTACTTTTTTGCTTTACATAAAATGCTATAAAATGCTTTTTGAGTTTCAGGTGGTGTAACGAGAAGACTCACCAGGTACGCTTTAATAGTTTATAGCATTGTCTTTTCTTAAGCTTTCCACACTGTGCTTACTTTCCTACATGTATGAAAAAAGCATAAACTTGCATGCTAAACAAAAATGTCACCCTGCATGAAAACTAAAACTGTCACGATATCCACAAAACTAAAACCTAAACCAAAACTAAAATCAATCAAGATAAAAATCACATCCACAACATTCAAAATATAAAACAACTCAAAATTTAATCACAAACATCACACAAAACAACAACTACAACTAAATTAAGACATATTTATCGGATGATTGGAAATCCTTCAGAGGAGGTAACTTACGGTTGCTAATGAGGCTTCCCACAGTCTAAATGAAATTATGGAACTCATTAAGTTGAGTTTAGTAAAATCATTTGGACTAAGTGAATCCAATAGAAAATATTGGTGCCGGAACAAGGGAACCGTAGGATCCTAACCTATGTCGCTCTAATCAACTTTAACATCCCCCATAAAATTTAAAGAACTACAACCATAGGGCCGTCTGATTTGACATCATAACTTGACACCCTAGAAAACTTAAAATAGCCATGACGAGGAGCTTGGAGCTAGCATGGTGGGTAGCACGACCATCTTCAACAGCAAAACATGTCTTCCCTAACTAAACCAACTTCCTTCCTTAGAATTAAACAAACAGTTCATAGGATTTAGAGGTTATCTGCCTAGTGCAACATAAATCCTTAACTCATCTTTAGGCCTTTGTACAACTCTGTTGTACAATCTGAGCCTTAACTCGTCTTAGGATTCTGATGTTGTCGTTCGTCATGACCTAAATCCTCACATCTTCTAGGTTATTTGTGCGATCGTTTCACATGAATTTAAGCCCTAAATAAAAAAATTTGCGGAATGAAACACTTAAATATTTCTCCTCAAAATGGAAGCTAAACTATAGGACAGACTGGGAAGTCACTAAGGTTCTCCCCTGATCTATGACATCCCCTAATTCTTCTTATTTTGGACTCAATAATAAATGTTCCATATTTGAACAATTCCCATTTCACACCTCTTTGTCTGATTTTGTTGAAAAGTCCCAACCATTGAAATACTTGAAGATAATATTTCTTGATTTTTATCAAGAGTTTTCTTAGATGACTTTGGTCATTTATGATGTAATTAACTTTAGGGGCTTGTCCTTATAGGAAGCTTGTACGAACCTAGCTTAATATAAACCCTAGTTAGTTCTTCATATTAAATAGGGGAAATTTTTGGCAAATAAAATGGTTTCACAGACCAAACGGACGTCATATATTTTTTAGTTTATTAGATGAAGCCTCATCCTCAAGTCTTATGTTTATCCTTTGGGATAGATACAAGGTTTGAGGTATAGTGCTCTTTGATTTAAACTATGAAAAATATGAGGTCAGTTTGATTTCATATTTTTTTAAGCCTAAATTTAAATGTAAATCAAATTTTCTTCCGAAGCGGGTAACAGGATTTTGATTTTGATGACTGACAACTTCTTACGGGCAACTCCATAAAGCAAAATAGCGCCAACAATGGGTATCATTATGATTGGGCCAAATTATGGACTTGGGGATCCTTTTACAATTTTTTTGATTTGCAGTCAATGCCAAGTGCCATTCGATAGTTGGGAAAAAGTTTTACTACCATGGGAGCCCATGATCCCTATTGATGATCTGTATGTTGGTAATGGAAATGAAGCACTAAATGCTATTATAGATCATTCTTCACATGCTTCAACTCCATTAATAACACCAACAATAGGAAGTTTGATTGCTTTGGAGAGGAAATTGAAGAAAATTGAAAGGGAACTTCAGAGTATTATGAATGCAGTGGGAGATCTTAAGTACCTTATTAAACACCTTGATTGGAGAATGAAAGAAAATTTTGATCATACTCGAACTTTTGAAGCATGATCAATTTGGATGTTTAACGAAAATGGGTGGATCGAAGAAAATTCGACAGATAAATTCCCGTACCGATCCTTCTACAGCCTATATTTTTATTACCAATCCATGAGAGATATTAGAGGAGGTGAAAGCACTGAAGATGAAGTGGAATGACTGAAGACTTTGGATTCTCTACTTCCATAAGAATATTTATGAATTGGATGTAATTGTGTGGATTTAATTTGATTTGATTTGGTTTATTTATGCTTTAGAATTTTGAACTTTGATTATGTGTATAGTTTTGTGTCAGTGTTTAGTGTTGAGGCTTGATTTTGTTGCTGATTTATAATTAGTTTGCTTAATAGGTGTAAATATGCGATCTGTGAAATATGTTTATAAAAAGTGTATTTTCATAAATAAGAGTTAGTTTATTATTGTTTGTGAAAAGATTGTTTGTGAATGTTTATTTGTGAATTATTGTTAGATAAAAAATTGTGTTTAAAAATACTTAAAAAACTTTGGAGTAAATTGAAAGGAAATTAAAAATTTGAAAAAATCAAAATAGTGAATTTCAGGCCTTCAGCGCCGACGGCACTGGCATGGGCGCCGACGGCGCCTTCGACCCGAGAGTAGTAATAACCCTTTTAATTTGCGATTTTCACCGTAAAACTTCCATTTTTACCCTTAAAGTCACCTTTAAACTTCAGATTTCACACTTAGGGCTTGATTTTGGGCAAATTTGAGGCGATTTAGAGGCAAAGGAACTTCGGATTTCATTTTCTCTAGGTAAGAGCTACACTTTAAAGTAAAAATGTTTTATTTTCAACAAATATTTTTCTCACATTACCTAAATCTAAAAGTTTTGTTTTTTTTTTTGTGAGATTTTGAGAAAATGCTTTGGTGAAAAACTTTTACTTAGTGGATTTAAGTTTAAAGTGTTTTACATTTTGATTTTCAGAATTTTGGAATTTATTCAAATTTTTATCAAATTTTTCTAGATTCTCTATGGCACCTAGATGCAACAAAAGAAAAATAGAATATGATGAGGAAAAGCTTGTTAGCTTTAAATCTAGTGTTCGATTTCATAGTCCTCGAGAAAATAAGAAAGTGATTTCGGATCGATGTTTCAAAAATCCAAGAGGATAAGTTGAACGATCGATTATCGCTCCGTAGTGGGAAAACTTCTGATATTCCACTGTGGGAAAACTTCTGCTATTCTCCCCCCAAACTTAAATTTTTTTAAAAAGATTTGCATGAAGAACTTTAAAAATAAAAGGGTGAAAGAAAGCATTAAATACATAAAGAAAATTCATACCTCTTGAAGATTTTGATTCTTAAAAATAAATTCTAAAATACTGCAGGTGCTAATATGAAAACCTACAAGGCTTAAAACATTAAATTGCACATAATATATATAAAATTTGCTGAGAAAGAGTTAATTACAAAACATATAACAAAGTGTTGAAACTAACAAAAGAACTAAACTAATGGAAGGTATTTTGATGTCTTTATTGCAGGTTGTTGATAGTTAAGACTTAAAGCAAAAAAGAAGCAAAAAGGATGGAATTTGGAGTCAAAATGACATTTTTGAAGTACTCAATGCTGATCGCGGCAAGGGCAGCACCGACGACGCAGAAAAACAGAACAACTGAAATTTTTACTCAGCACCGACGGCGCCAGAACTAGTGTCGACAGCGCCAAAGGTGGTTCAGCCAATGCCTCTAGAAGGTTCAATGTATTTGGATGATTTCTAAAGTGTTTTTAGAGGCACCTCTTTGAGAACTGACCTTGGGCTTTATATGGGGCCAAAATTCATCAAGAAAGTGACTCCTTTTCGCTCGAAGACATTCCACGACGCTCCATTTTTGCCATTCTTCATAATCCATCTTCATTCCACCACCATATTGGAGTCCATTAGTGATTTTTCTTTTATAGTTTAGGGTTTTTGTGGTGAGATTTAGTGTAAAACTTTCTGTAAGAGTGTTGGAGAAGGAGAAAAGTGAGAGATATCTTGTTCCTGCATTTTTAAGGAAAGGCTATAAGGGATTTGCTTTGAGAAAGAGTTTCAGATAAGCTTTGTTTATTTATTAGTGTTGTATGAACTCTCTTTTATATATGAAATTTGTGTTTTGTTGTGTCTTTCTCACGAATATGAGTAGTTCACTCTATCTTTCTCTCTAATCTCAGATATGGTGAAATGAAGAGATAATATGATGTGCCAATAAATTGTGATGATTTTTCAACTCCGAACTTAATTTACATTTCGATCTGGCCAATTTAAATTATTAAAATATGTTGTGAAACATATGATCCGGGAAATGGAGTATGATTTTTACAATAGAGTGAGGATCACATTTGATTTCATTGAATTAAGTGAAAATAAATGGGGGATATATTATTTGTTGGGGAGAATCTTTAGGGTGACAAACTAAAATCCCCAATTTGGTCTTAGTGTTTAAAAACTAAAGTGAGAGTTAGCCTTCAGTTGAAGGGAAGTGTGAGCTCTGGATCCACGGATTTAGGGACTAAACTTAGGATTAGCTAATGATTTTCTATGCACTATATCAAGCTAGAGAATTATAATTTCTCTTATTTGGCACAATACATATTATAAACGTTTATCTCATCTTACTTCACCAGACCTCATTATAGTGGGAATGATGCTCTTTCACATAAGAAATCTTCATTGCATAAACATATTTAGTATATTAGTATTTACTTTTTAAACTTCGCATTTCTATTTTTCTAATAGGTAAGTACTTTAGTTTTGATAACATCTCAACATTTGAAATTAGTAACAGTAATTATGTTTGATTTTCTATAAATTTTCTATAAATTTTCTAGTAAAACTTATAATTGTCAATTTACACCTTCCTCATAGGATTGATATTTGGGGCTTAAACAGAAAGTCATTTATTACTTGATAACAATATGTATACTTACGTAGAATCCTATTATTAATTGCCTATAATTATATATATATATATATTACATAACTTACTTTTCATATAAGGATTAAATTTTTGACACTGTTGTGGTATCAACTTCATAAATCCTTACATATAAAAAGATCGAGATCAACTCTTTTTCTAGAAGATTTGATGAATTTGGACACTTTTTGAAGAGTTTTTGGATGCACCTATTGGAGAACTGACCTAGGCTCTATTTAGGGCCAAAATTTGATCGAAAAACTGTTGCCCCTTCACACCATTTCACATTCTTCCACTCAATTAGTTTTCCTCTTCACATGCCTACATTCCACATCATTCCACACCTTTAGTTAGTTACTGTTTTTATAGTTTTGAGTTTTAATGGTGAGTTTAAATGTGAATTCTTCTCTATGAAGTGTTGTAGAGGAAGAGAAGTGAGAGATCTCTTCTTCCTACATTTTCTAATAAAGGCTACAAAGAATTTTCTTCGAGAAAGAGTTTCATATAAGTGTTGTTTGTTTATTATTGTTGTATGAACTTTCTTTTTTATGAAATTTATGTTTTGTTATATTTTTCTCATAAGGTCTGAGTAGTTTCCTTTTTCTTTCTTTCTACTCTGAGATATGGTGAAATGAAGAGATAATGTGGATGTGCCAATGTTAAAACTTAAAATAAATTGTGATGATTTTTCAACTCCATTCTTAATTTACTTTTCGATCTGGCCAATTGAATTGTTAAAATAAGTTGTGAAACATATGATCCTGAAAAATGGATTATGAGTTCTACAATAAAGTGAGAATCACATTTAAGTCCATGAATGAGTATTTTGTTCGTGGAATTAAGTGCAAATAAATAGGGGAATATATTTTTTTTGTGTGTAGAATTGGAGATTTTTAGGGTGACAAACTAAAAATCCCCAATATGATCTTAGTGTTTAAAAACTAAAGCGAGAGTTAGCCTTCTTGGGGAGTGGGACCAAGTATCCTCTTAGCTTAGGCACAGATTTAGTGACTAAACCTAAGATTAGCCAATGATTTTCTATAACACTGAATCAGGGTTGAGAATTAAAATTTCTCCTAGGCACAATACAAATTTAAGCCATTTATCTCATCTCATTTCACCAAAAACTCATTGTAGTGGGAAAGATGCTTTTTCATATTAGAAAACTTCATGACATAATCATAGTTTAGTAGTTATTAATTTTAAACTCTGCTTTTAAATTCTGCTAGTAGTTAATAATTCAACTTTGATAATACCTTCAACATTCAAAATTAGTGACTATAATTTTGTTTGATTTCTGTGAGTTTCCTAGTTAATTCATCATTCCAAATTTAAACTTTCCTCGTGGGATAGATCTTTGGGACTTAAAAAGAAAGTCTTATAATACTTTATAATGTTACTTATACTTGCGTAGAATACCAACATTTAGTGTTGAACGTTATTATTCATAAAATACGACTTCAAGTTTTTGGCACCGTTGTAAAGTGGAGTCAACTTTATAAATTTTACACAACTATATTTCAGCAAATTCGCATCAAGTTTTTGGCACCATTTCCGGGGAAGGTAACGGTTAATTAAATAAATTTGTTAAATTAGAAAATTTAGAGATAAAAATATACAAAATATAAAATATCAAAAAATTATAAAATCAAAATTCTAAAAAATATATAACTATATATTTAATAGTATTTTTAAGAAATTTTTCTTTGCTTTTTATATTTGTTTATGCAAAATATTGGATCTGAATGTTTAGTACCTCACGATTCAGAATTAGAATGAACTAATTGAAAAGTTTGAAAACAACAAAATAAAATAAAATTTTGAACAGAATGTTGATAACTTAGATAATCAAAAAAATGAAAATCGACAGTCCTTTAAAAGATTATGCTAATCCAACAACAGATGAACTTCACTTCACTATTCAAAATCCTGATGTTGTTGCTAGACCCGCTATTATCCAAATGGTACAAAATAATCAGTTTAGAGGAAACTTACATCTTGCTAGTTTTCGTTAAATTTATGCTACTTTTAAATATGATGAAGTATCTAATGATGTTGTTAAGCTTATACTTTTTTTTTCATTAAAGGATAAAGCCAAAGCTTGGTTAAACTCATTAGCACCTGGATCTATTAGAACTTGAGGGGAATTATCACAAAAATTCTTGGCTAAATATTTTCCACCCTAAAAAATCGCTAAGCTTAGAAATGATGTTACATCTTTTTGTCAGTTTAAAAGAGAGTCGATATATGAAGCATGGAAAACATTTAAGGATCTCCTTAGAAAATTTTCACACCATGCTTTGCCGGATTGGTTAATAATTCAAACTTTCTACAATGGATTAGTTAGATCACTTAGATCTATTATAAATGCTGCTGCAGGTAGATCATTAATGTCAAAACTTTTTGATGAAGCATATTGTTTAATAAAAGAAAATACAACTAATAATTTTTAATGGTCCTCTAAACGAGTAATTCCTATGAAGTAGCTACTATTGATGAATCTGTTGCAATGTTTATTGTAACATCTCAAATTACTACTATATCGAAATAGATTTATCAAATTAGAGTGAACTATTCTAAAAAATCACCAATATTAGAGAAAAAATCACTAGGGCATATAATTAATACTAAATCATCTTATGGAACTTTGAATGTTATTAAAAATTGAGATAACAATCTTTATTCTAACTATTACAACCTTAGATGGAAAATCACCATAATTTTAGTTGGAATAATTATAACAATTCAATGAACCCCTCAGGAAATTTAGATAACCAAGGAAATCCTAATTCTTGACCTTATTTTTCTCATAGATTTAACTCTAACCCTAATCCACAAGTTAAGGAAAAGTAGTTAATAATGGAAGAGGTAATGTTGAATATGGGAAATCAAATACGAAATCAAGGGGTTGCTATTAGAAATGTTGAAAATCAATTAGAACATATTGTTATTGCACTTAGTAATAGACCTTCAAGAAATATTCCAAGTATTGTGGAAGTTAATCCCTAAGATCAAAATAAAGAACAAATTAAAGCGATTTAATTACGAAGTGGAAAAAAATTGAAACAAGAATCCAAAGAGAAACTCAAGTTGATGAGGAGATGGAAGAGATGGAAAGTGACCATAAAGAAAATGAACAAACACATGTTCCCCAAGAAAAAACCATTACCTCCATTTCCTGAAAGACTAAAGCAAAAGAATAAAGATAAACACTACAAAATATTTGTAAATCCTTAAAGTTAACGTTAAACATTCCTTTCATTGAGGCTTTGCAACAAATGCCAAGTTATGTGAAATTTATGAAAGATATACTAAATAAGAAAAGTAAGTTTACAGATCATGAGACTCTTGCACTTACTGAAGAGTGTAGCACTATTATACAGAAAAAGTTTACTGAAAATTTAACAGATCCTGGTAGTTTCACTATACCTTGTGCAATTGGTGAAAATTTTTATGGAAAAGTCTTATGTGATTTAGAAGCAAGTATCAATCTTATGCCTCTATCAATTTTTAAACGTGTAGATTTAGGAGAGATTTCCCCTACTATGTAACTCTTCAGTTAGTTGATCGATCAATCACTTATCCTAATGGAGTTATAGAAGATGTATTCGTAAAAGTGGATAAATTTATTTTCTATGTAGACTTTATAATATTAGATATAGTGGAAGATAAAGAGATTCCTATTATTTTACGGAGACCATTTCTTGCAACAGGGAGAGTTGTGATAGATGTGCAAAAAGAAAAGATCACTGATTATCAGAGTTAATGATCAAGAAGTAAAATTTAATATTGTAAAAGCTATGAAATATCCTGGAATAGAAAGAGAAAGTGAATGTTTTAGGATGGAAGTCACTCACCATCTAAGTAATGAGCAATTTAAGAAAGAGTTTGAAGAAAAATTAAAGCAAGAAGAATTTAATAAAAATGAGGATGGAATAAAAGAAGGAAATTTAGATTATATTTAAGACAAATTTGAAACTTTAGATTTTTTGGAAAATGATAATAAAAATTTTATTCTTTCAAGTATTAAACCACCTGAACTTGAACTGAAAGTATTACCTGCTCACTTAAAATATGTATTTTTAGGAGATTCATCTACATTTCTTGTTATTGTATCTTCAGAGTTAACTGAAATTCAAGAATAAAAATTAATAGAAATGTTAAAAAGATAGAAAAAAGCTTTTGGATGATCTTTAGTAGATATTAAAGGAATTAGTCCTTCAATTTGTATGCACAAAATTTTATTAGAAGAACAATACGAACCTAAAGCTGAGGCTCAGAGGAGATTAAACCCAATAATGACAGAAGTTGTTAAAAAAGAAATATTAAAATGGTTAGATGCCGAAATTATATATCCTATTTCAAATAGTGTTTGGGTGAGCCTAATTCACTGTGTTCCAAAGAAAGGAGGAGTGACCATTGAAGTAAATGAGAAAAATAAATTAATTCCAATAAGATAAGTTGTTGGTTGGTAAATTTGTATAGATTATAGAAAATTAAACATGGCCACCAGGAAAGATCACTTTCCCTTACCCTTTATAGATCAAATATCGGATAGATTGGCTGGAAACAAATATTACTATTTTTTAAGTGGATATACCGGTTGTCATCAAATTCCAATTACTCTTGAGGATCAAGATAAGATAACCTATACAAGCACTTATGGAACGTTTGCTTTTCGTAGAATGCTTTTTGGACTATGCAATGCACCTGCAATATTTCAATTATATATGATGTCAATATTTAGTAATTTGATCTAACACGAAATGAAAGTATTTATGGATGATTTCTCTGTGTTTGGGACTTCATTTATATTACGTTTAAATAATTTAGAAAAATTTATGAAATTATGTGAAAAAATCAACTGGTGTAAAATTGGAAAAAATGTCAATTTATGGTTGTAGGAGGAATTGTACTTGGGCATAAATTTTTTGAAAAAATGGGATGGAAGTAGATTCTGCAAAAATTCAAGTTATTGAATAATTACCATCACCGACTACAGTCAGAGGGGTAAGAATTTTTCTAGGACATGCTGATTTTCACAGGCGTTACATAAAATTTTTTTTTCAACAATAACTAAGCAATTATGCCAACTTTTAGAAAAAGATACAAAATTGGAGTTTAATGAGGACTGCATAAAATCATTTGAACTATTGAAAGAGAAATCAATCACTGCACTTATAATAGTCCCCCTGATTAGGAAAAACTATTTGAATTAATGTGTGATGCTAGTGATTATGCTATAGGAGCTGTTTTAGGACAAAGGCACAACAATGTTTTTAAGTAATATATTATGCTAGAAAACTCTAAATGATGCTCAAATTAATTACACTACTACTGAAAGAGAGTTATTAGCTATTGTCTATGCCTTTAATAAATTTAGACCTTACTTAATTGGAACTAAATGTATTGTGCATACAGATCATTCTGCTATTAAATACTTAATGCAAAAGCAGGATGTTAAACCATGGTTAATTAGATAGATACATCTATTGCAAGAATTTGATTTTACTGTAGTTAATAGAAAGGGAAATAACAATCAAATAGTTGATCATTTGTCTAGACTATAAAAATAAATATTAACTAATTTTACAAATGAAATTTTAGAAAATTCTTCTGATGAACAATTATATAGTATTGATAAAATAGATACATTGTCGTATGCCGATATAGTAAATTATAATGTTAGTGATATTCTACCACTAGATATTAAAAATCAACAATTAAAAAAAATTATATATGACTCAAAATTATATTTTTGGGATGACCCATATTTTTGAAAACAATATAAAGATTTAATTATTAGAAGGTGAGTGCCTTACGAAGAAACTCAAAAAATAATTGAACGATGTCAGGATTCTAAATTTGGAGGACATTTTGGAACAAAGAGAACTGCATATAAGATTTTGCAAGTTAGACTTTATTAGCCTATTCTTTTTAGAAATGCTAATGAATATATTAAAACATGCGATCGATGTGAGCGAGTGGAAAATATTTTTAGAAGAAATGAAATGGCTCTAAATTACACATTGGAGCTTGAAATTTTTGATGAGTGGGGATTAAATTTTATGAGACCATTTATGCCTTCATTTAGAAACTTATGTATAGTACTTACAGTTGATTATATGTCCAAATGGATTGAAACTGTTGTTGTACCTAAATGTGATGCTTGATGTGTTTCTAAATTTTTAATTAAAACATTTTTATAAAATATGAATTGTCAAAAGTAATTATTACAGATGGAGGATCCCATTTAGAAATAAGAGAATCGAGAAATTAATTAAAAAAATATGATATTATGCATAGATTCTTTACTGCTTATCATCCTCAGACTAGCAATCTAGCAGAAATATCGAACTATGAAATAAAATGAATTTTAGAAAAAGCTGTAATTTTTTATAAATTGGATTGGTCTGCTAGATTAGATATTGCATTATGAGCATACAGAGGCTTATTTTTGGAAAAACATGCCACTTTCCAGTAGAACTGGAGCATAAAGCATTTTAGGCTATTAATGAATTTAATTTTAATCTAAAACACTCTGGTGAGAAAATTTTATTGCAAATCAATGACGTTGAGGAAATCAGAAATGAAGCATATGATAAAGCAAAAATCTATAAAGAAAAATGAAAATATGACATGGTCGCAAGATTATTAATAAGAAGTTTGAACCTGGACAAGAAATTCTATTACATAATAGAAGATTGAGAGTATTTCCAGGAAAACCAAAATCCAGATGGTTAAGATCAGTTAAAGTGATTAAAGTCAATCATTATGGAACTGTTATTATTAAAGATCCTAAAACTAAAAAGATATTTAAAGTTAATGGGCATTGATTAAAACATTATTATGAAGAACACATACCACAATTTAAAAAAGTTTTATTATTAAGTCAACCCAACTAAACAAATATGTCCGGGGTGACGACGTTAAACCAAGTGCTTTGTCGGAGGCAACCCATATATAATTCTTTCTATCTATATATGACTATTTTGTTTAATAAGTGTATTTATGTAATGGGAAATAATAGTATTTTTAAGTCCTACACAATTATATATATCATAAATTAATACAAATACTGATATTAGAGGACAATTTAGAATCAAATTGAACAAAAAAAGTTATAGACGTGAATTTGGCCTTTCGCGCAGACGACGCCCGCCTAAAAGACCATGGCGCTGACACCGCCATTGCGAGCTCCGACGGTGTCCCGAGCATTTTCCACGAGTTCAACGGTTTTGGTGGACTTTGGTAAGATTTTGCTCTACAATAACCGCCGAGAGGTGTTTTTAAAGTCCTAAAATTGACTTGTACATCCAAAAACTTCCCTAATTTTGAATTCCATGGCTTCCAATTCCAGAAATACTTTAAGGTGTGAAGTTTTCAAAGAAAATTTATCAATTTTGACAAGTATATATTATACAACAAAGTCATCACAAAGAAGTGACTTATCAAGGAGAGACGCTTTGTCAATCATGGAGTGAGTAATCCAAGTTCAGTGATTGAGAAAATCATTTTACAGAGGCATTGGAAAGTTCTGTGCTACTCTACCGCTATAGTTGTAGTACCCTTAGTAAAGGAGTTTTATGCTAACTTTCATGAAATTACCCAAGGAGTTTTAAAAGGCCAACATTTGCTTCAATAGTCTACGTACAACTAAGAAACTGATTCCGGATCAAGGATTTAAAAATTTGGGAGGAGAATTTGATAGATTAATCAATGCTCGGCATTGGGAGAATTTTTTCAACTTTAGTGCTGAGGCGATTATTGGTGTAGTGATGGAGTTCTACGTCAATTTTAAAGGGACTTCTGAAGACTATGTGTTTATTCGTGGGAAAATGGTGGAGTTTACTCTAAGGAAGATTAATGAATTTTATCAGTTAGAAGATGTGTATAGCTGCCAGTACAAATTGTTTTCTACTACGAATGAGGCCTTGGATGAGGTTATTTCTTTACTTACTGATGGAAGAGGAACCTGAGTAGTAAAGAATGCTGTTAAGGTAAACTTTTCTCTTTCTATATTAAATGTTGTATTTAAGGTCTAACACTATTTTATTTCTAGAGGAATGATACCAACAAACCATCATACAGAGGTGACAAGAGATAAAGCCATCTTGAAATTCTTAAAATTCGGTATCCAACAAATTAAAAGGATAGATGTAGGCTTATTATTTTTAGGAACACTTGATCTATTGCTTTTGGAGAGACTCTTGGAGGTTTAGTACGCCCTGCACTGATCTTCACACTATGTGAACATGCAGGAGTTGATTATGGACCTGATGAGGAGAGGATTAAACCTCCAAAACCTATTGGGCCTGCTAATATAAAGACTTATAAATCTCATGTTGAATGGAGATCTGGAAGTAGGACCAGGGATAATCCTTCAACTTCAGGTACTTCTAGTATTCCTATTATCCAAGAACTTATGGAGCAAATGATGATCCAACAGGGAGATGTTTTAAGAATGTATCATAGAATAGAAAATATGGAGGGCAGAATTGCTCACTTTGATGATTTGATATGACAAATGTTCGAATATGATGCTGCTTATTATGATGTAATGGCCAGATTCATGAGGAGTGATTACTCAGTTCAATTTCCTACTCACCCTGTTTTTACTCCATATCAATAGCAGAATTTGGATGTGGAAAAAGAAGAAGATGATGATGATGATTGGTGAAGCTTTAGTTATGTTTTTGTTTATTTTTTATGTTTTGTTGCACTTTATTGTTGAGATTATTTGTTTGTAGACTATGGTTCTTTATTTTGTTGTATGCTTTGTTGTGAGCTGTGGATTTGTGAGACTGTTTTTAATATTGTTATTAGTTTTTAGTACTTTGTTGGATGTATTTGTAGTTAAATCTTTCTTAGCAAACTTTTATATGTATTTTGTGTTATTTAATGTTTTAAGTCATGTAGTGTTTCATATTAGCACATGTAATATTTCAGAGTTAAGTTTCAAATCAGAACCTTCAACAAGTACTTCTTTTCTTTATATATTAAACGTTTTCTTTAACGATTAATTTTTTAGTTCTTCATGTAAAATATTTTAAAAATTTAAGTTTGAGGGAAGAAAAATTCATTTTTAAAGAAGAGAAAATTTTATTTGTCCTGAATTAGTTATATTTTCAAAATAATTTAAAAATTTAACATGATCTTTAGTATTATAGGGTAACTATAAATAACTATATCTATGTTTCTAAATATATAGAAAACATAAGTAAAATTTTTAAATAATAAAGGTTAATTTTAGAAATTAAGATATTTAGTATGATAGAATAAGACAAAGTTCTTATATTATAAGTAAAGGAATTTGTATTTTTGAAGTATTAAAAATCTAGAAATTCATGTAAGAAGAAAAGATTAAAACTTTATGAAAAATCTTTAAAGCTAATATAAATTTATAAAGCGAAAGAATGTAAAAAGTTTTTAACTTTAAGAAAAAGATAGTGAAGTTCAAAATCATTAAAGGTTATCGAGATATAGTAATCCTGACATAAAAAAAAGAAAGAAAAAATAAAGAAAAAATAAAGAAAAGAAAAAGGACTGAAAATGATCCTAAAAAGAAAAAGAAAAGAAAAGAAGAAAGATGTGAGGAGAAGCTTGAGGAGATGATCAAATAAAAATTGGTTTTACTTGAATCAACTTAAAGAAGAAGGCTTGGCTACATTTTCTAAACTTACATTTAAGTATTATCGTATTTACTAGTAAAGCTTTATGAAGTTCTTTTTCATAAGAATATTCTAAGTGGGTTTAATATGACCAATTCGTAATTTTCATTGAAAAGAATAGAGAATTAAAAATCTTAGACTTGACGGCTAAATATTCTTATATCTTTAGTGTTAACTAGAGTTACTTTGAATTTTTCTTAAGTGATGTTATTATATTTAGTGAACTAAGATATGAAAATCTAGAAGTTAAAATCTTAACCATAAGTCATATTTTTATGTAGTAAAAGAGTTACTTGAGGACAAGTAACATTTATGTTTGGGGGATTTTGATACACCAAAAATATATGTATTTTTAGACCCATATTTTATACTCATTTTTGTTGATATTGCACTATAATGGAAGGTATTTTCTATGTTTTATTATAGGTTATTGATTTTGAGGACTTGGAGAAAATAGGAAGCAAAAATGATGAAATTTGGAGTCAAAATGGAGAAGTTAAAATTTTTTTTAGCACCGATGGCACCGTTTGACAGAGAAGAAGGAATTAATTAGATGTCCTCTGGCGTCAACGACACTAGTGTCGATGCAAACTCTGTTTCTAGAAGATTCGATAAATTTGAATATTTTTTGAAGTGTTTTTGGATGCACATATTGAACTCACTTTTGGATAAGGTTTAATTTTTCCTCTTTAGTAGCCTAAGGTCTAGCCATAGGACTTTCCTGCTAACTACAAGGAACCCTCACCATTAGAAATTCTACACTCCTCTTTACTCAACTTGAAGTTCCACATGTTGGTCCTAACCTCTAGCACTTAGTAGGTGGGGTCTTTATGGGGGAACTCAAGATGAGTCACCCTTAGGACTGCTAGACTTTAGGGTTGACCCTGGGTGTTGGTCTAAGGCTAAGGCACCCACTTGCACTCACAAGCACTCACTACCCTAAACCCAGAATTTCATAGCTTTGGTCCCTTGATACTTTTTGGGATACTCGTGTAGGTGGTCTCCTAAACCCATTAGCCCTGGGCTAGGGTTTGGCTAAAACCACTACATAGAGGACCCAAAATGGGGTTTCCATTGGTCCATGGCTTATTTGATGGTGGTTGGCACTCCAACTCTACCAAGACACCCAACTTAGCATTTTGCCCCTAAATTTCCCCAAATTACCTAGATACCTTTGGAACCCCAAATTTGGCCAAAATTCCCAAATTTACCCAAAATATCCAACTAGTTCATAAATCATTTTCAAAAACACCTTGAAAACACCCAAACTACCCAAAATCCCCAAATTGGCCAAATTACCAAAATACCCCACCTTACCCCAAAATTCCAAGAATTCCAAAAATTTCAAAAACCTCCCAAATATTCCCAATTTCATTTTTCTCAACTATCACATGACCCAATTTGGCCAATTTGACCATCTTTGATCAAAACCCTCAAATTGCCCTTTAAAGGCCCATATTTTCCCCAAATCACTCCAAATGTCTAGCTAATTGGTCTCAATTTATCCCAATTTCAATTTTAAACTCAAATTCACTATTGATATGACCAATGTAGAACAAATCTAAGCTCAATTGGTCCATCATTTGGACCCAATTTAGATTTAAACCAAAAAGCCCCTAATTTGCCCAAAATTGGCCATGTCTCAAAATCTCAACAAATTTGTGGCCTCAGCCCCAAAATTTCCACTCTATCCCTTCATTTAAAATCTTTACAACATCCCCCTTGATCATTTGAACCAATCAATTTGCACTAATCCCTTGGCTAGCCTAACCTAGACCCATGTCCAACCCAACATACCCAAAATTGACCAAATTCCAAAAATTCCTCAAATTGACCTACCAATTGAAATCAAAATCACTTCAACCCTTCACCAAAAATCTTCATAACAATCATCTACGCAATGTTGAATAATCAATTAGGCCAATTGACATGGCTAACCTAGCCCAAATACAAACTTTGATTACTTGAACCCACATTGAACTTATGCATTAAAGATGGCCTAACTACCCCAAAGTCATCAAATTAACTCCCGCTCAGCCACTGGTTAGACCCTAAGACTGAGCCAAAACCCATCTAACCACCTAAACTAAGCCATGGACCAAAAGTCCCCCAAATTAACGGATCTTATTTCCAAAAATGCACATGCTTAAGATACCCTTACCAAAACTAAACCCCATTGCATTAAATTGCTTTGACAGATTCCCTTGGATGCACTGAGCTCCTAGCTACCTCCCCCTGGGCCTAGTCATCGGAGAAGCTCAAAATTGAGAGCCACCCCTATGGAACTTCACCCAAGTCAAACCTAGAGGCCAGCTCAGTCAAACCAAATTGTAGAGGTCCTCTGCCCTCCACTTAAGCACCACAATGTGCCCAAATATTTGCCTTGAGAGCCACCCCATGGCCATTTTTATAAAAACTCACCTCCACGGCCATGGGATTTGTGCTGAAAATTTCTTAGAGAGAGCCTCCCAAACTTCTCACTGAGCTTCTCTGAGATCCCCTCAGTGCAATCCAACCCTCTTCCCCTACTGAATTCTACTGTGGAAGCTCAATTTTGAGCTCAAACCTCTACAAAAAACCAGGACAAAGCTCATTACACTTCCACAGGGCACCAAACTTTAATTACTTCTGCCCACACCTTCACAACCAAGAAAAAAGCTAAAGCCCCATAAAATACCCCTTCCAGAGAGCCTCTACCATAGCTCTAGACCAACACCCAAATCTGTCCGCGATCAAAATCATATCTAGGCCTCACACCAAGATTAGAGACTCAATCCCTAGCCTCTTTGGATCATAATGAATGTGCTGAGTCCCTTTGATTGAAGCTTCACTTCTCAGAGCAAAGGTATAAAACTTCTCTTCCTCCCGAGCCCATTTTGATTCTCCATTTAATTAGGTTTAACTTATTTGCATGATTACCATATGGATGTGTTTGTCTTACTTAGATGAGTCCATAGGATCAAACCCGAAGTGATTTAGTTGAGTCTAGGCTGAGATCTTAAGGTTTTAGTGTGGACGGTCACGGGATCACTCCATCGGGGATGATGACGGGGAGCCATTGGATCAAGCGTGTATTGAATGGATGGTGGAGATCGAGCTGGATAGTGCTTCAGAACATAAATCGCGGGCCGAGTCAGCAACTACATGGATGGCGGCGTCCAACTAGAGCGCGTCACGCGTGCCTTCAGAGCTGCCTAAGATCTAGTCAGGACGTGCTGTTTGAATAGATAAATATAGATTTTCCTTATTTATTTAAATACCCTTAACTTAAAAATTCATATCGTGGTGTTGAAAAACCATAAAAATAAAATAAAAATACCCTCTTGCTCAATGAACATAAGAGAATAATGTGGAAATAATTTTAAGTCCATTTGATGAATATTTTATTTTTAATTAATTAAACACTGAGTTAAATTTTTTTAATTCTCCATGCATGTAGGAACATTATCATGGCTTGAAATTTTAGCATGTTATTGCCTCTGTCGAGGGAAACATTCTCTGATTTTTCCAAAGTCAAAGGAGGTTCCTAGACAGAGATACATATTTTTCAAGTTTGTGTCTTCTATTTGCATAAATTAATCATGATAATTAGCATGTTGTTTAGAAAATTCTAAGAAAATTTTGAAAGGTTTACTATAACCAGAGAACCCTAAGAAAAATTTCTCATGGGTCAGGTCATTTAAAATGCACCCAATCTTCATAAACCCTAAATAACTAAGATAATTAATTTTGAAAAAGGCAAACAACAAAATGACTTGATTTTTAATCTCCATTGTTTTTTAGGATCTAGAGAACTCACCATAGAAATTTCAAAGCATTTTTAGTTCATTTGTTAACTTAAATTGATTTTTCAAGTTAATTAACATTTTTGGCACAAAAATAATTTTTAAAAATCAAAATATAACTTGAAAAATTATAAAACTTAGTTTTTTGAGTTCTTTGTGATTATGGAGTATTTTTAAAAATAAAATGATATTTAAAATAAAAACTTGATTTTTAGCCTATTTTAAATATTTAAATAATAAAATGATATTTAAAATAAAATTCTTAATTTTTAGCCTATTTTAAATATTTAAATAATTAAAAATCCCTAAAAATCACAAAAATAATAAAATTCATGGAAATGTTCTAAATTTTTTTCTAAACACTTAGGAACAATTAGAATATTTCTCCTAGCTTTCTAAATAAAGATATTGAATTTTAAAGCTTAAAAATAATTTTTAAAGGCTAAAATGGGTTTTCATTAAAATAATTCCAATAAATCAAATAAAATTTAGAAAAATATAAAATCTTCTCCTTTGAGCTCTATGACCTCAGGAAGACTTTTCAAAAATACAAAGCTTAATTTTCTCCATTTCAAATATTTTATATTTAATAAATACCATAGAATTTTAAATAATTCTTAAAAATGAAATAAAATTTAAAAAATCTTGAAATTTGGTCCAAAGGCTTCTCTGGTCCAACACTACCTGTTCTTAAAATTTCAAGGGATTAGGATTTACCTTGGTCAAGTTAGGAATTTTCTTTGAAAAATCCTATTTTTTTCATGAAAATAATTATATAAAATAAATCAAATTTTGAAAAATCACATTTTATCCTCTCATGTTCCATGAATGAGTTAGGAAAAACATTTTAAAGTCATTTGAATTGAATTTGGCAAATTATGAAGTGTTAGAGCGTTATGGGCAAATGTGTAATTTTGGAAATTTAGCCTTAATTAACATTTAAGCTTAATTCAAGGCGGGAAATGGGTAACCTCTGATCTTAAATTGGATGTCTGAAACACAAGGGGTTAATTAGTAGAAACCAACCTCACTTTCTTAATTAAAAAAGATAAGTTAATAAATTTCTAAATTATTAAAATCTGGAAGTTTATTAAAATAAAATGAACCCAGGAGTTAGGGGTATGACTTTTGAAGTTAATAATTAATCAATTTAATACCCCTATTTTATTTTTAAAATAAAATTCAAATCATGAATTATGACCACCTAAATCTTAATCTTTTCAAAGCTAATTAAGACACTTACCTAGGTCTTGAGGGCTTAGTAGTGACTTAGGCTAAATCAAGTTTCATTTAAATGAGGATTAGAGAAATAAACATCATTTAAAATTAAAACATCTTCAAACACTACAAGCCCAATTAGGATCAAAATTTGGCTAAGTGTTCCAATAACACTAACTTGCCTCTTTAAGGGTCTTCACCCACATAATTTTCAAAATTAAATTACAGATGATAATTACCTTACTCTTAGGGATAATTGATACATCAATGCCACTGAGCACTAAGGGTATTTACATGATGAATTATTAAGCAACATAATAAGTATAAAAGAACTCAGGATTTTCCACCGGGCAGTGAGAGAGTAGCACGAAACTGCTTCTTTCTCTAGATCTGTTGGATACCTCGGAGATCTACTAAACTTAATATATTTTGTTTAACAACATCATCCTTAATTAAACTCCTGAGGACCCACCAATATATGACATAGGGTTAGGAAAATTATCAAAACCTTACATTTTTGCCTCTACATGAACTGCCTTAACATGCCTTTTAAGTTTCAGGTGGTGGAACGAGAAGACTCGCCAGGTACACTTTTATAGTTTTTCAGCGTTGTCTTTCTTATACTTTCATACTGTAATTTTATTCTCACAAATTTGCATGCTAAACAAAGAAAGCACCCTGCATGAAAACTAAAACTATCAGGGTAGCCACAAAACCAAAACCAAAATTAAAATCAACCATGATAAAATTCACCGCCACCACATTCAAAATATAAAATAACTCAAAATTTATTCACAAACATCACACAAAACTACAACTTCAACTGAAGTAAGACATCTCTATCGGATGATGGGGAATAAACATCACATAAAACTACAACTTATTAAAAAGTCTCTATCGGAGATCGGGAATCCCTCGGAGGAGGTAACCTACGGTTGCTAACGAGGCTTCCCACGGTATCGGATGCAAAATTTAATCACAAATATCACCAAAAAATACAATTTTAACTAAATTAAAACGTCTCTATCGGAAGGGAACCCCTCGGAGGAGGTAACCTACGGTTGCTAACGAGGCTTCCCACGGTCTAAATGAAATAATGGAACTCATTAAGTTAAGTTTAGTAAATTCATTTGGACTAAGTGATTCCAATAGAAAATATGGAACTCATTAAGTTGAGTTTAGTAAATTCATTTGGACTAAGTGATTCCAATAGAAAATAGTCACAAACATCACAAAAATACAACTTCAACTAAACTAAAACGTCTCTATTGGAAGATCGGAAACCCTCGGAGGAGGTAACCTACGGTTGCTAACGAGTTTTCCAACGGTCTAAATGAAATTATAGGAATTCATTAAGTAACCTACGGTTGCTAACGAGACTTCCCACGGTTTAAATGAAATTATGGAACTCATTAAGATGGGTTTAGTAAGTTCATTTGGACTAAGTGAATCCAATAGAAAATAGTGGTGCCGGAATGAGGGAGTAACCTACGGTTGCTAACGAGGCTTCCCACGATTTAAATGAAATTATGGAACTCATTAAGATTGCTGGACTAAGTGAATCCAATAGAAAATAGTGGTGCCAGAACGAGGGAACCGTAGGATCCTAACTGACCCCTCGGAGGAGGTAACCTACGGTTGCTAACGAGGCTTCCCACGGTCTAAATGAAATTATTGCAAACATCACACAAAATACAACTTCAACTAAATTAATATGTCTCTATTGGAAGATCGGGAAGAAACATCACATAAAACTACAACTTATTAAAAAGTCTCTATCGGACAAAATTTAATCACAAACATCACACAAAATACAACTTCAACTAAATTAATTGTCTCTATTGGAAAATCGGGAACCCCTCGGAGGAGGTAACCTACGGTTGCTAACGAGGCCATCTCTATTGGAAGATCGGGAACCCTCAACACAAAACTGACACTTCAACTAAATTAAAACGTCTCTATTGGAAGATCGGGAACCTTCGGAGGAGGTAACCTACGATAAATATTGTCTCTATTGGAAAATCGGGAACCCCTCGGAGGAGGTAACCTACGGTTGCTAACGAGGCCATCTCTATTGGAAGATCGGGAACCCTCGACACAAAACTAAAATTGCAACTAAATTAAGACGTCTCTATCGGATGATCGGGAATCCCTCGGAGAAGGTAACCTACGGTTGCTAACGAGGCTTCCCACGGTCTAAATGAAATTATGGAACTCATTAATTAACCTACGGTTGCTAACGAGGCTTCCCACGGTCTAAATGAAATTATGGAACTCATTAAGTAACCTACGGTTGCTAACGAGGCTTCCCACGGTTTAAATGAAATTATGGAACTCATTAAGTTGGGTTTCGAGGCTTCCCACGGTTTAAATGAAATTATGGAACTCATTAAGTTGGGTTTGATAAATTCATTCAGGCTTCCCACGGTTTAAATGAAATTATGGAACTCATTAAGTTGGGTTTGATAAGTTCATTTTGCTCATTAAGTTGGACAACTTCAACTAAATTAATACGTCTCTATTGGAAGATCGGGAACCCCTCGGAGGAGGTAAATACGGTTGCTAACGAGGCTTCCCACGGTCTAAATGAAATTATGGAACTCATTAAGTTGAGTTTCGTAAGTTCATTTGCGGTTGCTAACGAGGTTTCCCACGGTCTAAATGAAATTATGGAACTCATTAAGTTGAGTTTACTAAGTTCATTTGGAGTAAGTGAATCCAATAGAAAATAGTGGTGCCGAAACGAGGGAACCATAGGATCCTAACCGGTGTCGCTCTAATCAACTTTAACATGCTCCCATAAAATTTAAAGAAATTCAACCATAGGGCCACTTGATTTGACATCATAACTTGACACATTAAAAAACTTATACTCACTACAATAAGGAGCTTTGAGCTAGTACGGTGGGCAACACAACCATCTTCAACAGCAGAACCTTTCTTCCCCATCTAAAACAATCTTCCTTCCTTATATATAAATAACAAAACCATAGGACTTCGAGGTTGCTTGCTTATGCAACATAAATCCTCACTTTATCTTTAGGCCTTTTGTATAGCCCTGCTACACTATATAAACCCTAAATCGTCCTAAGATTCTGAGGTTGTCGTTTGTCACGACCTAAACCCTCACATCTTTGAGGCTATTTGTGTGATCGTTTCACGCGAATGAAAGCCGTAACTAATAAAATTGGCAGGATGAAACACTTAAACATTTATCCTCAAAACTGAAGCCAAACATTAGGATAGCTTGGGAAGTCACTGAGGTTCTCCTTTGGATTCATGACATCCCCTTGTTCTTCCTCCTTTGAACTCTACAAAAAAATGTTCTAAATTTGAACCAATTTCCTACCACACCTCTTTGTCCGATCTCATTGAAAAGTCCCACCCTTTGAAACTCCTTGAAGATAATAATTCCTGATTTTTTATTGAGAGTCTTCTTAGGTGACTTTGTTCATTTAAGATGTAATTAACTATAGGGGCTTGCCCATATAGGAAGCATGTTCGAACCCAACTTAATATAAATCCTATTTAATTCTTTATATTAAATAAAGGAAGTTGTCGGCAAATATAAAGATCTCGCAAACCAAATAGATGTCATATATTCTTTAGTTTATTTGATCGAGCCTCATCCTCAAGTCTTGTGTTTATCCTTTGAGATAGATACAGGGTTTGAGGTACAACGCTCTTTCATTTAAACTATGAAAAATATGGGGTTAGTATGATTTCGTATTTTTCTAAAACTAAATATATATGTAAATTAAAACGTCCTTTTGAAACGGGCGATGGGATTTCGATTTTGGTGACCGATAGCTTCTTACGTACAACTCCAAAAACAAAAAAAAAACGCCGAGAGCTTCTGGTGAATCCGCTAAGGACAAGCTTTTCTCTCTATAGAAATCAAGAAATATTATCTTCACACCATCGGTAATATGTCCATGTCCCTCTTGGACCAAATTACCCTTCTTCTGTTGGCATACTTTACCCATTACTATCTTAGGAAAGTACAGCTAACTCCTTAGACTTTAGGACTAGCTGTTCAACCATCCTTGAACAAAGGGGTTTAGAAGGCCATTAAGGACTTTTTAAATTTTCATGTGTGGTCGGACCCCCAATAGGTGTGTCGGTGGACTAATTCCACCTGGGTGTTGTCTTCACTAAATAGGTCGCACTCTCGTTCCTAAAATACTTCACATCTTCCTTCCAAATTTGATTTGCTTTTTTGCAAATTAAACCAAATCGTGTTGTACTGCGCAATCTTTGAAATTTTCTTATACTAATTAAATTTTACACTTTTTCTTAAAACAAGATTTTAAATTATCCATAAATTAAGACCCGCCCGGTCTACAGATCAACCTAACCTTTCAGTGCTTGCACTAAAAATTACGAGGTTTTGGCCATATAGCTAACCCTGAAACTTTCTATTTTTAAAGTCAATTGCAATGGCCTACCCAACGCTGAAAATTTTTTGCAACTTGCCAACCAGTCACAAAACCCGTAACCTTGCTCCTACCATCAAACTTGGAGCCGGATTTGAAGATCTCAAGGTCATCCTCGGGAAAGCCCTGTTTATAGTGATGAAGATCGTCGCACCGGAAATATAGGAACCATCTACAGAGTTCGATCTGAACTATCTTCAAGACTTCCCTGCCTGTAAGAATTCTGAAACTACTGCCATCGTGGCACCCGCCAAACCTGTTAGCCCTGCTACTGTCAAAGGGAAAGAAGTGATGATTATTGAGGATCCGACTGAAGGGTTAACTATTCCACCACCTGTGTTTGAAATCAGATCAAGTTAAAGGACTGTACCGCTGACCTGAACTCAAAAGACAAATCGTAACAAAAAAGTTTGTAGGGTCATTAAAGCCTAGGCTCCCAAGGAGACACCCGTTGAGGAGGAGCCTCATCAAAATGAAGAAGTGTTACCAGAAATTTTTCCACTCCTATGAGTGAGTAGATTCCATCCTTTGATGAATACCGATGGATACGAGAGTATCCGGAGAATCACTGCCGCATTACCACCACTTCATGGACACGGTGAGGAGAGAAAGAAGTTCACTCCTATCACTCGAGTTAGTGTAGTTTTCAGAAGGCATGCTACCAAAGAAGGATGTTCAGTTAGATAGTTGCTTAAACAAGTGGGAGATGCAATTTCCCCTCGCATGAAGAAGGAAATTTTGAAGGACGTCAAGTCCGCCAGACAGTCCCACAAAACAACTGGAGTGCCACCTACTTGCATCCCCGTTTGGTTCCGTTTAAGGAACAGAGTTGATACCACAGTGATTAATACTGATTACACTACCACCAGGACCGCAAGCCGCCGATCGGTTAAGTTGAGACCGGGTCCAAAAATCTTACCTGTCACCCATTATGGAGATATTCCTACAATCCCAAAGGCAAAGACGAGACAATTACCTGGAACTGTAGCCAGTCTACACCACAGGGAGCATACTTTCCTTCCACATACCGATGTTTCTACTAAGACACTCTATCCTGAGACGTCATTGTTGAAAAAGAAAAAGGTATGGGTACCTAAGGTTGCCGCACCAATACAGTCTGGTGAACCCGTGGGACAGGAAATGAAATCCAGATCTGAAATATCTGACATTGTCGCAATAATAGCCAGTGACATGAAGGAACAAGTAGAGGATGTCCATCAGGGTCCTCCAGATCTTAAATCGATCAAGGAATCAATAATTGAAGAAAGAGTTGAGAAACTCAGGATCAAGTTTCCGTCGATAGTGACAATGAAAATTTTGATTACAATGATTACTTGGAAGAAGATTTCATGGATGTTCATGTAATCGAAACAAGAGCCACCACATTTGTGCGCGAGGCTCAACCTCACACCGAAGAGAACGCCGTAGATGAACTGCGTAGTGTTGTCCTCCAAAGGGATGAGCAAGTTAGTCTACTAGAGAAAAGAATAGAAGAGATGACCTCAGCCATGACCGCTATGGCCGCTATCCAGGGTCAATCACAAGCGCCACAATTGGTTTCTCTAGAGATCAATCAACCAGAGATCATACACATCACAGATGAAAGAAGAGAGGTTGCTTCAACAAACAAAGATGAGAAACATAGAAAGGATTCTCCATCAAGTGTCATACCAAAAAGGAATTCAAGCAAATTGTTAACAAGTGCGGGATGCCTTAACTCAATCTAAGGGTGGTGCATTGGTTCTAAAGGGTAGACCTTACGCGAAGGAATTCAATGTCGTGCCTTTTCCCAAGGGTTTTATCGACCCAAACTTCAAGATATTCGATGGGACTGGAAATCCTAGATAACATATAACACATTTTTGAGCCAGTTATGGCAACACGAGAAGTAGTGAAGCTCTACTCTTCCAGCAGTTCGTCAGCAGCTTATCAAGAATTGCTTTTGACCGGTACGCTGACTTGCCCAACGGGTCAGTCAAAACATTTTCCGAGTTGGAATAGCTTTTTGTGAAAAGATTTGACGAAGCGCAACATCATGTATCTATTAAAGAGCTCATGATAGAAAAGCAAAAGCCTATAGAAACCTTGGCAGACTATATTTTGGGTGGAGAAACCTTAGCATGAAATGTGAACCTCAGCTACAGGAACATCAAGCGATTGAGATTTTACTCAAAAACCTTAGCATGAAATGTGAACCTCAGCTACAGGAACATCATGCGATTGAAATTTTACTCAATAACATTCATGGGCCACTAGCTTTCATGCTCAATGGACTCACCATCAAATCCTTCGAGAAGCTACTCAGTAAAGCCAGCAGTCTTCATGAGGAAATAAAGCACATGGAGCAACACGAAAAGGCTAAGGTAACCAGAGTATTCGAATAAAAATCAGGAGTAGTAGCAACCATCAACAAAGGAAAGCAGCAGATAAAGATATAGGCAGAAGAGACTCGCCAGTCTTTGTCACAATAGTCTCAGAAACAGAATAGTCAATCCAACCAGCGATCGCCTCAAAAGGGATCACTGCGAACAGGGGATAAGAAAATGTCCCTGTCAGAGCGATGTAAGATGGTGTATTCTTTCAAAGATGAAGCTATACCTAAAATATTCAGAAGTCTGATGAAGAAGCCAGAGTTCAAACTACCAGATCCGAAGAAGCCTGAAGAGGTGGATAAGAAGAATGAACTAAATTATTGCCCATACCACCGGTTGCTTGGGCACACTATAGAAAAATGCTTCGCTTTTTTGGATTGGCTCGAGAGTAACCTTAAAGAAGAGAACATAACAATCCCAAAAGAATATTCAAAAGAACCTAAAAAAGATTCCAGAAATATGATTTCGGCAGAGCCAATCTCCCGAATCGATCCGTATACTGGAACAGATGGATGGAGTACAACTTGGGATGAACTCAAGAGGGTCCTTAATCAAATATAGGTTTTGTTGAAACAAGCTTCTAAAAATACGAAAGAAGAATGGAATGAGTTCTGGAGCAGATCATCCAAGAAAATACTGAACAAGATCCAGTCTGCATCAAAATAAGCCTCCATTCAGAGTTTGCAACATACCAAACCCGAGATGAAGGTTTCGTCAGAAGATCCATCATCGTCAAAGACAAACAAGAAGAAGAAAAGCATCACTACAAAGATTGATAGCACGGGGGGTAGGAGGGGTTGCCTCTACTAGATTAGTTGTCTCAGATTCAGAGAAGAAAATCCTAGAAACCTTTTTGTATGATTATCTTTTTGTCCCTCCGGGGTCTTATGAATATAATGGTTGTGATTTCGGATATTTTTTGACTATTTCTGGTAATAATGTATGATTATCTTTTTGTCCCTCCGGGGTCTTATGAATATAATGATTGTGATTTCGGCTACGCTTTAACTATTTATAATGATAATGTAACTTATCATGCCCGATCTAGGTTCAATCTTGATCCCCAAAACGATCCTCAAATCATACCCGAGTCTGATGAACTCGTTGTCAAGTCAAAAGAGGACATCATTGACACCGCTTGTGACAACACCGACAATCTCGAGCATCACGGTACACCGCTTATCATCAACTTAGCTCTTTCCAATAAAGAGGAAGAGATACCAGAAGATTCAACAATGATATCTCAAGAAGAAGAATTCATAGAAGTTAACTTAAGGAGCAGAAAAGTGTTACCATCAAGAACAACTCCAAAAGACAAAGGAAAACAAATAATGACCCGAGAAAAGATACCTCCACCTCCACCAGTGGAAGAACCACATAATCAAGATAAAATTGGAGGATCATACAAGGTAGAATACAACGTGCTAGCTCATCTTAGGAAGTGGTCGGCCTGATTAAGTATCTACGACGCTCTGATCCTATCAAAGGAGATGAGAGAGTCTCTGGTTATAGCTTTGCTTGACTCAGAAATTTGCTTAGCTTAGTTGGCCAACACATTCTCAGATAAAGTTTGTTCATTGAAAGAATAGCCTAGGGTAACCTTCACAGATGAAGACTTGTTGCTCGGTATCACCGAGCACAATCGTCCACTGTACATCTCCATCAACATCGATAGATTTGTGTTGTCCAGAGTTTTAGTAGATCGTGGAGCATCTCTTAACTTGATGAGCCTACAAACATTGGGCTATTTGGATATTGAAGCTCAAGAGTTTACGGTCGATAAGATGATGTTAAGAGGATTCAACCAAAAGGGAGAAAGAGCCCTTGGATTAATTACAATACTTATGAAGGTTGGAGAACTCATGACAACCACTAAATTTCATATCATCAACACCGAGACCTCTTTTAACGCTCTGCTGGGTCGACCATGGATTCATGAGCGTAATATGCTTCCATCATCTCTACACCAGTGCATCAAATACTGTAAAGATGGTCAAGAAAATTGTATCAAAGGAGACTTACAACCATTTTTAGTAGTGAAGTTGGTATCCATGAAGATGCTGCCTACTACGCACCTCCAAAGAAGACTGTCTTCTCGCACGGAAGTTGGTATCCATGAAGATGCTGCCTACTACGTGCCTCCAAAGAAGACTGTCTTCTCGCGTAAGTTGGTATCCATGAAGATGCTGCCTACTACGCGCCTCCAAAGAGGACTGTCTTCTCTCGTGCACTTATCACAAACAAAGATAAAAATGCAAAAGAATTACAAAGAGGGTGCCATTTAACTCCACTTCAATGAACTTCCACCACTCCCTTACAATGAGCTGATGAAAGTTCTTTTAGTTCGCGCACCCGAGGTCAAGGCCGGGAACGTGAACGAGGAAGGATCAATTAAATCGTTGAACGGACTAGGCTAACCATCAACATTGGTAATGAAGACAGTTCTGAAGACGAGATAATGATGAAGAGATGGAAGAGACCTCGGTACGAGATATCCTTAGAAGATACAGAAAAGAATGAATATGAAACAAGGTGTGATCGGATAAACCACTATGTGAATACTATGACCCTTACTCCGATTCTCCATCAAAAGGTCAAGATTTTAGAGGTCAAGGAAGTCCGTAGTGCGCCGATCAAATTTTACCATGCTTCTACCTCTACTGAGCTTGAAAAACATGTAAATTTGGATGATAATTCTAATGAATTAATGGAATTGTCTTTTGGTTACTTCTTGCCTTGTGTTCAAAAGTTAATTCATTAGAGACACTTACCAAAACAAATGCCAAAAGATAAATTTCAACATTTTGAAAAATTATGGAATGGTAAAAGTCAAACTCTAAATTCAAAAGAGGGTCTCAGATTTGGTACAGTCGGACCAGTCGATGATTCTGAATTTTGCATGGTTGTTACTGCTTAGTCAGAAGAGAATTACCTTGATATAGGGGATGACTCTACTGTTCAACCAATAGAAGATGCTCTGCCATCATTTGAGGAGGAAACTAAATCTGTCGTTGATGAATTGAAAGAGATTAACCTCAGGACTGAAGAACGACCCCAACCTACATTTATAAGTTCTCTACACAATGATGAAGAATCTGCAGAATTGATTAAACAATTAAAAGAATTCAAAGATTGCTTCGCATGGAGCTACGATGAAATGTCAGGACTATCAGTAGAAGTTGCAGTCCATAAACTCGGGGTGGAAAAAAATATAACCTCAGTAAAACAAGCTCCCAAAAGAATGTGCCTTGAAATAGAACAACAAGTCGTCGCCGAGATGAAGAAATTAATAGACGCCAACTTTGTGAAAGAAGAACAGTACCCCATATGGTTGGCTAATATTGTACCTGTTAAGAAGAAAAATGTACAGATCCGCGTTTTTGTCGACTTTAGAACTTGTTAAGAAGAAAAATGGGCAGATCCGTGTTTGTGTCGACTTCAGAGATTTGAACAAGGCATGGACGAGTTTCCACTACCTATACCAGAGATGATGGTGGATATCGCTTCAACACATGAGATTTTTAAGAAAAATGGACAGATCCGCGTTTTTGTCGACTTCAGAGATTTGAACAAGGCATGTCCAAAACATTTTCCACTACCCATACCAGAGATGATGGTGGATATCGCTTCAACACATGAAATTTTCTCCTTTAAGGACGGATCGTTAGGATACAACCAAATCAAGATGGCTCCTGAGGATGCAGCACTTACAGCCTTCAAAACACCGATTGAAATTTTCTGCTATATAGTGATGTCGTTCGGCCTAAAGGACGCCGGGGCAACATATCAGCGCGCAATGACGAAGTTTTTTGACGACCTCATTCACAACCAAGTAGAATGCTACGTAGATGATTTGACCATCAAAAGTAAACGGAAAATAGACCATTTGTATGATTTGAGGGTCGTGTTTGAATGGTTTCGATGATATAACCTTAAAATGAATCCATTAAAGTGCGCCTTTGGCGTTACCTCTGAGAAATTTCTGGGATTCGTTGTCCGTCATCGGGGTATCGAGATCGACTCGGATAAAATTAAAGCTATCTTTGAAATGCCTTCTCATAAAACTTTAAAACAACTACATTCCTTCCAAGGGAATTTAGCATATCTGAGACGCTTTATTTCTAATCTCTCAGGTAGGTGTCAGCCTTTCTCAGAATTAATTAAAAAGGATGCCAAATTCATTTGGGAAGAGAAATGCCAGCGGGCCTTTGAGGACATTAAATAATATTTAATGACACCTCCTATCTTGGCAGCCCCTATCTGAGGGAAACCATTGATACTTTATACCGTGGCCTTAGATGACTCTCTTGGAGTCCTCTTAGCCCAAGTCAACGATGAGGGTAAGGAAATGCACTGTAATACTTGAGTCGTTGCCTAATACCGACGAAGATAAGGAATCCACCTATTGAGAAGCATTGTTTGACGTTAATTTTTGTCGCCCAAAGGCTTAAACATTAAATGCTTTCTCATAAGATTACCTTAATCTCCAAATTTAATCCATTACAATATTTGATGACCCGACCAACACTCTCCGGACGTTTAGCAAGATGGTCAATGATCTTATTGCAACTTGATATTTAATGACCCAACCAACACTCTCCGGACATTTGGCAAGATGGTCAATGATCTTATTGCAATTTGATATAACTTTTGTTCCCCTTCGTGCTATCAAAGGACAGATACTAGCAGACTTTCTCACTACACATCCACTTCTAGCTGGGTCCTCTCTCAATGAAGAGTTACCAGACAAGCAAATATTATAACTGGAATTCTCTAGTGTGCAACGCTGGGAAATGTACTTCGATGGCACTTTGTTAGCAAGAATAGATAAAGGATCGGGCGTAGTTATACCAGACAAAGCAGGGATCAGTTTGATCTTTATCACATAGATAAGGGTATGTTGAGGTTCTCGAACCACCTGACAGAGGCGTGCACTAACAATGAAGCAGAATATGAAGCTTTAATCACTGGATTGGGGATGGCGATTTTAATGGATATAACAAACAATGCCATCTATAGCGACTCCCAACTCGTCATCCAGCAAGTCGCTGGACAATATAGAATTCTGAAACCAAGGTTAGCAGAATACTATCAGTACAAGATGAAGCTCCTGGAGCAGATTCCTGATGTGAATTTCTACCGGATTCCTATGGGAGATAATGCTCATGGCGACGCTCTAGAAAAACTTGCTAAGGAAATGACATGTCCCTCGGAGGACTCCATTGAAGACACAGTGCAAGGAAGACGAGGCTTGTCCCTGTTGGACTTCAAAACTCTACACAAAATTGGAAAAGAAGAAACAAAACATACTGTTGCAGACATCAACGAAGATTGGTGCAAGCCATTAATTTAATATTTGCATACTGAAAAGATGCATGAAGACAAGTCTGAGGCGCACCACATCACAAGAAGGGCTATGTCTTACGCTCCAGTGGGAAACGTTCTCTACAAAAGATCATTCGATCAGATGTGGCTACGATGTTTGAAGAAAGCCGAAGCACAGAATATTATCAAAGAGGTACATGCCGGATTGTGTGGCGCTCACCAGTCAAGCCCAAAAATGAAAATAAAGATCAAAGAACTCAGATATTATTGGCCAGCAATGATGCCTGATTGCATGGATACAGCCAGAAAATGTCACCAATGCCAAGTGCATGGGGTGGTCTTACACCAGCCTTCGAATGTGCTACACCCAACTGTTGCCTTGTGGCCATTCGAGTGTTGGGGCACAGACGTGATAGGTCTGATAGACCCTTCATCTTCCAAAAGACACAGATTTATACTTGCCGCTATAGATTACTTCTCCAAATGGGCAGAGGCAGTACCGTTACGTGAGGTTACAACACAATATGTCCTTCAATTTTTCAAAAGCCAAATTGTCTACCGTTTCGGAGTACCGTAAAGAATAATTTCTGACAATAGGATAGTTTTCAGAAGCACAAAAATAAATAATTTTGTCAAAATATATGGGATAGATTGGAGATACTCTACGATTTACTATCCTAGAGCAAATGGTCTGGCTGAAGCCTTCAACAAAACACTGGTACAAATTTTAAAGAAAATATTGGATGAAAGTAAAAGGAATTGGCACAACAAACTATTAGAAGCTTTGTCGGCCAACCAGACGACTTTCAGGACTCCAACTCAGTGTACACCCAATATGCACGTGTACAGTTCTGAGGCCTTGCTACCGCTAGAAATCCAGACACCATCTCTCAGAGTCGTCGTTGCCAATCAACTCACAAAGAAAGAAAATGCAAAACACATACTTGAAGAAATAGAAAGTCTTGAGGGAAAATGAATAGAAGCACAACAACATTTGGAGCTTTATCGGGCGAAGATGGTACAAGCCCATGACAAATTGGTCCACCCAAGGACATTCAAAGTTGGTGACCTCATCCTTATGCTCAAAAGTATTATTCTTGCACGCCGCAAAATAGCTGGAAAACTCGAGCCAACTTAGGAGGGACCATTTGTCGTTGAAAAGGTCTACATAGGAGGAGCCTACCAATTAGTGAATTTTCAGGGTGAAAGACCCATGTTACCAATAAATGGATGATATCTGAAAACTTATTATGCAACCTGACACCGCCTGCTTCTGCTTGCATTGAAACTTTGGAAACTTTGATTGTTTTAGGGTTATCTATGTGGCCAAATGTCTATGACCGGATCCAAATTTTGTGATTAACCTCAATATAATGAAGATTTTGAGAAAGAAATTTTAAACTTCAAATTTTCTCCTTTCCACTTTTGAGTATTATGTTCCACAAGAATTTAACAAAACTTAAACATAAAGTAAATGATTCATTTCAATAAGCTAAAATTCACTTCAATAAATACTTTATTTTTTCTTGTTCATGCCATGTTTCAGCGCACTCATGTTTTTCCTGTTATCTGCAGAAAAATGTCGAGACAGAGGCTGATCTTTGCTTTCCAGAATCGCTGGAGCCTCGCACTAAATGAGGAGATGGCACCGTAGGGCAGTACTATAGATTTTAACATGGATTTTAATCAGGTTGACAT
Organism: Phalaenopsis hybrid cultivar; assembly: GCA_002079205.1. NCBI lineage: Eukaryota > Viridiplantae > Streptophyta > Magnoliopsida > Asparagales > Orchidaceae > Phalaenopsis > Phalaenopsis hybrid cultivar. Next base: position 68,118 of record JXCR01147916.1, on the reverse strand, counting down.
GAACTACGATTGTCCTCTCATGGATGTAGTCAGCTGCAAAGAGAAAGAGGGATTGCCTTTGCTACAGAGGGTGACTACTAAAGATATTGTGTCACACAAAGGCAAGAACGTGATAACAGAGCAAGATACGATAGAAGGGCCCAACCGTCTGCTCTCCATGATAGCTACACCAGTCAGAGGCTTAATAGCTGACAATAACGAACGACTGCCAAGTACTTCGCTTTGCAGAATGCAACGCAGAAATGCCAGCTGCAAGAAGCAGAGAGCTTTTCTTCGACAAGAATGCAGACGTGAGAGAGAGACAAACCACTTGCTCACCCCTATTCCTGAAGGGCATATTTATGATCCAGACCTGAAAGAAACTTCTGCTAGCCTACCCACCATGGATGAAGAACCATGATTCGTGACAGAGTCAGATATACTTTCAGTTTCAGATGTTTTATGCAAGGGTTGCCCGACGTGCAACATTGAAATACCGGCCGGCACATCAGCCACGGGCACGTTTGTATAATGTCTTTATTGCAATGTTCTACATTTACAGCATTTCAGTACATTGGAAGAATATACCTCAAGCACCGACGGTCTCAGACTTCAGATTTTACAATGGATGAGTCATACGTCCCACTGGGGACAGATCAGTATGTACCATGGAGCTCGGGGTCATACATCTCGCTAGATGTCGAGTCTCGTGTTCCAGATCAACCAGCGCCAGTTTGTGTTCCTGCCAATGCTCGAAGGGAGGAACGCCCGCAACAGCTACTGACCCCTAGTATGATGGAGTACTATAAGATAAGTAAAGTAAATAAAAGAGAATTTGAATTTTATGAAGAAGTTCAAGGAAAATTCATCAACATACTGGAAGGCCAGGAGCTGTATATTAGGGTCTTCTTTGAGAGTGACACAAGAAGCATTCTTGAATGCATCTTTGATTTGAGAGATAGAGGCCGAGTGGGCATTCTCATGGAAAGAACATACTCTGAGCCAAAAAAACGGATGAGAGGAAAAGGGAGAATCACCATTCAGTGCGGATGCTATTATAACTTCACAAACGACAGACACAGGAATCCGCCTAGGATCCTCAGACAAAACCAAGTAGATCCACTACCGCCAATGATAAATTGGATGATAAAAGAGATGGTCAAATGGAATATTCTGCCTGCTACCTACATTCCAAATAGTTGTATTATCAACATCTACGAAGAGGGTGATTGCATTCCTCCACATATTGATCATCATGATTTTGTAAGACCCTTTTGCACGGTCTCATTTCTGAGCAAGAGCAATATTTTATTTAGGAAAGAAATTTATATCGTCAGCCCTGGTGAGTTCAAAGATTCTGTGGAGATTCTTTTACCAGTTGGTTCAATGCTCGTTCTTAAAGGCAACGATGTAGACGCGCCAAACATTGCATTCTAGGGTTACGACACCGTAATTTGTCTGTGACTTTCCGCAGGATGGATGACAGCAAAATACCATATGGATTCCAGCCGAACCCGGAACTGGATGAGCTACTGTCGTATGAGCTATGAGAGGATTGTACCTCTAAGTACATGCGAAGGGAACTCTTATCTTAGAGCATGACTTAAAACGTCTGCTTGATCAGGAGCTCATCGTACCTGGTACAGATGATCAGAGGGTTCACTTTTTATATAGCAACCTCATATGTATTTAATATACTCAGCCTACAATGTATTCATAGCATGAGATGTTCTAAATGTATTTCAACATGGACTATATATTATACCTTTTTAGGCGTCAGCCTATGTTCGATCTCTAATATCTTTATCGAAACAGATTAATGGAATTTCTCTCAAAATGTACCTTTTTTTGTCAGTTGCCTTTTTGTGCGATGGATGAAAGCCACGAACCATGCGTTAATTCAGAATTTCAATGAACAAAGAACGAAATAACAAATCTTTAATAATAAATAAAATTTAAATAAAAATAATCACCAATGAAATTGGTGTAAGGCCCCTCCACTGCTTCCAATTCTCTACTCACACCTTTCGAGATAGGAATAAGACCCCCACCGTAGCATCTTACTCTCCATCTTCGAAGTCATCACCTACACACTGATTCCCATTCTTTATAAATGCCTGAAATTTCATAATGCAAAATTCACTCTCCAATCTCCAGTGAGAGTCGCTACATTCTAATTTTAATCAAATGATCATCTGCTAATATCCCCAGCAGAAACAAATCAAACACACAACTCTACACATACTTCCGGGTCTGTTAACTTAGGAGTTTTTATTGGTTTTTGTTGATCTCGTCGTTCAATGCCAATACGCGCGGTGTGCTTCCCAGCACACCATACCTATTGGGGGTCCATTTGTTGACCTCACTTTTGGTTGAGGTTTAGTTTTTCCTTTTAAGTAGCCTAAGGTCTAGCCATATGACTTTCTTACTTATTATTCTTAGGAAACTAGACATGGAACACTCACTATTAGAAATTCTACACTCCTTTTTACTCAACTTGAAGTTCCACATGTTGGTCGTAACCTCTAACACTTAGTAGGTGGGCTCATTATGGGGGAACTCAAGATGAGTCACCCTTAGGACTGCCGGACCTTAGGGTTGACCCTGGGTGTTGCTCTAAGGTTAGGTACCCACTTGCACTCATAATCACTCACTACCCTAAACCCATAATTTCATGGCTTTGGTCCCTTGATACTTTTTGGGAGACTCATGTAGGTGGTCTCCTAAACCCATTAGCCCTGGGCTAGGGTTTGGCTAAAACCACTACATATAGGACCCAAAATGGGGTTTTCATTGGTCCATGGCTTAATTATGTTGGTTGGCACTCCAACTCTACCAAGACACCCAACCCAGCCTTTTGCCCCTAAATTCCCTCAAATTACCTAGATATCTTTGGAACCCAAAATTGGGCCAAAATTTCCAAATCTACCCAAAATACCCAACTTGGTTTAAAAATCATTTCAAACACCTTGAAAACACCCAAACTACCTAAAATCCCCAATTGACCAAATTACCAAAATACCCCTCCTTACCTCAAAATTCCAAAAATTCCAAAAAAATCTCAAAAATTCTCAAAACCTTCCAAATATTCCCAATTTCATTTTTTTCAACTATCATATGACCCAATTTGGCCAATTTGACCATCTTTGATCAAAACCCCCAAATTGCCCTTTAAAGGCCCATATTTTCCCCAAATTGAACCAATTGGTCTCAATTTATCCCAATTTCAATTTTAAACTCAAATTCACTCTTGATATGAACAATATAGACCAAATCCAAGTTCAATTGGTCCATCATTTGGACATAATTTTGATTTAAACTAAAAAGCCCCAATTTTGCCACAAATTGCCCTTGTCTCAAAATCTCACCAAATTGGTGGCCTTAGCCCAAAAATTTCCACTCTATCCCTTCATGGAAAATATTCAAAACATCTCCCTTGATCATTTAAACCATTTAATTTGAACTTATCCCAAGGCTAGCCCAACCTAGAACCATGTCCAACCCAACATACCTAAAATTGAACAAATTCAAAAATCCCTCAAATTGACTTACCAATTGAACTCAAAATCACTTCAACCCTTCACCAAAAATCTTCATAACAATCATCTACAAAATGTTGATTAATCAATTAGGCCAATTGACATGGCTAACCTAGCCCAAACCTAAACTTTGATCACTTGAACCCATATTGAACCTATGCATTAAAGATGGCCCAACTACCCCAAAGTCATCAAATTAACTCCACCTCAGCCATTGGTTAGACTTTAAGACTAAGCCAAAATCCATCTAACCACCTAAACTAAGCCATGGACCAAAAGTCCCACAAATTAAGGGATCTTATTTCCAAAAATGCACATGCTTAAGATACCCTTACCAAAACTAAACCCCATTGCATTAAATTTCTTTGACAGATTCCCTTGGATGCCCTGAGCTCTTAGCCACCTCCCCCTACCATGGCCGACTGGCCTAGTCGGCAGAGAAGCTCAAAACTAAGAGCCACCTCCATGGAACTTCACCTAAATCAAACCTAGAGGCCAGCTCAGCCAAACCAAAATGTAGAGCTCCTCTACCCTCCACCTAAGCACCACAATATTTGCCTTGAGAGCCATCCCATGGCCATTTTTATAAAAACTCACATCCACGGCCATGGGAGGTGTGCTGAAAAATTCTTAGAGAGAGCCCCCAAAACTTCTCACAGAGCTTCTCTGAGATTCCCTCAGTGCAATCCAACCCTCTTCCCCTATTGAATTCCACCGTGGAAGCTCAATTTTGAGCTCAAACCTCTGTCAAAAACCAAGACAGAGCTCATTACACTTCCACAGTACACCAAAATTCAATTACTTGTGCCAACACCTTCACCACAGTGAAAGAAGCCAAAGCCCCATAAAATCCCCCTTCCACAGAGCCTCTACCATAGCTCTAGACCAACACCCAAATCTGACTGCGATTAAAATCATTTCTAAGCCACACACAAAGACCAGAGACTCAATCCCTAGCCTCTTTGGATCATAACAAACATGCCGAGACCCTCTGATCCATGCTTTACTTCTCAAAGCAAAGGTATAAAACTTCTCTTCCTCCTTAACCCCTTTTGATTCTCCATTTAATTAGGCTTAATTTAATTGTATGATTACCATATGGATTTGTTCGTCTTACTTAGGCGAGTCCATAGGATCAAACCCGAAGTGATTTGGCTGAGTCTAGGCTGAGATCTTAATGTTTTAGTGTGGACGGTCATGGGATCACTCCATCGGGGACGATGACAGGGAGCCGTTGGATCAAGCTTGTATCGAATGGACAGAGGAGATCGAGTCGGGCAGCGCTTCGGAACATAAACCACGGGCCAAGTCAGCAGCTACGTAGATGGCGGCGTCCAACCAGAGCGCACCACACGTGCCTTCGGAGCTGCCTAGGATCTAGTCAGCACACGCTATTTGAATAGATAAATAAAGATTTTCCTTATTTATTTAAATACCTCTAACTTAAAAATTCATATCTTGGTGTAGAAAAATCACAAAAATAAAATAAAAATACTTTCTTACTCAGTGAACAAAGAAGAATAATGCGGAAATAATTTTAAGTCCATTTGATGCATATTTTATTTTTAATTAATTAAGCACTGATTTGAATGTTTTAATTCTCTATGCATGTAGGAACATTATCATGACTTGAAATTTTAGCATGATGTTTCCTCTGATAAGTGAAACATCATCTGATTTTTCCAAAGTTAGAAGAGGTTCCTAGACAAAGATCCATATTTTTCAATTTTGTGTTTTTTTATTTGCATAAATTAATCATGATAATTAACTTGTTGATTAGAAAATTTCAAGAAAACTTTGAAAGGTTTACTATGACCAGAGAACCCTTAGAAAAATTTCTCATGAGTCAAGTCATTTAAAATGCACCTAATCTTCACAAACCCTAAATAACTAAGATAATTAATTTTAAAAAATACAAACAATAAAATGACTTGACTTTTTATTTCCACTATTTTTTAGGATCCAAAGAACTCACCATAAAAATTTCAAAACATTTTAAGTTCATTTGATAACTTAAATTGATTTTTTTAAGTTAATTCACATTTTTGGCATAAAAAAAAATTTTAAAAATCAAAATATTACTTGAAAAATTATAAAACTTGGTTTTTTGAGTTCTCTGTTACCAGGGGTATTTTTTAAAAATAAAATGATATTTAAAATAAAAACTTAATTTTTAGCATATTTTAAATATTTAAATAATTAAAAATCCCTAAAAATGACAAAAATAATAAAATTCATGAAAATGTTCTAAATTGTTTCCTAAGCACTTAGGAACAATTGAAATATTTTTTCCTGGTTTTCTAAATAAAGATATTGAATTTTAAAGCTTAAAAAAATTTTTAAAGGATAAAATTGGTTTTCATTAAAATAATTCCAATAAATCAAATAAAATTTAGAAAAATATTAAATCTTCTCCTCTAAATTCTCTGCATTAGGAAGATTTTTCAAAAATATAAAACTTAATTTTCCCCATTTAAAATATTTTATATGTAATAAATACCCCAGAACTTAAAATAATTCTTAAAATTCAAATAAAATTCAGAAAATCATGAAATTTGGTCCAAATGCTTCTCTAGTTTAAACCTACCTGTTGTAAAAATTTCATGGGATTAAGATTTGCCTTGGTCAAGGTAAAAATTTTCTTTGAAAAATCTTATTTTTGCATGAAAATAATTATATAAAATAAATTAAATCTTGAAAAATCACATTTTCTCCTCTGATGTTTTAATTGACCCATGAATGAGGTAGGCTAAACATGTCAAAGTCATTTGAATTGAATTTGACAAATTATAAAGTTTTAGAGGCTCGGGGGAAAATGTGTAATTTTGTAAACTTAGCCTTAATTAACATTTAGGCTTAATTCAAGGAGAAAAATGGGTAACCTCTGATCTTAGTTTGGATGTTTGAATTGGTAGAAACCACCTCAAGAAAAGATAAGTTAATAAATTTCTAAATTATTAAAATTTGGGAGTTTATTAAAATAAAATGAGTGATCTTAATCAGTTTATTTGGATGTTTGAAAAACAAAGGGGTTAATTGGTAGAAACCAACCTCACTTTTTTAATTAGTGATGTTTGAAACACTAGGGGTTAATTGGTAGAAACCAACCTCACTTTCTTAATTAAAAAGATAAAATTTCTAAATTATTAAAATTTGGAAGTTTATTAAAATAAAATGAACCCAGGACTTAGGGGTTTGTTTGAAACACAAAAGGTTAATTGGTAGAAACCAACCTCACTTTCTTAATTGAAAAGATAAGCTAATAAATTTCTAAATTATTAAAATTTGGAAGTTAATTAAAATAAAATGAACCCAAGACTTAGGGGTATGACTTTTGAAGTCAATAATTAATCAATTTAATACCTCTATTTTAATTTTCAAATAAAATTGAAATGATGAATTATACCACCTAAAGCTTAATCTTTTCAAAGCTAATTAAGACACTCACCTAAGTCTTATGGGCTTAGTAGTGACTTAGGCTAAATCAAGTTTCATTTAAATGAGGATTAGAAAAAAAACATCATTTAAAATTAAAATATGTTTCAAACACTACAAGCCAATTAGGATAAAAATTTGGCTAAGTGTTCCAACAAAACTAACTTGCCTTTTTAAAGGTCTTCACCCGCATAATTTTCAAGATTAAATTACAGATGATAATTACCTTACCCTTAGGGATAATTGATACATCTATGCTCACTGAGCACTAAGGGTATTTACAGGATGAATTACTAAGCAACATAATAAGTTTAAAAGAACTTGAAATTTTCCACCGGGCAGGGAGAGAGTAGCACGGACCTGCTTCTTTCTCAAGATCTGTTGGATACCTCGAAGATCTACTAAACTTAATATATTTTGCTTGACAACATCATCTTTAATTAAACACCTAAGGACCCACCAAGATATGACATAGGGTTAGGAAAATTACCAAAAACTTACTTTTTTGCCTCTACATGAACTGCCTTAACATGCCTTTTAAGTTTCAGGTGGTGGAACGAGAAGACTCGCCATGTACGCTTTTACAGTTTTTCACCATTGTCTTTCTTGTACTTTCATACTGTACTTTTATGCCTACAAATATGCATGCTAAACAAAGAAACCACCCTGCATGAAAACTAAAACTATCAGGGTAGCCACAAAACTAAAACCAAAATTAAAATCAACCAAGATAAAATTCACCGCCACAACATTCAAAATATAAAACAACTCAAAATTTAATCACAAACATCACACAAAACTACAACTTCAACTAAATTAAGACAAATCTATCGGATGATCGGGAATCCCTCTGAGGAGATCACCTACGGTTGCTAACGAGGCTTACCACGAACTAAATGAAATTATGGAACTCATTAAGTTGAGTTTAGTAAGTTCATTTAGATTACGTGAATCCAATAAAAAATAGTGGTGCAAGAATGAGGGAACCGTAGGATCCTAACTGGTGTCGCTCTAATCAGCTTTAACATGCCCCCATAAAATTTAAAGAACTTCAACCATAGAAGCACCTGATTTGAAATCATAACTTAACACATTAGAAAACTTAAACTCGCCACGGCATGGAGCTTGGAGCTCGTACGGTGGGCAGCATGGCCATCTTCAATAGTATAACCTGTCTTCCCCAACTAAACCAATCTTCCTTAGATATAAATAACAAAATCATAGGACTTCAAGGTTGCTTGCTTATGCAACGTAAATTCTCACTTTATCTTTAGGCCTTTTATACAGCACTGCTATACAATATAAGCCCTAACTCGTCCTAGGATTTCGAGATTGTCGTTTATCACGACCTAAATCCTCACATCTTCCAGGCTATTTGTGTGATCATTTCACACAAATGAAAGCTCTAACTACTAAAATTAGCAAGAACACTTAAACATTTCTCCTCAAAACTGAAGCCAAACATTAAGATAGCTTGGAAAGTTACCGAGGTTCTCCTCTAGATTCATGACATCCCCTAGTTCTTCCTCTTTTAGACTCTACAACAAAATGTTCCAAATTTGAACCAATCCCCTTTCACACCTCTTTGTCTGATCTCATTGAAAATTCCTACCCTTTGAAACTCTTTGAAGATAATATTTCTTGAGTTTTTATTGAGAGTCTAATTAGGTGACTTTGATCATTTAAGATGTAATTAACTATAGGGGCTTGCCCTTATAAAAAACATCTTTGAACCCAGCTTAATAAACCCTATTTAATTTTTTATACTAAATAGAGGAACTTGTCGACACATATAAAGGTTTCGCAAACCAAATGGATGTCATATATTCATTAATTTATTTGATCGAGCCTCATCCTCAAGTCTTGTGTTTATCCTTCGGGATAGAAACATGATTTGATGTGCACCGCTCTTTCATTTAAACTATGAAAAATATGGGGTCAGTTTGATTTCATATTTTTCTAAAACCAAATATATATGCAAATTAAAACGTCCTTCTGAAGCAGGCGACGAGATTTCGATTCTGGTGACCGACAACTTCTTACGGACAACTCCCCCAAACCGAAGATAGCGCCGACAACACCTATTGAAGAACCAACCTAGGCTCTATTTAGGGTCAAAATTTGATTAGAAAACTTCCCCCTCTTCGCACCATTTCACATTCTTCCACTCAATTAGTTTTCCTCTTCACACGCCTAAATTCCATGCCATTCCACACAATTAGTTAGTCATTGTTTTTATAATTTTTAGTTTTTGTGGTGAGTTTATGTGTGAATTCTTCTCTAAGAAGTGTTGGAGAGTAAGAGAAGTGAGAGATTTCTTCTTCCTACATTTCCTAAGAGAGGCTACAATGGATTTTCTTTGAGAAAGAGTTTTAGATAAGTGTTGTTTGTGCATTATTGTTGTATGAACTTTCTTTAATATATGGAATTTGTGTTTTGTTATATCTTTCTCATGAAGTCTGAGTAGTTTCCTTTATCTCTCTCCCTACTGTGATATATGGTGAAATGAAGAGATAATGTGGATGTGTCAATGTTAAAATTTAAAATAAATTGTAATAAATTTTCATCTCCATTTTTAATTTACTTTTTGATGTAGCCAATTGAATTGTTAAAATATATTGTGAAACATTTGATCCGAGAAATGGAGTATGATTTCTACAACGTAGTGAGAATCATATTTAAGTCAATGAAGGATTATTTTGTTCATGGAATTAAGTGCAAATAAATAGGGAAATATACTTTGTTAGGTGTAGAATTGGAGATTTCTAGGTGACAGACTAAAAATCCTCAATATGATCTTACTGTTTAAAAACAAAAGTGAGAGTTAGCCTTCAGGGGAAGGGAAGTGGGAGCTATGGAGTGGGAACCAATATCCTGCTAGCCTGGCCACTGATTTAGGGACTAAATCAAAGTTTAGCCAATGATTTTCTATAACACTGAATCAAGGTAGAGAATTAAAATTACTTCTATTTGGCACAATACAAATTTAAATCATTTATCTCCTCTCATTTCACCAAAAAATCATTGTAGTGGGAAAGATGCTTCTTCATATTAAAAAACTTCATCACAAAAACATAGTTTAGTAGTTTTTAGATTTAAACCCTGCTTTTAAATTCTGCATGAAGTTAATAATTTAGTTTTCATAACACCTTAAAGATTTGAAATTAGTGACGATAATTTCGTTTGATTTCTGTGAGTTTCCTAGTTAATTTATCATTTCAAATTTCAACCTTCCTAGTGGGATCAATATTTGGGACTTAACAAGAAAGTCTTATATTACTTGATAATGATACATATACTTGCGTAGAATACCAACATTAAGTGCCGAACGTTATTATTCATAAAATAACACATCAAGTTTTTGTCACCGTTGTAAAATAGAGTCAACTTTATAAATTTTACACAACTATATTTCAACAAATTTGTAACAGTTTTATATTATGCTAGTAAAACTCTAAATGCTGCTCAAATTAATTAGACCACAATTGAAAGAGATGAATTAGCAATTATTTTTGCTTTTGATAAGTTTAGGTTAAATCTGATTGGAGCTAAATGTGTTGTGCATAAAGACCACTTTACTATAAAATATTTGAAGCAAAAGAAGGATGGAAAACCAAGATTAATTAGACGGGTATTTCTGATGCAAGAATATAATTTTGTGGTAATAGATAGAAAATGATTTGATAATCAAATAGCTGATTATTTATCTAGGCTGGAACAAGAAGAAACATTTTATCTTGAAAGAGAAATTAAGAAGACTTTTTCGGATGAACAACTATGTAATGTTAAAGAATAGGAAATATCATAGTATGCTGATATTGTGAACTACATTTTTAATGGTATTTTACCGTATTGATTGATAAAGCCACAAGAGAAGAAATTTATTCATGATACAGAATTTTACTTTTGGGATGTCCCATATTTGTACAAAAAAAATGTAAAAATTTAGTTATGCAGAGATGAGTGCATTATGAAGAAATTGAAGAAATTATCCAAAAATGTCATGATTCTAAATTTAGGGGTCATTTTGGAATTGATTGAACTGTTCATAAAATTTTACTAACTGGATTTTATTGGCCTACTCTTTTTAGAGATGTTAATTTAAATATAAAAACTTATGATCAATGTCAGCGTGTAGGGAATTTTTCATAAAGAAATGAAATGCCCCTGAATTGTACTTTGGAAGTTGAAACTTTTGATTTTTGGGGATTTGATTTTATGGGACCATTTATACCTTCATTTAGAAATATATATATTAATTGCAGTAGACTATGTATTAAAGTAGATTGAAGTAATAGCTTCACCTTGTAGTGATGCTCGGAGTGTCTCAAAATTTTTAATCAAAAATATTTTTAAGAGATATGGAAAGCCTAGTGAAATCATTATTGATGGAGGATCTCACAATAGGAATAAACAAAATGAAATGTTGGTGAAAAAATATGATATTATACATAGGATTGCTACTGCTTATCATCCTCAAAATAGTGGTCGAACAAAAATATTGAATCATGAAATTAAAAGAATTTTGGAAAAATTGTAAATCCTAATAAAATGGTTTGGTCTGGTAGATTAAATACTTCATTATGGGCTTATACGACAGCTTATAAAACTCCTATGGGAATGCCCCATATAAATGAATTTTTGGGAAGACTTGTCATTTACCAGCAGAATTGAAGCATAAAGCTTATTGAGATATTAAAGAATTTAATTTTAATTTAATAGATGTTGGTGAGAAAAGATTATTGCAAGTGAATGAGCTTGAAGAAATTAGGAATGAATCTTATGATAATACTAAGTTATATAAAGAGAAAAAAAAAGAATCTCATGATCACAAGATAATAAAAAAGTAATTTGAGCCTAGACAGGAAGTTTTATTATACAATATAAGATTGAAATTAATCCCTAGAAAATTGAAGTCTAGATGGACAGGGTCATTCACTGTTGTAAAAGAGTACTCATATGAAGTTGTTAATATTGAAGGACCCAATACTGGAAAGATATTTAAAGTGAATAGGCATAGACTGGTCAAAGGCCAAATTTTAAAGAGACATTAATGTTTGGTCACCCAGAGTAAAGACCAGGAATGCCGGGTTGACGACATTAAACTAAGCGCTTTGTGGGATGCAACCCATAAATATCTTTGTTAATATTACGAATCTGTTTTTGTAAATATTAATATATATATATATATATATATATATAGTTAAGAAAT
>JXCR01147916.1:38764-55746 GCA_002079205.1 Phalaenopsis hybrid cultivar | reverse complement strand
ATATATATATATATATATATCTATATTTTTGCTCTTGTTGACATCACTTTTGGTTGAGGTCTAGTCATTACCCTTTAGTAGCTTAGCCATAGAATTTTCCTATTGACTATTCCAAGAGGTCTAGAAAAGGAACCCGAACCATTATAAATTCTAAACTCTTCTTTGCTTCACTTGGAGTTTCATATGCTAAAAGTCTAACCTCTAGCACTTGGGAGGATGAGACTAAGCATAAGGAAGCTCAAGGGGAGTTTCCCATAGGATGGTCAAGCCTTAGGACTAACCCTGGGTGGTCTGGTCTTGGTTAGGTTAGCTTGCACACGCTTCACTTTCCACAAACTCTAAGCCCTAGAACCCCCTTGATTTAGTCTCCTTACTCCTTTTGGAAGGCTCATATAGGTGGACCAAAACCCTTAGCCTTTAGGCTAAGAGGGTTAGGACCAAGATATTGAACATCCAAAAATGAGTACTCATATGGCTCCTATCAATTTGACATGGCTTCATCGCTTACTTACCTATTCCAGCCCAAACCTCCATCAAATTAGCAAAGTACCCTTACAACCCTATTTTTTGTCAAAAATTCTTAAAGTTCCCTAAATTCCCAAATTTCTTTTCAAAATCATCTCAAATCATTCCTCACTACCCAAATTGACCAAAACTCACCAAAATCTAAGAATTCCCAAAATACCCCAAAATTGGCCAAAATTACCAAAACGGCCCTCACGACTCAAAAATCCCAAAAATTCCAGAAAATTTCAAAATCACCCCAATTTTCCCCAAAACCAATTTGAACCACTCCCATGAACCCAATTTGACCAAAGTGACCCATTTTGACCAAAAACCCCAATCGCCCTGAGAGGCCCAATTTTCCCAAATTAGCCCCAATGTCAACCAAATTGACTTCAATATTCTCAAATTTCAATTCCAAACTCAAATTCATCATGTACAAACCTTATTGAAACCAAATCCAAACCCAATTTGACTCAATTTCAAGTCTAAGCACAAACTCAAGCCCAAATTCATCCCCAATTTTAAAAGTCCAATCCCTCTAGTCATTCAAAAAGCCCAAAATTTACTTAAACGCCCACATGATAAATTTCCCATCATCACATCTATCACTTATTATGTTTCCTCTTAGCAAAATTTACCCAAAAGACATGGAAACCTTGGAAGTTTGATTCTTATAAGCACTTATTATGCAGTAAGTCAGTCAATTTTTTAACTTAATTCTCTTATTTTTATCACATCTATGACTTTAAGAAGAAGAAAATTTGAGAACTAAACATGTTCATAAAAAATATTACCACACAAATATTAAGAAACATATTGGGTCTCGCTTTGGAACACCAAAGGACAGTCAAATGGGATACTCAAAAGACAAAAACAAGAAGTATCATTTTAATCAGTCAGAACTTTGAGCCAATCAAATGAATGAAGAGAAGGCACCCAATGCGAGGGACAACCATTTAAGACCAGCTCCCTCAGATAATTTCTATATACTTCAAAAAGATGGCTAAAGAGCACCACGCATAACACCTTTCTGATAATCTGAGAAGGCCTCTTGTCCAAATAGTGTTGTCTGTCCCATAACGATAAAACACACTTTGCATGATAGCTCTAGTTCACCCTAAAAATAGAATGACCTCTACTAAAGATTTCGTAGAAAGGGCCGACCAATGACCTTTGTCGGCTAAAGAACTGTAAGTCGACCAAAAATTTCACATGAACGAATGACAAGATCAATGGCTCCTTAAATTCCCTTCAAGTAGTCATGGGTACAAAATGGTGCTTATGTCAGTTAGGAGTCGGAGTCTGCTACAAATTAGAAAAGTTTTACTTTAGGTACCCTTGAAATCTCTAAATTGGTGATAATTTCTTCAATAAAAGCCTATTGAATTGACCACCGAAACTTGTGTTACTGTGCACCGTCTCTTTATCTCCCCTCTCATACATCTAATACTCTATTGGTTTGATCCACATGATATAATTGGATTTAGCAGCAACAAAATGTATATAACTAATTCGTATTTTTACACAATCTAAGCAAATCAATATCTAATATCACCCATAATGTGAGTCTTACCATTGATCAACAATTACATCTAACATTAATAAGCGCCGATTGTTTAGGCACGCATTTTAGTCATATAATTCCAAATCAAGAGAAAATTTCCCTTTTAATTTCCTAACCATATTAAATGAACTATTTCAATTTGGATATGCTGATGGAGATGAAGGGTCGCTTTTGGATTTTTCAAAACGAATGCGCTTGTAGTTTCAATTTCATTGAAAAGCGTAACTCTTTGCCAAAAAAAATGAAGCTCGTAATTACTACAGATAATAACATTTTTTAATGATGTGTAACTTATTTTCTATCTTCTTAAAATTCTCTTGGAATGATTATTTATTTTCCATGTCACTACAAACATCAATAGAATTTGTTTGACACTTTTATTTTTTATATTTTCATATTGATGTGTTATGCGAGCCTTTTTGTTACCTATTAACAAAATAAAAATAAAAAAACGGATAAAAAAACCAAACAGATTTTTTTATAAAGGACATTAAAACTGCATACCCATATCATGGCTTTAATTGTTGGGATATAGTTGCCTGAAGTTCGGGCGATCAATTATAGAGGCAATGTTTTTATGATCTCATTTTTGGTTAATCTAAAACTAGAAGTTATCCTCAATAATATGCTCTCCATTGTGATTGGAACTTCAAATTTAAAGGTCAAAATGCAAAATAAAAAAATAAAATAGAATAAAAATTTTCACATTATTCTTCAAATTAAAAGATCAATTAATATTACTATTTACGATTACCAATTCACTATCATTTTTTTTTGGACAACGAGAACAAGATTCTTACTTTATCAAAGCTGGTAAAAATTTTATCTCAGCATTCGAAGAAAAAATATTAATTTTTTTATTTATAAATATATTTCAAAATTCGCTTAATATATTAGCTTATTTAGTAGTTTGATTGTACAAAAATCATCTTTTAGCAATTAAATCAAGTTACACTTTTGCCCTTTTCTCAAGTTAAAGGAATCATGAGTCTCGTTTCAAATTTCGTATCTTTTCTTGATCACCATCCTCTTGCTGCCCACCTTCTTTTCGTATTGTATATATGAAATTAATTTATATTTACTTATATTGAAAATATTACAAAAATTCTAATGTATTTGCATATCTAAGACGGAAAGTTTAATTTATATATATATATATTTCATCACTTTGGTGTTATAAAGTTATGTGGTAAAATTTTTTTTCTATTCTTAAAATGTCAATAATCACAATATTAATAAGAACTTTTATGTGATGATAAAGATTTATGTGATATCTATGTAAATATAAAACTCAGATATTAAGTAAATGGCCCTACTAAAAGTTAAACCTGGGAATCTCTTGTCTTACTTTAACTTCTTAGGAATAATAACTATCATTAATTTACTTGCAATGGAAGATAGGAGAAGAAAACAACAATTCTTTACCAAGATTATACATAATGTTTGATGATTATGAAAAATATATTTTTATATAATCATATATTCAACTTATAAAAATATGGTTGGATTTTCTAATTGTACATAAAATTTGTGTCAACAACTGCAGTGATGTTAAAGAAATCTAACGGTCTAGAAAAGAATGGTATGACGAAGGTGGGCCCACTTACAAACCGTGAAGCCTACTTTTCTTATCGAGTGAAGTTGTCCAAGACGAGTGTGCATGGCCAAATTGACCAAGGCACAAGACATACGAAAAGAAGACCGCACAAGCCAAGCTCGAACCAATTGGCAGGATGTGAGGCAAGAAAAAAATGTTTGAACTGACAACAACAAGAAGGGCTTTATGAAATTGACACCCTTCCAGCGGAACTCATCTAAGGGAAGATCTGATGTCACGTTATCTTTGATCATCAATGGGACGCTCCATAAGTTTCTCATCAAAGTTTAAGGGTCGACAACCAAAACATATCAACCAACTAATCCATATTAACTAATATTGACCAAGTCCAGTTGATTGAGTTGATCTCCGCAGACCAAGGTAACCTTGCTGACCAGTTGTCAAGTATGATGAGCCAACCAACTCAGAAACTAGTCAAATAACAAGATTACCCATGTAAAAATAACATAAATATTCAAGTACATATCCCTTTAAAGTACCGAAAAAAATATAATATTATCATTATGTACTATTTCTTCTATAAATAGGGCACTCGTATTCTAAAGAAGAAAATTGATCATGACAGAGCTATTCAAACTCTTCTTGTCTCTCTTTCACTAACGATCTCACTTTACTTACTCTCTATTTCATGCATGTAATTCACAGATAAATTAGGATTCAACATCTTAATAGGTATATTGAGCGTGGATCATGCAACAATTAAGAAGTGGAGTAGCATAAGGAGATGAAACTCATAATAGAGACATCAGAAACATGAAGAGCACCCAAAAATTTTTAAGTAAACAAACCCATTAGTTCTAAAATCAGATGTTGGATATCATTTGAGGAGCGCTGACCTGTGGAAGAGAATAACAACCTCGAGATAAAGGGCCAATGCTTAAAAGAAAAAGCTTACCTTCAACCCTATAAGGGGACATTGATTCCATATACTTTGATAGTGACGGGTCAACATCAGATCAAATATATTGTGGCTCCCCGATAACCTAAGACTACATTCACTTGCAAAATCTCTTATGCCAAGCCACCAATACGATTCAATAACCCAGCTCTGGAGTCGTACAAAAAACATAATAATCTTGTTGACCAGATGGCCTCCTTCAAGTTAATCATGTGCATGCTAAGGATTAGCGATGTACTAAAGTGTCATTTATTTTCTCCAAGCAAAGGGAGTTGTCAATCATGTGGTTCAACAAATTATTGTTGGGATGTTTATGGTGTAATTTTCTAGCAGTTGGAAGCAACAAAAAAATCACAAGCTCTTCTAAGGCTTCGATCGGGACGTTATGAGAGTATTCACACGTTTATCACTATTTTCAGAAGGAAATTTTTTAAGTGTGGGACCTGGAGCCCAAAGTCACATTTGACACCTTAGTATAGAGGCTGAAGGAAGGGGTTTTCTGATAAGAGTTAAACAGTAACGATCAAAATAGCATAGTTTTTGGTGTTAACAGACAACCACATATTAATATAAAAGGATAAATCCAACACTAATTCCTTTATAGTAGATTCATTAACCCGTCACCCACAGGAAAGGGAAGCTCAAGTCAATGGGCAGATATAGCGATGTGATTTGCTACCTCCTACCCAACATAAATAAATACAGGCTCAGTCACCCAGATAGAATTTGAAGACTGGTAGAACACATCACGAAGGGTGTAAGGCTCACTAACTTGATCGGCAGTTGGCTCGATCTAGTGAGTGTCCGCCACCAAACAATGAAACACCAAAATTAAATTTTTTGAGAGTTTTAATGGAAAAAATAGTGAAGGTCATACAAACTAAAGATTATCATAAATGAGTAAAACTAGGAAAAACTAAAGCATACCTCAAAAATCTGAAGAAGTATTATGCTTACCACCATAATCATGAGTATGAAAAGAAGGATTGTTCACACCTTCTAGGCCTCATCAAGGATTTCATAAAGGTCAAAAAGATTAAAGGAATTCATTGAACCAAGGCAATGACCCACTGACATGGGAGGGCTCTAGGATAACTAGTGAGCAAATTTGAGTCCATGAGATTTAATTCACTGACATAGTCCTAACCATCATCTGGAGTGATGGAGAATCACCTATCTATGCTAGTTTCAATAGTCTTAAATAAAGAGAAATATGTTCGACAATCCTTATACTTAAATGAGCTCAAATTCCTCACATAGCCTTCATCAGTAGAGACTTGCCCGTAAGGGTAACCCCTACAATAACACAAACATCAGTAAGTTTAATTTGTTGATATGGGTTTGTTTAAGACCATATAAATTAAAAATATATATATATATTATTTAAATAATTAAACATGCCAACTAAATTAATATATCTTCTCAGAAGAGAGAAATACAACTTTACCATGGGTTTACTTATATGAATTAAGAAGATTTGAATATTTGTGTGGTGTACTACTAAGCTCACAAAACTTTCCCCTTTATAATGTATAGACTAGGTAATGTTAGGCCGATTTGGAGTTTATAGTTCCTATAAGGGCGAGCCCATATAGTTAATTACATTTTAAATAAACGATGTTCCTTAATAAAGCCCTTGTTTAATGTTCTGGTTTTGTCTCAAAAACTTTCTATGTATGGTTTCCATGATTGATCATTAGGAATCTCAAAAGAGAGATTGGATTAAGTGAAATAGTTATTTTTGGAACCTAAGAAAAGAGAAAAAAGGAAACATTGAAGATTATGAGAAAACTCTGGGGCTGCCCAACTATTCTAATATTTGGCTTTAATGAATTTGAATGAGATTTATTTGATTTTTAATCCTGATAATGTTATTCAAAATTATGGACTTTAATCACATGATATACGATCATGGAAAAACCTAAAAGGTGAGGTTTTACATATTAACTAGACAAAAAACCTTAGAGACATATGATCGAAGTGAGGCATGAGGGTTCAGTTTTGGCAAATTTTGGACTTGGGGTGAAATTTCATGTAGGGTTTATGAAACTTTGGATTTAAGGATTATAGAAAATAAAATTGAGTTTGAAATTAGGGAACTCTGGAAGCTGGGAATCTTAGGTGAAATTGAGGACTTTGGTGGATTTTGGTAATTTTGGGTAATTTGGTGATTTGGTAATATTTTGAAGATTTCTCATAAATTTGATAACTTTGGGGATTTTGAATGGATTTAGGGTGGCTTCCGGTTAATTTGGTGGATTTAGATGGGTGTGGTGGATGTGGTGGCTTAAGGTCATGGTGAATTTTGTGGAGTGTATATGAGTGTAGTGTGAACATGGGTGAATTTAGATGGTGATGTTTGTGGTGTATGGATTACGTAGGACATATGAATGTGTATGTTGTGAATGTGAATTGTAATTATGTGCATAGTAGACTAACGACATAAGGGTTTAAATGGTCAAAGCCACTCCGAGTCTCCTTAAGGCCTCATGTTTATTTAGGAACTTAATTTTGAGCTTCAACATGTTGGCTCTAGAAATCTCAACCAAGAGTTGAGGACTTGAGAATACCCATGCGAGACATCACAAAGGATTAAGAAGTGTTTTGAGTTTCTATGTTAGGTGTGTCTCAACATTAGTCATTTACGATAGTCAAATGGAAAGTCCTATGGCTAGAACATAATTTCTAGGAGGAAGGTTCAGACCTTACCAAAATGAGGTGAACATGCTCATGTCTAAAAATCTAAACACGCTTGCACACATGCATGAACTAGCATGCAAATGTGTGCCACTTGCCTACTGGCATGCTTAAAAATATCCTAATTTCTTATATACCGTTCATGCATTTTATTAATGGGTTTTAATGATATTGAACTTTAAAGGAAAGCATTTTTTCATGATTTTTTTATTCAGGTACAAGAAATGGAGTTTTAAAGAATTTGAAACAAAAATGGTGTAATTTGGAGTCAAAACGAGTGAGCAAGAAAATTCTGACCTGACACATCTTGATGTCTTTCTATGCTTTTCAACTTTACATTTATCACATGTTTTTGAATAATGTTACACTTAAAAGAAAGGTTGTTCTTGTGCTTATCTTGTAGGTATAACCGTTATGAGTGAAATCGAGTTGAAATGTGGCAAAATAGAGCTGAAACACAGCAAAACAAGGCAAAACAGTGGAGCTGCCTATAAGGTGGTGCTTAGGCTCCCAAACAAGCACCAAGGTGCCAATCACAACGGGAAACTGGTGCCTGGGCACTAAAAACTGGTGCTAGGTGCCCGAGACGGATATTGGGCAATTCCGGGCTATTTTGAGATGTTTTATATGACTCCTAGCTATTATGTACGCCTCAAAGAGTGGTACAATGAACCTAAACATTTGGAATGTGAAAAGGAGTCTCTGTTGGAGTCAAGAGGTGTGTCTCTTGAAAAACGTTAGAGCTTGGCTTCTATTAAAAAGGGGGGGATTGGTGTCTTTAGGAAGGAGTATAGAAGAGGATTTTAGAATAGATTTGGAGAGGAGTTTGGTGTGCCTCTTCAGGTGGCATGTGTGTGTGTGTGTACAATGGGAAAAGTCCCTTGCGGAGTCTTGGTAGCTTTTAAGACCTTGAAAGAAGTTTAAAGGATTGCTATTTGCAATGTAAGGAGGGCATGAATCTTGTCAAGATAAGTCTTGGACTCTTTTTCATTTGATTTGAATCATTGCAATATTTTTCAAAGTCAATTGCAATGTAGAATCCATTTGTTTTCTCCATGCTTATTGAGTAGTTTTTTTTACTTTTTCTCCTCATGATGAAAATTAATCATGTGTAGGATTAGAAAGGTTTGAAGATTTCTTTTATTTAAATGTTATGGTTTTAACATTAACTTCATTTACATTACAATAAAGGCCTGTTATAGTGTTAAAATTTATTGTAATTCCATTAAGATCCAAGACGGCGGTATATTTCTAAATAAAGTGGAACCACCTTTGATTTCATGGATGAGAATGTATTAAATGGGGTTTAGTGCAAATAACTAAGGAAATAAACTTTGATGGGCACATAAATGATGATTTGAGCGTAAGAAACTAAAATCCCCAATTTGGTCCAGATGTTTGGAAAATAAAGCGAGATATTGACCCTCAGGTGAGCAGAACATGTGAACTATAAGGTTAGAGCTTAGTTTCTTCCCAGCCTAATTTCGGATTTAGTGACAAAACTCGAGATTAGCCAATGTTCTTTATCGTTCATAAAGAGGATAAAGATTATAATTGCTCTTATTTGTCACAAAAAAATATTTTTAACTTTAAATATTTAAATCCTTCACTAGCTACTAAATATAAATTGCGTAGTACCCCTAGTGTGCAAACTATTTTCTAAATTTTATAACCTTTTGATTTTGAACACTAGCTACAAAATATAAATTGTTTTAAGTTTTTGACAATCCTTTGAAAGTTAAATTACTTCATAATTGTGGATTAAATCAAGTTTTAGGCATCGTTGCTGAGGAAGCAAATGTAAGAACATTAGGAGAATTTTAGTTAAACCTGTAAAGCTTAGATTTGAAAACTATTGTATTATTATCTTGTTGGTTTGTGTGTGTTTATTTTAAAGAAAATCCAAAATACAAAAAGTAATATCTGCTTTTTTAGTTAAGTATTTAAATATGTATGCATAGTTTAGGAGCAGCAGACCTTGTATTTTACAACTCAGATCGAGAAAAAACTATTAGGAAGATTATGAATCAGAAAAGAATCCCTGAATTTAATGTATAAATGGCGGATCAAAAATATAATGAATGAACAAATTTGGATTATAATGCTAGCATCTTCGAAAGAGTAAACCCCAAGAGAGTAGCAAATCTTTTAGAAGATATCCTTACTATTTTAACTTCACGAGTTGCAAATATTGCAAGAAAGTTAGATAAATATGTAGAAAGTTATCCTCAAGGGACCTCAAATATTGAGAAAAGTTTATTTTGATAATTGATTGAAACTAAATCTTTTGAAACTAGTCATGAGATATACAATCCTTATTCTGATTATTACAACACAGGATGGGAAAATCATTCGAACTTTAATTAGAATAATAATTTTGTAGGAGAAAACAAATTTTGAGAAGATAATCAATTTAATCAGACATGTAATTGGAATAGTCAGGGTGATTTTAACGATGAACTTTCTTTTCCTCATAATTTTAACTTCAACCCACAGAATAAGGAGAAGGATTTATTAGAAGAGGTTGTTATTCAAATGCAAAGTGAGCTAGAGAGTCAAGGGACTACAATTAGAAATATGAAAAACCAACTTAAGTAGATTATTAATGCAATTAACAGTTATCCTCCAGAGATTTTACTTAGTGACTCTGAGATAAACTTTAAGGAAAAGAATGATGAGCAAGACAAAGATATCAAACTAAGAATTAGAAGAGAATTGGAGGATATATTTCTAAAGAACTTTGAGCTGAGAAATGAGGATAAGGAGATTAAAGGAACAATGGAAGACATTACTATGACATTTGAAAAACCTATTTCCTCAACTATGATAAATATACAAAGACCACCTTGATACATAAAAAATATATACATTTTTAGACCTATATTTTATATTAATTTTTTGTGATATTGCACTTTAGTGGAAGGTATTTTTTATTTTTTATTGCAGATTCTTGATTTTTAGGACTTGGAGCAAAAAAGAAGCAAAAAGGATGAAATTTGGAGTCAAAATGGAGAAGTTTAAAAATTGTTCAGCGTCGATGGCACCAGACTGGATGCCGACGTCACCATTTAATAGAGAAGAAGGAATTAATTAGATGGACTCTAGCGTTGATGATGCCAGAATGAGCGCCGACGGCGCCAGTGTTAGTGCAGACCCTATTTCTAGAAGATTCAACAAATTTGGATGCTTTTTGAAGAGTTTTTGGATGCACTTATTCGAGAGCTAACCTAGGCTCTATTTAGGGCCAAAATTTGATCAGAAACCACACTTAACACCATTTCAAATTCTTCCACTCATTTCGGTTTTCATCTTCACACACCTACATTCCATGCCATTCCACACCGTTATTTAGTTATTATTTTTATAGTATTGAGTTTTTGTGGTGAGTTTATGTGTGAATTCCTCTCTAAGAAGTGTTGGAGAGGAAGAGAGCTAAAATATTTCTTCTTCCAAAATTTCCTAAGAGAGGCTACAAAGGATTTGCTTTGAGAAATAGTTTTTGATAAGTGTTGTTTGTTTAATATTATTGTATGAACTTTCTTTTATATATGCAATTTATTTTTTGTTGTATCTTTCTCATAAAGACAGAGTAGTTTCATTTATCCTTCTCCCTACTCTGCGATATGCTAAAATGAAGAGATAGTGTGGATGTGCCAATGTTAAGATTTAAAATAAATTGTTATGGTATTTCAACTCTACTCTTAATTTACTTTTAAATCTAAGCAATTGAGTTGTTAAAATATGTTATGAAACATATGATCTAGGAAATGGAGTGCGTGTTCTACAACAGAGTGAGAACCACATTTAAGTCCATGAAGGAGTATTTTGTTCAAGGAAATAAGTGCAAATAAATAAGGAAATATACTTCGTTGGATTTAAAATTGGAGATTTATTGGGTGACAAACTAAATATGCCAAATTCAATCTTAGTGTTTAAGAACTAAAGCGAGAGTTAGCCTTCAGGGAAAGGGAAGTGGGAGCTCTGGAGTGGGAGCCAGTATGCTCTTAGCTTAGCCACAGATTTAGGGACTAAACCTAAGATTAACCAATGACTTTCTATAACACTGATCACGATAGATAATTAAATTGCTCCTATTTGGCACAATATATATTCAAACCATTTATCTCATCTCATTTCACCAAAAAACTAGTTGTAGCGGCAAAGTTGTTTTTTCATCTAGGAAATCTTCACCACATAATCATAGTTTAGTAGTTACTATTTTAAACTCTTCATTTAAGTTTTGATAGTAGTTAATAATTTAGTTTTGTCAGCATCTTACACATTCAAAATTAGTGACAATAATTTTGTTTGATTTCTGTGAATTTCATAATTAATTTATCATTTCAAATTTAAATCTTCCCCGCGGGATCGATATGTGAGACTTAAACATAAAGTCTTATATTACTTGATAACAATACGTATACTTGCGGAGAATACCAACATTAAGTGTTGAACGTTATTATTCATTAAATACTACTTCAAGTTTTTGGCATCATTGTAAAGTGGAATCAACTTTATAAATTTTACACAACTATATTTTAGCAAATCCACATCAAATTTTAGGCATCATTGTTAGTGAAGGTAACGGTAAATTAAATTGATTTGGTAAATTAGGAAATTTAGAAATAAAAATATACAAAATACAAAATATCAAAAAATTTATAAAATCAAAAATAAAAAAATATATAACTATATATTTAAGAGTTTTTTTAAGAAATTTTTCTTTGCTTATTATATTTATTTATGCAAAATATTGGATCTGAAGGTTTACTACTTTACGATTTAGAATTAGAACATACAATTAGAAAAACTCACAAACAATAAAAAGAAATTTAAATTTTGAACAAAATGGTGAATAACTTAGATGATCAAATAAATGAAAATCGATAAAGACCTTTAAAGGATTATGCAAATTCAACAGCAGATGAACTTCACTTAACTATTCAAAATCCTGATGTTGCTACTAATTCATTTGAGCTTAAACCTACTATTATCCAAATGGTACAAAAGAATCAACTTGGAGGAACACCTATTGAAGATTGTAACTTACATCTTGCTAGTATTTGTGCTACATTTAAATATGACGGAGTGTCTAATGATGTTGTTAGGCTTAGACTTTTTTCCTTTTTCATTAAGGGATAAAGCCAAAGCTTGGTTAAACTCGTTAGCACCTAGATCTATCAGAACTTAGGGAGAGCTATCACAAAAATTATTGGCTAAATATTTTCCAACCTCGAAAATAGCTAAGCTTAGAAACGATATTACATCTTTTTTCAGTTGGAAAGGGAATCAATATATGAAGCTTAGGAGAGATTTAAGGATCTACTTAGAAAATGTCCACACCATTCACCAAAAGAAAATACGTTGAGATTTTCATACATATTTTATACTATTTTTAATGATATTCNTTACTTTGCCACCTGTATGTCTAAGTGTGTGATTTGATTTGAACTTATGTGCTTAGGTCACCTTCTAAATTTGATTTTAGATCTCAGTATAGTTAAGATTGAGCATAGGATGTTTGTTTTCAGTGTTTAAAGTGTTGTGGCTTGGGTTGCGACGCTGAATTGATGTATTGAGGTGGAGAAAATACTAAACTTATGTGTGTCGTGTAACGTGTATTGTAACTCTTGAAATTTATATATAATTGTAAGGTTGTGAATGTTTATTTGTGTTAGTACATCGTTTAATCACTGACCAAAGGAAAATATATTGAGATTTTCATACTTAATTTATACTGTTTTTGATGATATTACACTTTAAAAAAAAAATGTTGAGATTTTCATTCTTATTTTATATTGTTTTTGATGATATTGCACTTTAAGGAAAGATATTTTTGATGTTTTGTTGCAGGAATGATGAATTAGGGTCATTGGAGCAAAAAGATGCAAAAGGAGTGAATTTGGAGCGAAAAGGACCAAAATGTACAAAATTGAACTAGGGCGCCGACGGTGCCATTGACCCTCCGACGGAGAGATTTTCCTGAGACTCCAAAATTAATTCATTATGAAAGTCCGCCGACGGCGCCCTCGAGGCTGCAGACAGCGAGGTCGGCGGTTATGCCTAATCAGGCTTTGGATAAGGCCAAATTTTGAAGGGATGCTTAGGCAACTCTTGGGAAAGCTCATCAACAACTTTAAAAGAATATTTTGGCTGAAAATTAGAGAGGTCCTGGATTTTAAAAAGGTCCTGGAAGGAGGGAAGACTCAAAATTGATGTGTGAAACAAGTGAAGAGAGTCTAAATTATGAGGAATTCTTCGAGAGATTGTAAGAGTGGAGGGAAAATGAGAGATTTCTTCCTCCTTGCTGCTTCGAAGAGGAATTTTGTGTGTTGTAAAGAAAGGAAGAGATTCAGAGGAAATTCGAGGAGTGTTCTTGGGGAGAACTTAGAGATAAGAGAGATTCAGAGGAACTTCGAGGTGTTTTCTTGGGGAGAAATTATAGATAAGTTTATTTATTTTTGTAGTTTGTATGACTTTGATTTTATATATGAATTCCGAGTTTTGTTGTGTTTTCCACATGAGATCTGAGTAGTTGTCTCTGTCTTTCTTCTTAAACTAGAGATAAGTTATTTACTTAGATATTAAAGATAAGTTTATTTATTGTTGTAGTTTGTATGACTTTAATTTTATATATGAATTTCAAGTTTTGTTGTGTTTTCCCCATGAGTTCTGAGTAGTTTTCTCTGTCTTTCTCCTTGTCTCGATATTTTTGAAATGGTGATTTGAATTTGTGAAGCCATGAAAATGTTTAAGAAATTGAGATGATCTTTTCACTTCGGTGAAGTCATGAAAATGTTTAAGAAATTGTGATGATCTTTTCACTTCGATCTTAATTTACTCATTCTGGAATTGATTTGTTTAAAATATGTTGAGTTTTACAACTAAAGTGAAGATTATATCCAAGATTTAGGGAGGTCAAAGCCAATTGATTTGTTAAAATATGTTGAGTTTTACAACTAAAGTGAAGATTACATCTAAGATTCATGGAGGTCAAAAAAATGTTTAAGAAATTGTGATGATCTTTTCACTTTGATCTTAATTTATTTTCAATCTGGTCATAAATGTTAAAGAAGTTGTGATGATCTTTTCACTTTGATCTTAATTTACCTTCAATCTGGCCAATAATGTTTAAGAAATTGTGATGATCTTTTCACTTTGATCTTAATTTGCTTTCAATTTGACCAATTATTTGTTAAAATATGTTGAGTTTTACAACTAAAGTGAAGATTACATCCAAGATTGAGGGAGGTTTTAAAATATGTTGAGTTTTACAACTAAAGTGAAGATTACATCCAAGATTTATGGAGGTCAAAATAAAATATGTTGAGTTTTACAACTAAAGTGAAGATTACATCCAAGATTTAGGGAGGTCAAAGCCATTGGAAGTATGTTGAGTTTTACAACTAAAGTGAAGATTACATCCAAGATTCAGGGAGATCAAAGCCCTTAGAAATTGGGTGCAAATAAATAGGGAAATGATGTTGAGTTTTACAACTAAAGTGAAGATTACATTCAAGATTCAGGGAGGTCAAAGCCCTTAAAAGTTGGGTGCAAATAAATAGGAAAATATTATTATCGGGCAAAGAATTGGTGATTTTAGAGTGACAGACTAAAATCCCCAATTCGGTCCTATCATGGGTGCTGAAGTGTAGATGTTAGCCCTCAGGCGAGGGGAACATGGGAGCTCCGAAGTGAGATCCGGGGTGCTGATGTGTAGATGTTAGCCCTCAGGTGAGGGGAACGTGGGAGCTCCAAAGTGAGAGTCGATATCCTCCCAGCCTAGCCACAGAATTAGTAACCAAAAATAGGATTAATCAATATTCCTTATGCCTGGACCAAAGGGTAAAGAATATGTATGCTCCAATTTGGCACAATATAATTTGAACTGATTCACTTTATCCATTCACTATAATTTCTTGACAAGGTGTAGGATTAGTCAATGTTCTTTATGCTTGGACCAAAGGGTAAAGAATATTTAGCCGCAGAATCAGTAACCAAGCATAGGATTAGTCAATGTTCTTTATGCCTGGACCAAATGATTAGTCAATGTTTTTTATGCCCGGACCAAAGGGTAAAGAATAGGTATGCTCCTATTTGGCGCAATATAATTTGAACTGATTCACTTTATCCATTCACTATAATTTCTTGACAAGGAGAATGATTCCAATGTTCTTTATGCCTGGACCCAAGGGTAAAGAATAGGTATGCTCCTATTTGACACAATATACATTTGAACTAATTCACTTATCCATTCACTATAATTTCTTGACAAGGAGAAGGATGATTTCTTATATATTGAATATCACAGTCCATTCACTATAATTTCTTGACAAGGAGAAGGATGTTTTCTTATATATTGAATATCACATTAAAAACCTCAATCCATTCAATATAATTTCTTGACAAGGAGAAGGATGCTTTCTTAGATATTGAATATCACAAATTAAACCTCCATTCACTATAATTTCTTGACAAGGAGAATGATGTTTTCTTATATATTGAATATCACATTTGAACTTCACTATAATTTCTTGACAAGGAGAAAGATGCTTTCTTATATATTGAATATCACATTAAAAACCTCATTAGCTATAATTTCTTGACAAGGAGAATGATGTTTTTTCGTATTGAACTCACATTAGATCATTTCACTATACTTGACAAGGAGAAGGATGTTTTCTTATATATTGAATATCACAATTAAACCCTACTTTATATCATTAGTTATTTATTAGTTAGTAAACCCTACTTTATATCATTAGTTATTTATTAGTTATTAAAATTATCCTAAACCCTCATTTCTTGACAAGGAGAAGGATGTTTTCTTATATATTGAATATCACAATTAAACCCTACTTTATATCATTAGTTATTTATTAGTTAGCTTATATATTGAATATCACAATTAAACCCTACTTTATATCATTAGTTATTTATTAGTTATTTCAATTATATTTTTATTTCAATTGCCTATTAGTGACAGAAAAGCAAATTGAACGTCGTTGTTGTGATTAAAGTCTTGCTTTTCTAAGGTCTTTGTCCATAATTCTAAACTACTCCTTATGGGATCGATATCTAGGAGTTCATTAGAGCGCTATATTACTTGAGCGAAATATATACTTGCGTTGACAAATTCGACTTTAACATTATTGAATATTATATTTATACATCTTAATCAAATCAGACACATCTATAAAGTCACGATCAAGTCTTTGGACGTCATTGATGGAAATTAAATCTTCTAGTAGCACCATCAAATTCTTGTATTTATTGATTTACAAAAAAATCCGTCAAGTTTTTGGCGCCATTGCCGGGGAGTGATTGAGTGAGTGAGTAAAATTACGATCAGAGTAACANATTAATACATACAATACTCCTTCAAGAGAAAATATCCATATTACAATAATGTATACAAATTTCTAGATACATACTCCTCAACAATTTGTTTACACAGAGAAAAGTACACAGAAATTAATAACCCACTGAATTTGTCATTGAAACATAAATGTTGCCTGCATCCTGACTAGAACCTGTATCAACAAACAAAAGAACATATTTGTCAATACTAACAAATAAAAACATTCAATTTAAGAATATGTCAAATTACTTACTGATCATGTATTGGATCTGTCATCATTGCAGTGTATGATTCCCTATGCCTTGGAGGAAAGAAATTCTGCATATGGAATAACCAC
>JXCR01147916.1:4598-34392 GCA_002079205.1 Phalaenopsis hybrid cultivar | reverse complement strand
TGTGTCATTTCATATGTGACGCTTCACTCTTCAAAGAGAAATCATAAGTTTATGGGTTTGTGGAAAGTTTTTCAATGGCTTATTGTACTTTTGTTAGAGAAAGAAAGAAAGACTTTAAATTTCCACTAAGGTTCGACAATTAGTTTGAGTATTTTGAATGAAATGATTTGTTGTTCTATTCCATTTTATACTAACAATATTTCACTGTTATTTCATCTACTATTGCAATCAGGAAAATGTGAGCTGAAGAATTTCCAGGACATCCCGACGACTGGTTTACCACTATGGCCTCCAAACTTTCCTGTTGACGTCACGTCAACCACACAGCTACGAGAGAAAGTTCTATAGCTGCCCACGAAGCAACCCAAAACACAGTCACTTCTTCTGTTGGGCAGACGGTTCAGCGGATTCCCCTGACGACAATGATCGGGAATAGAAAGCATCACTCAAGAAAAGTCTAGTACGAGAGCTACATTGTCTCAATGTTAAAAATAATATAATCATTATATTAGTTGTCATTGTAATTGTTTTAGACAACTTTTTCACTCTCTTGAACGTCACTATGACGTGAGATGTGTACATGTAATTTTGAACTTTTTTATAATTAAATTTTAGCCTTAAAAGTTTTATGTTTATGCTTTTTGGGACTCAATGTTAAGTGAGTGGTGTATCTGAACATTTTGTTTTGTTTAGAAATGAATTTTGGCATCTGAAGTTTCAGAAATCTGACTCTTACGGTCTTCTTTAAAATAGTTTTACCAAAGAGGGGCAGCATGGTCATTTTTCCTCAAACAGCTGCCCCACAGCTGTTTATACACAGCTGCACCAAACAGACAATCAACCTCCCTGCAGCTACTTCCCCGCAGCAGCTTCCTGGGGCAGCGAAGCTGCAGCTTCCCCAAACAGACCCTTATTTCCTCTTCCGCCTAAGATTTATTTCATTATNTTTTACCAAAGAGGGGCAGCATGGTCATTTTTCCTCAAACAGCTGCCCCACAGCTGTTTATACACAGCTGCATCAAACAGACAATCAACCTCCCTGCAGCTATTTCCCCGCAGCAGCTTCCTGGGGCAGTGAAGCTGCAGCTGTCCCAAACAGACCCTTATTTCCTCTTTCGCCTAAGATTTATTTTGTTAATAAAAAAGCTTTCTTTCATATATCTTTATAAATATTTAAATTTAGATATTTACATTTAGAGTAAGAAATAATGCTATAGAACCTAAAAGACAATACCATTCAATAAATACGTCATATTTATTGATTTGATTTTTTTCTCATAGTTCTTTGAGGCATTGAGATATAGGATGTGTTCAATGAGTATCANTTTGTTGTTCTATTCCATTTTATACTAACAATATTTCACTGTTATTTCATCTACTATTGCAATCAGGAAAATATGAGCTCAAGAATTTTCAGGACATCCCGACGACTGGTTTACCACTATGGCCTCCAAACTTCTCAGTTGACGTCACGTCAACCACACAGCTACGAGAGAAAGTTCTATAGCTGCCCATGAAGCAACCCAGAACAGAGTCACTTCTTCTGTTGGGCAGACGGTTCGGCTAATTCCCCCGACGACAATGATCAGGAATCGAGAGCATCACTCGAGGAAAGTCTAGCACGAGAGCTACATTGTCTCAATGTTAAAAATAATATAATCATCTTATTAGTTGTCATTATAATTGTTTTAGACAACTTTTTCGTTCTCTTGAACGTCATTGTGACGTGAGATGTGTACATGTAATTTTGAACTTTTTTATAATTAAAGTTTAGCCTTAAAAGTTTTATGTTTATGCTTTTTGGGACTCAATGTTAAGTGAGTGGTGTATCTGAACATTTTGTTTTGTTTAGAAATGAATTTTGGCATCTGAAGTTTTAGAAATTTGACTCTTACGGTCTTCTTTCAAATGNTCATTGACCGGTGCAAATCATCTCCTTCCACAATTGCATAATAATAAAACAATAATGTCTCTAAGCTGGCTTGACCAGCTTATGTGATCAAAAGNATGAACTATAAAAACCATGTTATTATAAGTGTATAAAAATATAAGAACATTGATGGGACATCCAAATTTGGGCACGACATACCATACATTGGAGATGCTAGTTACATAATCCCAATATTACAAAATTTATAATACAGCTCTAAGTAATAAAAGAAACCCATAAAAAACTTCTCGAGGATCCATGTAGACATGAGAACTCTATAATTTTTTAGCATTTAAAATGCTTCCGATATAATTAATTAAAGAAATTTTAAATATTTTAAGAGGGTAGCCAATATTTATTTAAAATATGCAAGGACATTCCCTTTAGATTATATCATTGACCGGTGCAAATCATCTCCTTCCACAATTGCATAATAATAAAACAATAATGTCTCTAAGCTGGCTTGACCAGCTTATGTGATCAAAAGATAGAAGATTTGCAATGAAGATATAAAAGGAGATGGTTGACATTATTGGGATACCACAACAATAACAAGTCTTTATCACATTAAGTGGGGTTGGCTACTTGAATCAGTTTATTTCATTGTGTTTTATTAAGAGTCATATTTTCATTTAATTCTAATAAATTAATATCAATTTTGTACAACAAGCCTGCGTCTTTTTTAGATCTACCTCTACCTTTCTTAGCATAAGTCAAATAAAAAACATCTACTCTCATTATTGGTTCATCAGATGGTCAACGTTTGTGTGACCAAGCCATCTAAGGTGTCTCTCCTTAATGATGTTTACCATTAGAGCTACTACAACCCTTTCACAGATATATTTTTTTTCTAGTTTATGTCTAAATGTAAAGCCACTCATCCACCTGAGCATTCTCATTTTGACAGCACTTAAGTTAATTTTATGCTTCTTTTTAATAGGCTAACATTCAGCAGCATAATGCATTATAATTCTCACCACCATCTTATAATTTTTTCCTTTAAGTTTAAGTAGTACTTTTCTATCACATGGTAGGCCTGATGCATTCCTCCACTTCAACCATCCAACTTTAATTCTACTAATAACATATCCATCTATATCACTATCACTTTGAATGATAGAACCAATATGCCTAAATGTTTACTCCTTTTAATGAATTTATTACATATTATTACAATCCCATCAGTAGATCTAANTGCGTCTTTTTTAGATCTACCTCTACCTTTCTTAGCATAAGTCAAATAAAAAACATCTACTCTCATTATTGGGTCATCAGATGGTCAACGTTTGTGTGACCAAGCCATCTAAGGTGTCTCTCCTTAATCATGTCTACCATTAGAGCTACTACAACCCTTTCACAGATATATTTGTTTTCTAGTTTATGTCTAAATGTAAAGCCACTCATCCACCTGAGCATTCTCATTTCAACAGCACTTAAGTTAATTTTATGCTTCTTTTTAATAGGCTAACATTTATCAGCATAATGCATTATAATTCTCACCACCAACTTATAATTTTTTCCTTTAAGTTTAAGTAGTACTTTTCTATCACATGGTAGGCCTGATGCATTCCTCCACTTCAACCATCCAACTTTAATTCTACTAATAACATATCCATCTATATTACTATCACTTTGAATGATAGAACCAATATGCCTAAATGTTTTCTCCTTTTAATGAATTTATCACATATTATTACAATCCCATCAGTAGATCTAGTACTACTAAGATTAAATTCAATGTATTCTATTTTAGATCTACTGAAATGAAATCCTTCAGAATCTAAAGTTAATCTTCATAATTCAAGTTTTCTCGAACCCTCTCTATCCTTATCCATAACAAGGATTTCATCAACAAAAAANTATTTTAGATCTACTGAAATGAAATCCTTCAGAATCTAAAGTTAATCTTCATAATTCAAGTTTTCTCGAACCGTCTCTATTCTTATCCATAACAAGGATTTCATCAACAAAAAGCATACACCGAGATAAATTCTCCTACAAATATCTAGTAAGAATATATATAATTAAAGAAAAAATATATCGGCTTAAAGTCAATCCTTGATGTAATCCAACTAAAATAGGGAAATGCTTACTTAATCCTTCTTATGTTTGAACAAAAGTAACAGCTCTTGTATACATATCATTGATGAATTAAATATAAGCAATAGTAACGCCTTTCTTTTCTTAAACATACCAAACTACTACTATTGGAACCTTATCATAAAAATTTTCTAAATCAATAAAAATCATATGTAAATCTTCCTTACCCTCTCTATATTTCTCAATCAAACCACTCAATAAATGTTTAGCTTCCTTAATAGACTTTCTCTATATGAATACAAACTAATTTTAAGAAACTTTGTATCATTCCATAACCTATGTTCAATTGTTCTCCCTCATAACTTTAAATTTTCACATGTTAACTTAATTCCTCTACAATTGCATCCAACCTATTCTTAATAATATGAATCAATCAACTCTTTCTCTATTCATCGGACATTTTTTTAATTTTTTAAAATACTATTAAAAAGTTTAGTAAGAAACTAAATTCTCATATCTCCTAAATATTTATAACACTTTTATTAAATTACCATCAAGTCCTATTGTTTTTTTTTAGTTCATCCTCTTTAAAGCTTCCTCAACTTTTGTTTTACTAATGTGACAATAAAAATAAAAAAATTGGTTATTAATTATGGTACCAAAATCAATAAAGCAATGATAATTTCAAAATATTTATTAAATAATTTTGTAAAATTATCTNAACAGCTCTTGTATACATATCATTGATGAATTAAATATAAGCAATAGTAACGCCTTTCTTTTCTTAAACATAACAAACTACTACTATTGGAACCTTATCATAAACATTTTCTAAATCAATAAAAATCATATGTAAATCTTGCTTACCCTCTCTATATTTCTCAATCAAACCACTCAATAAATGTTTAGCTTCCTTAATAGACTTTCTCTATATGAATACAAACTAATTTTAAGAAACTTTGTATCATTCCATAACCTATGTTCAACTGTTCTCACTCAAAACTTTAAATTATCACATGTTAACTTAATTCCTCTACAATTGCATCCAACCTATTCTTAATAGTATGAATCAATCAACTCTTTCTCCATTCATCGGACATTTTTTTAATTTTTTAAAATACTATTAACAAGTTTAGTAAGAAACTAAATTCTCATATCTCCTAAATATTTACAACACTTTTATTAAAATACCATCAAGTCCTATTGCTTTTTTTGAGTTCATTCTCTTTAAAGCTTCCTCAAATTTTGTTTTACTAATGTGACAATAAAAATAAAAAAAATTGGTTATTAATTATGGTACTAAAATTAGTAAAGCAATGATAATTTCAAAATATTTATTAAATAATATTGTAAAATTATCCCACTCACAAATGTTTAATATCTCATCTAAGAAAAATATTTTTTGTTCTTCATCCTTAATACATTTTACTTGAACTAACTATTTACTTTTCTTATATCTTTTCTTGGCTAGTTTGTAAATATATCTTTCACCTTCTTGAATATTTAATTTATAATAAAGGTTACTTAAATTAAAATTCTTTGCATCACAAATTATTCTCTTTAATTTCCTACAAAACCACCAAATAGTATTTTTCCAATTATCCAAGCTTTTACATATAAACTAATTTTTATAATAAAGCTTCTTATTTTTTTCTTTTCTTTCACATTATTTTTCTACCATGAACTATTTTTACANTAATTTTTATAATAAAGCTTCTTATTTTTTTCTTTTCTTTCACATTATTTTTCTACCATGAACTATTTTTACGTAAGAGCTTTCTTTATAATCCAAGCAAAATTTTTACAACTTGCTTAATAGTACTTTTTATTCTATTTCCTATAATATTAACTTCTTCATGAACATCTCAAATATTAAGATCTTAAGGTTTACTCATAAAAATAATTTTATTTGTGTCTTTTAAATCCCATAATCTAATCCTATGATAATAATTCACTATATTTTTTATCTTACAACCATTGATCTTAAAGTCTAAAACTAATAATCAATATTGGATACTTAAAACTGTTATTTTGAATGACCTTACAATCTTTACAATCTCGATAATCTATTTTTATCATAAGAAAATAATTAATTTATAATTCATTAGATCCATTCATAAAAGTGATGATATTCTCACATTTTATCTTAAATTAAATATTAGCAAGAGTAAAATCATAAGTTAAAGTAAAATTTAATATGACTCTACCTTTTTTATTATTCACTTTATAACTATAGTCACCATGAATACTTCTAAAATTATCTACTATTCTACCAACATATCCATTTAAATCTCCTTCAATAAACTTCTTTCTTCAAGTGGTATCATTTGTATTAATTCTTATAGTTCATTAAAAAATTTCTTATCAACATACATATAAATCTACTTACGGAGCATAAACACTTGTAACATTAAGAATCTTTGTATCATCAACTATCTTTAAGGT
Source organism: Phalaenopsis hybrid cultivar (assembly GCA_002079205.1). Taxonomy (NCBI): domain Eukaryota; kingdom Viridiplantae; phylum Streptophyta; class Magnoliopsida; order Asparagales; family Orchidaceae; genus Phalaenopsis; species Phalaenopsis hybrid cultivar. The sequence continues at coordinate 27,977 of JXCR01147916.1, read as the reverse complement.
AATAATTAAATCTCTAATTCTATTTGTTTTTATAAAAATAATTTCNTAATCCTATGATAATAATTCACTATATTTTTTATCTTACAACCATTGATCTTAAAGTCTAAAACTAATAATCGATATTGGATACTTAAAACTGTTATTTTGAATGACCTTACAATCTTTACAATCCCGATAATCTATTTTTATCATAAGAAAATAATCAATTTATAATTCATTAGATCCATTCATAAAAGTGATGATATTCTCTCATTTTATCTTAAATTAAATATTAGCAAGAATAAAATCATAAGTTAAAGTAAAATTTAATATGACTACCTTTTTTATTATTCACTTTATAACTATAGTCACCATGAATACTTCTAAAATTATCTACTATTCTACCAACATATCCATTTAAATCTCCTTCAATAAAACTTCTTTCTTCAAGTGGTATCATTTGTATTAATTCTTATAGTTCATTAAAAAATTTCTTATCAACATACATATAAATCTACTTAGGGAGCATAAACACTTGTAACATTAAGAATCTTTGTATCAATAACTATCTTTAAGGTAATAATTAAATCTCTAATTCTATTTTTTTTTATAAAAATAAATTTCAAACTCTTATCTATAATTTTTACTTGCACTATTTCTGGTATGACTCATATCTAAATATCAAAGTTTAAATCCTATGATACCAATCTCATTAGANATTTCTGGTATGACTCATATCTAAATATCAAAGTTTAAATCCTATGATACCAATCTCATTAGATTTTTTTTTTCAACCCATTTAATTTCTTGAATGCATAAATAATTTATCTTCTTATAGATTTTGATATCTATTAATTACATTTGTACATGTTAAAGTACATATATTTCAAGTTTCTATTTTAATATTAGTTTCATGGACTAATTTGTTGGCCCACACCCTTCTAGATATAAGATTTTTTTACTTATTTAACAAAAACCCAAGCAACAATGCAATGGCTCTTGCACATGTTTCACTATATTCAGACAATACAATATGTCACCTTCAGAAGAAGCCATAACATTGACACTATCATTTAAACGATTCATATCACATTTTTTTTACAAAAAAATTTTACAAAGGCTTTTGATTGGNACCCAAGCAACAATGCAATGGCTCTTGCACATGTTTCACTATATTCAGACAATACAATATGTCACCTTCAGAGAAGCCATAACATTGACACTATCATTTAAACGATTCATATCACATTTTTTTTTCAAAAAATTTTACAAAGGCTTTTGATTGCCATTGCAAAATCTAGAAGTTGGGACTCGACAATATTAGAATGTTGAGAAAATTTTATAAATCCTATAAAAATCAATGGAGGCCATGATTTTATCTTAACATTATATTAAAAATAAAAAGAAGTTTAACTTAAGAGTACTAAAAATTTGTTTGAAGATTTCCCCTCTAAAATTCATCGAACTCTCTTATAAAATTGGTTTAATGTCAAGCAATTTAAGTGCAAAATTGGCGCATATGATTTGAGTAAATATCACCTTGTCACAAATTACAAAAGTTTAGTTTTTTAATTTCCTATAATTACATTGTTGCCCTTTGTAAGAAATAGCATCCTCTTATATAAAAAAGATGTTATAAGTGTCAAAGTACATCAAATAAGTAAAAGAAAAACAAGAAAACAACTCTTCTTAGGAGCTTGAGATAAAAAGAGAGAAATTAGAGAGAGGGACTAAAGAAGAGGGAGAAAGTTTTTTATTTCATTCATGACTAAAATTATAGCTTCATTACCTCCAATCAACTGTCTAAGTCAACCGTAACCTTTNTAACTTAAGAGTACTAAAAATTTGTTTGAAGATTTCCCCTCTAAAATTCATCGAACTCTCTTATAAAATTGGCTTAATGCCAAGCAATTTAAGTGCAAAATTGGTGCATATGATTTGAGTAAATATCACCTTGTTACAAATTACAAAAGTTTAGTTTTTTAATTTCTTATAATTACATTGTTGCCCTTTGTAAAAAATAGCATCCTCTTATATAAAAAGATATTATAAGTGTCAAAGTACATCAAATAAGTAAAAGAAAAACAAGAAAACAACTTCTTCTTAGGAGCTTGAGATAAAAAGAGAGAAATTAGAGAGAGGGACTAAAGAAGAGGGAGAAAGTTTTTTATTTCATTCATGACTAAAATAATAACTTCATTACCTCCAATCAACTGTCTAAGTCAACCATAACCTTTTCAAGTTAACAAACTACATGTTTAAAAATTGATTGATTTCATTTTCTTAACATTACATGGATGATTTTGGATCAAGGGGTAATAATGAACTAAATTCTAAGGAACGCTAGTGTCAATGGTTAAATATTGTTGCTTCTTTATCAAGGGGAAAGGTTTATTGGTTCAATTGATAAAATGACAAAAATATTTTGAACTAAGCTAAGCTCAAGTTTTTCAGGAGGACCTTAAATTGAAAGAACCATAGAATAATGAAAAACAATAATATTTTCTCAATCACATGACTTATGCCCTTTATGACAAGAGCTAAGAGAAAATATTCACAATAATATTAAAGTTGAGTGCATAAGATGTTGTAATAAATATGAAGGCTATCAAGCTAATATAAAACATAATCAGTATTGGAGATGCATAGAAACATATAGAAAAATAAAATATGTTACTAGGATTGTCAAAAACTTATACAAGAGAGTTTGGTTTGCTAGTTAAAAAACCCTACAATATTTTGAACCATGTTGCAATGCATGAGAACAGTATAATAAAAATTTAATAAAATCCTTAATGATTTTAGTCATTTGTTACTTAATTGACAGGATGATGAGTATAATATATTGAGGCTTAAACATGTTAATTATTATAAAACATTAAAAAGTGGTATGAGTATTACAATAAAAATGATTCTTTATACATTGTAGTAAATGCTAATAATGAAAATATGCTGCGTTGTTGGAAGTGAGTGCATTTATCCAAATTTTCATTTTTTTTTACTTTAAATGTGTCGAGCACTTTGAAAATACTAATTTATCGTTCTTAGAGNGTATAATATATTGAGGCTTAAACATGTTAATTATTATAAAACATTAAAAAGTGGTATGACTATTACAATAAACATGATTCTTTATACATTGTAGTAAATGCTAATAATGAAAATATGCTTCGTTGTTGGAAGTGAGTGCATTTATCCAAATTTTCATTTTTTTTTTTACTTTATATGTGCGAGCACTTTGAAAATACTAATTTATCATTCTTAGAGAAAAAAAATATCTATTAACCTACTACCCAAAAGGAATATCTAATTCTTGAGATAAAATTTAAGAGAACAATATAANTTAGAGAAAAAAATATCTATTAACCTACTACCCAAAAGGAATATCTAATTCTTGAGATAAAATTTAAGAGAAAAAAAAAGTTAATAATAAATATAACAAAATATTCTAATAAAATTTCCCTAAAAGTTTATATAGGGTGAGGCAATGTTTTAGCTTGATGTTTTGTTCTTTCACCTTGTAATGCTAGCCACATCACGATACTTGTTTGACCTTTTTTTAACCTTTTATATTTATGTTTATGAAATGTAAAATTCTTGAACTCACCCATAATTTTGAGCATCGTGTTCTCCCTCTCATGATACATGTCAAAATCAATGGCATCCAAATCAAATTAAATTGCATGTCAATATTTCAACAAAAAATTTTAATACAAAAATTTTGATCAAATCATACATCATAATATACTAGGTTTTCTAATTCATTAAGGGGCATATCTAAGAGAGTCACAAATAAGAAATATGATAGAGACCAATATTTCTTATTTGAATTAAATGGAAAAGCTTATCATAGTACTATGAATAAAATATTTTTTTATCATGTGGAATAAATGGAATGCCTAATATGTATGAGTGGCCAAATTACGGATGCATTATACTAGAAATTAAAAAAAAATTATATTATAAATGCTTTTATATGTGAGAAAAAATAGTTATTTGGGAATTAATGCTTAAAATATGCTCTAAAGGAGTGACATAGTAAAAAATAAGAAGTTAGAGTATAGGACGAGATAATAAAAAAAGCCTAAATTAGAACATTAAGCTTATTTTCATTTACATTTATTATTTTTGTAGTAACTCTAAGATAAAAGTGCTTTTTTTTTTACATTTTTCATTTAAATTTTAAAAGTTTAAATTTTATTTCTCAATCTCAAATTTTGAAGTGAATTTATATGTAAAAATATTACTTAAATTCAAATAACATTAGTCACATTAAAAAAAAAGAATAAAACATCAAAAGTAACTGTCCATGCACCTATTTGATGAGAATAGGTGCTCCTCTTCATTAAAAAATAATTCAACCACTCAAACTTCCTCAAATGAAAACCAACATAGCTCTTCCCTCCCTTTGGTTTATTTATTTATTTTTATTAACTTATATGTAAAAATCTATAACTACATTATGAAGAAGTAATGAAAGATATACTATTTTGTAAAATGAAAATTTGAGTTTTAAACACTTGGAATGAAGTTTGATGGTAGAATTCTCTTCAATGAAAATTTCTTAGTGGCACATTCCTTCTTTATTTTTTTTGATTATTTACAAATACTAATTTTATCAAGCCATTTTCTTACTATAGAGCCATTTTACTATTTATTTGACACTTCCATATCGAATTTGTTGCCACCTAACCTAAATCCACCCATTAAAACCCTTTTTAAAGTTCATCACAAAGATTAATTCTTAATAGACCTGATCATAAGTTACTTCTACTTTTAAGCCTCTAAACCTCATGAAACATCATCATATACTCCATAAATAATTTATAAAATGTTCATTAACTATTCCAATGGTTGCAAACATATAAATTACTCTTTGTTCATATTTCCAAAATTGTTAAACCAACAGAGAGCCTTATGCTCAAGGCCTTTCAAGGTTTGTCCAACAACCATTCCTTGGCCACACTTTATCCACTCATTGTCAATATACTAAAGAATTAATATCATTCTTGAATCTTCCTATAACACACCATTGCATTGGTGAACCTTAATTCAAAATTTACACTAATATCTACATTAACTTAGTATTATAGGCAAAAATTTCTAAGGCTACTATTTGAAGAAATATTTGATAAATTTTTTTTTCCCAACAACCTTATAGTGAGGTTATGATTTTTTTTCCTTTTTTTTTTCAATTCAAAATAATAGAAAATTATATTAGTATAGACACATTCACATGTTTTAGTAGTTATTAACGATTGTGATATGTGCACAATTTGATATCTTAAATTCGGGTATAGTTAAGTTTGTATTTTATTTTATCATTCATACTTTTTGTGCATGTAATGAAAGTTTGGGGGGGCTATATAAGAGCATAGCTATGTTGCATTACGATAGTTATATCTTACTATAGGTGCTAAATTTATTTTTCTCTAGAAGGCATATTATAACTGTTTTTTTGTAGTTATTGCAAACTCATTGCTTAACAAAATTGTATTCAAGAATGAATAAAACATGCATGTGTTATTTATATGCTAAAATTTAATTTATAAGGAAAATAGTGTAAAGATTTTATTTTAAAAAAATAAATTAAATTTAAGTAAGCCATATATGATTTATAATGTGTACAAAAAAAATGATGTAGATGATGGAGCTCTGAACTATTTAGAAGAAAAATTTGAACGAAAAGTTTATTTCATATTTATTTAAAGATTTACTTGGGATGTACTATAATATAACCTTAATAAATAGTATTTTTAATGTTTTATAGAGTATTAAAAAACCCAACTATAATGAGTGACATAACCCACTCGGAGATAAACTAGTCTTCTCTCAATCTTATCACGATGCTTTTGAAAGTAAAGGCGAGTGTTCTCTGATTAAAAAGGGTAGCTAGAAAGGGGGCAAGCATGCCCTCATTTTTACCGATATTGAAGTGGCCAAAAACAATGAGAAATGCAAATTTACTTTAGTTGGTAAGTGATACAACTAAAATTTATATCATTTATGTACACATATTTATACTTATTTATGAGATATTGCTCTTTAATGGAAGGTATTTGTGTATTTTTCTTTAAGGTATAATTAAATGGTGGTGAAAGGAGCAAAAAATTATCAAATTTGGAGAAAATTGAAGAAGGTGTGAGATTGAACTGTGGTGCCTAAGCACTTAGGACTAACGCTAAGTGTCAGGAGACAGAGACGGTCGCGCCTAAGCACCGAAGACCTCACACTTATGCATCCGAGGTAGTTATGAGGAAAATTCAATGAATTTAGATGAATCTCAAAGGGGTGTTTGAAGCAATCTTTGTGAAAATGTGATTTACAGTTAATGGGCACAAAAATATGTTGAAATGGCTCTTGAAAAGAGGCAACTCTTAGAAGATTCATTCAATGTGGACACATTTTTAAGAGACACCAAAGCAAATTTTGAAAAATTATAAAAAAAGAAAACTTGAATTGAATTACCCCACCCTCTTTTGTTGACCCTCTTGTCATAGAAGAATTAGGATATTTTTAGAGAGAAAAAATGGAGAGTTGTAAGAGAAAGGAAGAGATTCAAAGGAACTTCAAGAGTTTGGTGGAGAGGACTTTGAGATAAGTTTTTATCTTTGTAACTACATTTGGTTTTAATTTAGACCTCTTGTGTTTTTACATGATTTCTACTTTTAAACTTAAGTGTTGTTGTGTTTTCTTCATGAATTCTGAGTAGTTTTCTTTATCTTTTTCCTTAAAATGATAAGTAATCAACTGTTGGAAGAAAGTTGTGTGAAGTATTGATCTATAATACTAGAATAAGTTGTGATGATTTAATCCTTATACTTCATTTACTTTTTGATTTGGCCAATTGGGATGTTAAAATTTGTTATAAGAACATGTAAGAACTGTGATGGTATTGTCTCAGTCAACTAATGGTAGAATCATATGAAATTGTATGGATGAGAATGTAATTCATATGATTGATTGCAAATAAATAGAGAAATAAAGTTTGAATGGTGTAAGGTTAGAGGAATTTAAAGTGACAGACTAAAGCCCCCAATTTGATCTATCGTTTTAGTTTTTAATACGTGATGTTAGCCCTCAGGTGGAAGGAGAAGAGGGAACTCTAGAGTGAGAGCTAGTATCTTCCCTATCTAGACCGTCTTGAGGACTATTCAAACTTTAGATTACCCAATGTTCTTTATAGCATCTCTAGTAAGGGTAAAAAATAATATTGTTCCTATTTGACGCAACACAATTTAAATACTTTCACAATTGAATTCTTATACTTGTTACTGATTTATGATAAGGAAAAAGATAATTTATTTGTATTGCTTTCATCTTACAAAAATCTAGTTAAATTTAGTTAGTTGTTTACCTTATTTTCAATTATCAAAATTACCAAAAAGAAGTTTTTTTCTTTATTTTTAATTATAAGAAAATACAAAAAAAAAATTTGAACTTTCGTTCCTACCATAATATCTATAGTTTGAGTAAGACTCTTTTTTAAAGTAGAATTTGCTGTCTAATTTCTTCTTAAAAGTGTGTAGTTCTCCCTGTGGGTTCGATATTTTAGGGTTTAATAAAAAAGTTCTATATTATTTGATAATGATAGATATATTTGCGTAGTATCTCAATATTTAAATATAACAGTTGTACTCTTATTTGCTTCAGAACCATGGTTTTGGCACCGTTGTAAGGAAGATATAAAAATTAAAAATAATTAAGAATCTAATCATACATACATCGTATTACTACTGTATCAGAAAGTGAGATCAAGTATCTGGCGCCGTTGCTGGGAAGAAAAGAGAAAAAAATAGTAAAATTTGAAGGAATTTCTGGAAAAACAAAATTTCTATTTTTAGAAAGACTTATTAAGCTTTAGATTTATTATAAGAATATTGTAGTGTTGTCTTTATATAAGTTGTTGTTTGTGTGATTTTATTTTATTTTGTAGTAATGTATTCATAGTTCAGGTTCTCAAGGACTAGTGCCCTACGATTGTGAATTAGAAAGAACTATTATAAAAATATAAAAAAATTTAAAAATAGAGAAAAAGCTAAAAAATTTCAAGAAATGCAAACTAAAATAATCAAAATGCTGAAATTCATCAAGAATTTAGACCTTTAAGAGATTATGCAAACCCGATAGTTGATGAATTTCATTGTAGTATTAAAAAACTTGCTGTAGTAACTAATTCATTTGAACTTAAACCTGCTATTATTCAAATGACATCAAATAATCAGTTTAGGGGAGCACCAACTAAAGATCAAAATTTACATCTTACCAATTTTCTAGAATTGTGTGCTACATTTAATAATGATGGTGTTTCAGATGATACTATTAGACTTAGAATTTTTTCATTCTCAGTGAGGGGTAAGGCTAAGATATGGTTAAATTCTTTAGCACCTAGATCTATCAGAACTTGGGGTGATTTAGCACAGAAATTTCTCGCTAAATATTTTCCACCATAAAACACTACGAAGCTTAGAAATGATATCGCATTGTTTTTGTTTAGTTTGAAGGGGAATCTATTTATGAAGCATGGGAACGATTAAAAGAACTCCAAAAAAAGTGTCACACCATGTTGTATCAGATTGGTTGATAATTCAAACCTTTTATAATGAATTAGTTGGATCCGTTAAATCTATTATCGATGTCACTGCTGGTGGTTCTTGATGTCAAAATCATTTCATGACGCATGTGTCTTAATTGAAGAGATGACTACTAATAATTTTCAATGGCCTTCTGAGAGGGTAAATCATAAGAAAGTAGCAAATATTCATAAATCTGATGCTTTTGCAATGTTAGCAAATCAAATTGCTACAATTTCAAGGAAGTTAGACCAATTTGGAAATTTTTTCTCAACTAATTTCAATGATTGAAGAGAATTCATTATGTCAAATGGTAGATTCTCAAAGAAACTTTGAATGTCATAAATAATAAGACAAATAACCCATATGCAAACTATTATAACCAAGGTTGAAAAAACCATCCTAAATTTAACTGGAACAATATTAATTTGGGTGGTAAAAAATAGTAATGGGGGAACAACCAAGTAAACCCATTGGAAAATTAGAACAACAAAGATAATAATAATTATAGACTTACTTATCCTCCATGTTTTAATAGTAATCCACAATTTAAGGAGAAAAAGTTGCATATAGAAGAAGTAGTGTTACAAATGGAAAATCAGTTACAAAGTCAAGGAGCTACAATTAGAAATATTGATAATCAACTGGGACAAATAACAAATTCATTAAGTAATAGATCCAAAGGAACACTTCTTAGTCATACATAAGTAAATCCAAAAGACCAGAATAAGGAACAAGTAAAAGCTCTTCAACTTAGAAGTAGAAGAGAGTTGGAAGGTAGAGTTCAAAAAGGGATTGAAGTAGAGAGAGAAGAAATTAAAGAGCTTAAAGAGGATGCTCCAAAAGGTTTAAAGAGACCTATTTCTCCATTAAAATTTCACTTGGAAAAACCACCACCTCCATTTCCCTAGAGACTTCATCAATAAAGTTGGATAAACAATTTTGAAAATTTATGGAAATCTTTAAGAAACTTACGATTAATATTCCATTTGATGAAGCCTTAGATCAAATGCCAAGCTATGTGAAGTTTATGAAGAATATTATTAACAAAAAAAAGAAGTTCGAAGATAATGAGACTGTTGCACTTAGTGAAGAGTGCAGTACTATAATTCAGAAAAAGCTTCCTAAAAAGCTTAAAGATCATGGTAGCATCACAATTTCATGTGTAATAGGAGACAAATTTATGGGAAAGCTTTGTGTTTTAGGTGCAAACATTAACCTTATTCAATTATTAATATCTTAAAGATAGGGATTAGGAGAAATATCCCCTACTACTATAACTTTGCAGTTAGCAGATCATTCAATAACATATCCTAAGGGAGTTATAGAAGATGTTTTAGTGAAAGTTGATCAATTCATCCTTCATGTTGATTTCATTATGCAAGATATGAAGGAAGATAAAGAGATACCTATCATTTTAGAGAGACCTTTCTTAGCCACGGGAAGAGCAATGATAGATGTGCAGAAAGGGGAATTAACTATGTGCGTCAATGCTAAAATAGTTACTTTTAATATTTTAAAATTGATGAAGTATCCTACAAAAAGTAAAGATGATCAATGTTACCAAATTGATGTAATAAGTATCTGAGTGAATGTCATTTCAAAGCAACTTATGAAGAGAAATCTAAAATTAAGGAGTTAGAACATGAGCAAAAAGAGGAATTAGAGAAATATGATGATTTTTATGAGGAAGATTCAAATGATATTCGAGAAAGTTTTGAAGTTTTGGACACGATGTTGACCTCACTTTTAGCTGAGGTCTAGTTTCTTCCTTAGTAGCCTAGAGTCTAGCCATAGGACTTTCCTATTGACTATTCCTAGAGGACTACAAAAGAAACTCTCACCATTAAAAAATCTAAACTTTTCTTTACTCAACTTGAAGTTCTACATATTGGTCCAAACCTCTTGCACTTAGTAGGTGGGGTCAATATGGGGCAGCTCAAGAGGAGTCCCCATAAGATTACTTGGTTAGCCCGCTGGTAGTGTGGTCTTGGTTGGTTTCACACACACACTTGCACATTACACTTCCACTCACAACCTCAAGCCCAAACCTGCTTAATTTTGATCCCTTAACCCTTTGAGAGACTCATATAGATGGTCCCCTAGACCCACTAGCTCTAGGCTAGGGTTTAGTTAAAACCTGTACACGGAGGACCCAATGTGGCTAATTCTATTGGTACATGGCTCATGTAGGGTGATTCGCATCCCAATTTTACCAAAATACCTAACTTAGCCTTTACCCCCCAAATCTACCCAAAATGCCAAATTACCCTTGAAACCCCAAAATTGATCAAAATTTCCAAAATTACCCAAAATACCAAAATTTGTCGAAAAATCATCTCAAATTATTTGAAACCAACCAAATTATCCCAAACACCCCAAAATTTTCCAAATTACCAAAATACCCCCCTCACTTTGCCAAAATTAACAAAATACCCCTGGTGACCCAAGTTGTCCCAAAACCTTCAAAATCATTTCAAATGTCCACCAAATCAATTTGAACCACTCCGTTGAGTCCAAGTTGACTAATTTGAAACATTTTGACCAAAAGCCTCAAGGCTTAAAGGCAAATTTACCCTAGTTAACGCCTAATGTCCACCAATTTGATCCCAATCTTCCCCAATTTCAAATCTAAACTCAAATTAATCAAGTAAAAGCTTGATTGAAACTAAATCCAAGTCCAATTGACCCACAATTGAATCCAATTTCAACCCAAATCAAAAAGACCCAATTTGACCCAACCAAAATCACACTAAATTGAACCCCCCAAATGTATCCAATTGCCCCAATTGTGCATCATGAACTCCTTAAAACATTTACCCACATCAAATTGAACCTTAAATTGGCCTTGTTCAAGCCTCAATTTTACTAAAAATTAACTTGGAGCAAAACCCCCCAATTTTGCCCTAAATTAGCAATGTCCCCAAATTGCACCAAAGTGAATTCAATAATCTTAAAATATCCATCCAATTGATGTCAAAAACTCTTCATGACAATCACCCACATCAAATTGAATCATCAAGTGGGCCTTAGCCAAACTCTAGCCTAAATCAAACCCAAGTTTAACCCAACATACCCAAAATAAACCAAATGTCCAAATGTCACCAAATTGGCTCCCCAAATCAATTCAAAATCACTCCAATCCTTTTAAAAAATCATTATGACAATCATCTACACCATCTTGATCAATCAATTAAGCCAAATATCATGACTAGCCCAACCTCAACCCATCTTCAAGCCACAATGCCCAAAGTTGAACCCATGCACCAAAATTAACCAAACCAAACCAAACTAGTCAAACTAAAGCCACAACAACCACCATTTGGACTTTAGTGACCAGGCTAGACCCACTTAGTCCACCCTATATGAGCTATGGACCAAAGGTCCCTTGATTTAAGGGATCTCATCCCATTTTTGGCTTAAACCAAAATATCTTTGCCATCATGCCATACCATTAGAGGTTAATCATTATTAACCCTCTCACTAGCTCACCTGACCACCTGACCACCTGACCACCACCTCAGGCTTGGTCAACCACCCTAGTCACCAGAGGAGCTAAAACCGAGAGCCGCTTCCACCCAATCCAAACCCAATTGCACCCATCCAAGCTGGCTCATTCCAATTGGCCTTTGACATTCTTAAGCCCTCCACATAAGCAACTAAATACAGCTGGATTGAAGCCCAACCAATCACCCATTCCCCCTTTATTTAAACCACCTCCTCCATGGCAAAAAAGAAAAATAATCCAATTCTATGGGGAAACTCTTCCAAATTTTTTCCAGATCTCCTCCAAGCCCTCCTTAGTCCATTCTAACCTTCCTCCAGCCATCTCCACCACTGCCTGAGCTCAAATTTTTAGCTCAAAACTAGGACAAATTTTGGTCATCCACAAAAAACCCCTCAAACTCTAAATTGTATTGCTCTCAAGCTTCCACAGAGCAAAAGAGGAAGTTCCCCATCAAAATCCCCCTCTATTGAGTTCTCTAAACCACCCCTACACCAAAGCCTCACGCCCATTTCATTGAACTTATACTTGGAGCTTACACCAGAGCAAACCAACACATATTGGAGATTAGTAAGACTTCACTGAAGCTTCCACAAGCATCTGATTGTGGCCTCCCCTCTCAGATAAAGGTATAAACCATAAACCCTAATTTTGAGCTTGATTTCACGAATTATGAAGAGAAGTTTAATTTCATAGCATTGTAACCATATTGATGTGCTCGTCTTGAGTAGATGAAGGTGTAGGGACAAACCACACTTAATTTGTTTGATTATTGAGTGAGATCTTAGGTCTATAAGTCATGTGGTTCACGGGCTCTGGCCATCAGGGATGATGAAGGAGAGCCCTGCGATCGCGCATGTATCAGACGGACGGGCGAGATCGCGTTGGACGAACTCTTGGTGTGTGATCAGCTGGCCAAGTTAACGCTAACTCAGATGGTGGTGCCAAACTAGATCGCAATGCGTGGTGCTTCAAAAGGGATGAGGTTGACGCGCTAGGATAAGTAGAAAATTAGGCTTTTAATGAATTAATTAAATCCTACAACTTCAATAATCCATAACTTTGCATTAAAAAATCATAAAAATAAAATAAAATACCTTCTTTCTCAGTGAATAGAGGAGAATAATTTCAAATAAAAATAAAAATTATTTCATGAGTCTTTGATTTTTAATTAATTGATTACTCTCTATGGTATTTTAATTTATTGTGATTAAACATTGCTCACCATAGCTAGAGACTTTTAGGGTTTTTTCCTCATGAAAGAGGGGATGTTCTTTGATTTTTTCAAGGTCAGAGAGCATCCCTATATTTGTAATCCTAATTTTCAAGCTTGGATGGCTCTTTTGGCTTAATAAAATTATATATAAGTTAAAATATTACTTGGAAAATTATGAGATAAAATTTAGTAGGTTTCCTGTTGTCAGAGAAGCTTAGAAAAAATACCATGATGGTTCAAATAATTTTGTACATTTCTATAATTAAATAAGTGTGCATAATTTGTATTCATTTATTTAAATTAAATATTAAAAAAAATTTCACAAAATCAATTCCACATTGTGTAGAAAAATCATGTTGACTTACTATAAAAATTTGAAAATCATTTGCTTAAGTTTGAGTACTAAAGTTGATTTTATGAGAAAAATTAATCTTTGGTACAAAAATAATTATATTAAATTAAATACAATTAGGAAAACTATAAGAAGTGGTTTTCTATGTTTCTTGTGATCAGTGGCACTTAGTAAAAATAAAATTATTTATGAGAAAATACTTCATCTTTGAACTAAATTCTAAATTAAGAATTCCAAAAATACAAAAATGTTGCAAAATGTGCCTAATTGTTTCATGATCACTTGAGACTCATTAGAATATTCTTCATAATTTTTCTAAGTTAAAAATAAATTTCCAAAGACTGAAAATGTATTTCCTTAATTTTTCATTAAAATAATTATAATAATCAAATTTTAATTTGAAAAATCATGTAATTTTTTCTAAGTGTTTCTCTAACCTTGTGAACCTCTGATATTTTTCCCATAAAAAAAGAAAACTTTATTTTGTTTGATTAAATAAATTAATATTGAAAATCCTATTTTCTAAGTTAAAATAATTATTTAAATAAAAACTTGAAAATCACATTTTCTCCTCTGATGTTTTAATTGCCTATGGATAGGGTACTCTAAAATATTCAAAATCATTTGAGTTATGCTTAATGAGTTATGAAGTGGAGAGCCCCAAAAGGCAAAATGGTCACTTTAGATTCTTGTGCCTTAATCAAAATTTAAGATTAATCAAAGGAAAAAAATGGGTAATTTTGTTCTTAATGAATACTCTTAAATTTTTGAAACACAATGGGTTAAAAAGGTAGAAACTAATTTGCCACCTTTCCATGATAATTTTCTAAATTATCAGGATTTAGAAGTTAATCAAAATCAAATGATTCTAAGGTGATGGGCTTAAGTTAGGAGGATGATAGGTCACTTATTTTAAACCCACAATTGATGATGATATGATATTTTAATAAGGATATGTTTCACAAAAATTAAAATTTCAATTATTGTATATTCTACCATTGAGATTGTCAAGGGCTTGATAGTGATCTATGCTTGATCTTTAAACTTATTTGATGAGATTTAGAAAGGCAACATGATTGATGATAAACACCTCTAAACACTATGAGCCCAACTTTAGAGATGGGTACAAAATCTTTAATGACATTAACTTGCCCTAGGGACATTCACCTATATAACTCTTAAATGAAATGCCAACTGATTAATTGAGTACCCTATCCTTAGGGTAATTGAAATGTCAAAGTTCACCGAGTAACGGGTAACCTTTTTTAACTTGACATTGGATGATTAAAGGAATAATAGGATAAGTTTAAAACAAGCTCCAAGTGTTTCAAGAAATCTTTGAAGCAGTTCATTCATTCCCCGAACACTTTGGAATCTCTTGGATATTTTGGAGGTCAAATTGAACTTGCTATATTTTGTTCTAAAATTATCCACTAAGATCTTTCAGAACTCAAAAATTCATGGTTTGGGGCCTGTTAGATACACCTTCATCTACTCTTACAATTTATTTAATTTCCTCCAAATTATATACATGAGCAGAAGCTAATCTTTCAGCGAGAATGCCGAGAAGATGACAAGTATGCTTTTATCGTAATATTTAATTTATGTCATTTTACTTTTTTTAATCTACTTTTGCTTCCAAATATTATAACTGCTTGGTTGTGCACCTTACTTTACTTGCAAAATTAAAACAACTTTTCAAAAAATTAATCAACCTTTTCAAAAATCTAATACAAAATTTTTCAAAGGTAAAAATAAATCCTTTGAAATTTTTCTCAATTTAAAACATCCTTTTGAATTTACGGGATTCCCTCGGAGGAGGTAACACATGGTTGCTAACTAGATCTCCTCGGTTTAAATGGGTTTCACAACTCGTTTAAGCTAAGTAAATTCAAAAGAAAATAGTGATACCGGAACTAGGAAACCGTGGGATCCTAATCGATGTCGTTCTAATCAACTTTAAGCTCCCTCATAATGATTGAACTTTAAACTTGTTATTTAAACCTGTTAAACCTTAGACTTTATGATTGCTACTTCACTGAGGAGCTTGGAGCTAACTCCATGGGCAACCTTCTACAACAACATGAGGATCTACAATAACATATCCTTCCTTAGAATTAAACAACAAGTCATAGATAGCTTGTGAAGTCTGCCTAGTGCGACGTAAATTCCTAACTCTTTCTTTAGACTTTGGACAACCATGTTGTGCAATTTAAGCCCTAACTTGTTTTAGGATTTTGAGGTTATCGTTCATCACGACCAAAATCCTCACATCTTCCAGGCTATTTGTGTGGCCGTCTCGCATAAATGTAAGCCCTAATTAATAAAATTGTCATGATGAAATATTTAAATGACTTTTCTTCTCAAAGTTAAAGCCAAACCATAGGATAGCTTGGAAAATCACTGAGGTTCTCCACGGGATCCATGACAGCATTCCTTTGGATTCTAGAGTAAAATGTTCCAAATTTGAGCCCATCCCATTTCACACCTCTTTGTCTGATCTTTTTAAAAGTACTACCCCTTGAACTCCTTAAAGACAATATCCCCT
Organism: Phalaenopsis hybrid cultivar; assembly: GCA_002079205.1. Classification (NCBI taxonomy): domain Eukaryota; kingdom Viridiplantae; phylum Streptophyta; class Magnoliopsida; order Asparagales; family Orchidaceae; genus Phalaenopsis; species Phalaenopsis hybrid cultivar. The sequence goes on along the minus strand of JXCR01147916.1, from coordinate 11,804 downwards.
GATTTTTATTGAGGAGTTTTCTTAGGTGACTTCGGTCATTTAAGATGTAATTAACTATAGGGGTTTGCCCTTATAAGTTTTCTTAGGTGACTTCGGTTATTTAAGATGTAATTAACTATAGGGGCTTGCCCTTATAGGAAACTTTTAAGAACCCAGTTTAATATAAACTCTATTTAATTCTTTGTATTAAATAGTAGAACTTGTCGATCAACATCAAAAATGGTTTTTTTCACAGACTTAAACAGATGTCATACATTCTTTAGTTTATTTAATCGAGCATTCACCAGTAAGTAGTGTGTCTATTCTTTGGGGGATAGATGCATTGCTTGTAGCATTAGGCTCATTTATTTAAAATACTGAGGATATGAGATCAGTTCAATCTTGTATTTTTAAAATTTAAAAATATTACTTTTTAAAACTATATATACATATATTAAATTAAACTGGGTGTCGGGATATCCATTTTGGCAACCGAAAACTTCCAATTTTGTGACCAACAGCTTATGGCAACTCCGCTGGGGATCAGTTTTTCTCTCCATTTAAATCAGGGAATTCTATCTTCATACATCGGTAATGTGTCTATGTCCCTTGTGGACCAAATTACCCTTCTTCCGTTGGCATGCTTCACTCATTTTTTTTTCCAGTAAGTACAGTCAACTCTTTCAGACTTCAGGACGATCTGTTTAATCACTTTGAATAGAGAGGTTCATGAGTTCATTAGGACATTATCATTTGTGTGAGGTCAGACCCCCAACAGGTGTGTTGGTGGACTAGTTGCGCCTGGGCGTTCTGCGCTGTGAAGATGGTCCCACACTGGGTCCTAAACTTTACTTTTCTCCTCGTGTTTTTATAGGTTTTGTTTGCTACTTTGCAAATTAAATTGAATTGTTGCGTGCGTGCTTGTTTAAATTTAAACTTTTAACTACTTAAATTCCCTTACCTTTAATTTACTTTATTAAATTTTAAATTCTTCACAAACTAAAAATTTAATTAAGACTTGCCCAGTCTACAGTACGACCTTTGTTAATTTTTTAGTGTTTGCACAAGAAATATAAAGTTTCGGCCAAATAAATAACCCTAGAGCTTTCTTTTTTAAAGCTGCTACAATGACTTTCCTGAAGCTCACTTTTTCCTGCAACCTGCCAACTAGTCGCGATGCTTGCAATGTCGCTTCTACCATCAAGTTTGGAGCCAGATTCGATGAACTAGAGGTTGTGCTTGGAAAGGCTCCATTTGTTTTAATGAAAGTTGTCGCTTCAAAAGTACATGATCCATTTTTTGAATTCAATCTGAGCTGCCTTCAAAATTTCCCCTCCTGCAAGAAGGTGAAGACTACTGCTACCCCGACACCTGTTAAGTTTTTTGTTCCCTCATCTGCCAAAGGGAAGGAAAATATGATTATTGAAGATACAACTGGAGGATTTACTACCCATCCATCCATATTTGAAATTGAATCTAGCTCAAAGTTTGTGCCATTAACTCAATCTCAGAGAAGAAATCACAGTCGAAAGGTTCGAAAGGCTGCTAACAAAAAAGGTACCTGTTTATGAGATTCCTCACCAGGAGGACCTTAGATTGCTTGAAACCTCTTCGCTTTTATGAGGGAGTAGGTTCCGCCCATTAATGGACACTAACGGGTATGAAAGGATTCAAAAAATTGTTGCTACCTTATCGTTGCTTGATGGTCATGATGAGGAGAAGGAGAAACCCACTCCTATCACCAAAGTTTGTACAATATTCTAAAGGTTAGCCTTTAAATAAGGATGTTCAATAGTTAAACTACATAAGCGAGTGGGATGTGTAGTGCCCCCTCAAATTAAGAAAGAAATTTTAGAGGATGTCAGAGCCGCTCGATAGTCTCAAAGATCAGCTAAAGTTTTGTCAGCTCGCATTCTCATTAGATTCTGTCTAGGGAGTCGAGTTGATATTACTGTCACTACCACCGATTTTATTACCATTGCTGCTACAAGGTCTGCGGGACGTCGACCAACCAAGTCACATCTAGTTCTGAGGATACCACCAGTTGTTGAATGTAAGAGTGCCCCAAAGAAGGAGAAAATAAAGAAGTAACCCGATACTATATCTGGTATGCGCTGTGGGGAGCATGCCTCTCTCCACAAGTTGATGCCTTTGTTGAGACAACCCGTCTCAAGGCATCATTGTCGAAAAAAAAGGTATAGGTACCCAAGGTTATAGTACCAATACAGTTCAATGAGCCTGCAAAGCAAGATTGTGGAATGAAGTAAGGGTCCAAAGTATCAGACATCGTTATAGTTATTGCTACTGAGTTTGATGAACAAGCGGAGGATGTTCAGGAAAGTCCTTCAGATCTTAAGATGATTCAGGAAGTAATAATAAAAGAAAAAGTTGAAAAGCTTAGGGTTGATATTTCTGAGTTAGCCAAAGAACATGGAGTGACCGTTGATGATGATGAAGATTTTGATTTTAATGATTATCTCAATGAAGACTTTCTGGATATTCATGTCATCGAGACTAGAGCCGCCACATCTGTGAGTGATGCCCAACCTCTTGTTGAAGGGAGCGCCATAGATGATTTGCGTAGGATTGTTCTGCTAAGAGATGAGTAAATCAGTCAAATGAAGAAGAGAATGGAAGAAATGGCCTACACCATGGCCGCCATGGCTACATTTCATGGACAAGCTCAGTCATAGTAGTTAGCTTCTCCAGAAGTCAATCGGCCAGAGATAGTTCACATTACCGGTGAAAGGAGAGAAGTTGCCTCCTCCAACAGAGATGATCAGCAAAAGAAAGATTCCACACCAAGTGTAATACCAAAATTGGATATAAATCAGTTTATCGAAAAACCAGTTAGAGAGGCCTTAGCCCAATCTAGGGGTGGTGCATTGATTTCAAAGGGTAGACCTTACCCGGAGGAGTTTGATGTCGTGCCCTACCCTAAGGGTTTTGTGCCACCTAACTTTAAGACGTTCAACGGGACCAAAAATCCAAGACAACATGTAGCACATTTCCGAGCCAGTTGTGGCAACACCGGAGGTGATGAAGCCTTACTCTTCCATCAGTTTGTCAGCAGCCTATCAGGGATAGCATTTGATTAGTATGTCGAGTTGCCCAATGGACCAATAAAAACATTTGCCGAGTTATAACAATTGTTCATGATAAGATTCACAGGAGCACATCATCACGTTACTATTGGAGATCTTATAGTGGAAAGGCAAAAGCCTAACAAGATTTTAGTAGACTATATCTTGAGGTGGAGAAACCTAAGCATGAAATGTGAGCCTCAACTATAGGAACAACATGCAATTGAGATTCTACTCAAAAGCAACCATGGTTTGATAGCTTTCATGCTTAAGGGACTCACCATCAAGTCCTTTGAGAAGCTACTAAGCAAAGTCAGCAATCTACAAGAGGAAATTAAGCATATGGATTCCCAAGAAAAGTCAAAAAAATCCAAGACAGCCAGATTATTTGAGAAGAAGTCCAAAACAGTGGTGGAAGTTGGTAAGGTAAAGTAGTCAATGAAGATTAAGGAAGAGCATTCTCATCAGAGTTCCCAGTAGTTGACACATCATGCTCAATAACAACATACACAATAGTATGGCCAGTCTAGCCAACAGTCACACCAGGGGGGACCACACTGGACAAATGGTAGATGTGGTCCAACTCTTTTAAAATAAAAGAAGAGAGTATATTCTTTTAAAGATGAGACTATGCCAAAGATGTTTAGAAACTTAATGAAGAAGCCCGAGTTCAGATTGTCGAAATTAAAGAAGTTAATAAGAAAGAGCATCCCAATTTCTGCCCCTATCACCGGATGTTGGGACATAAAATAGAGGGTTATTTCATTTTCAAGGAATGACTCGATAGGAATTTTAAAGAAGGAAATATAACCATCCTGAAGGAATATTTAAATGAGCCTGAAAGAGATTCTTCATATATGATTTCTAGCTGAGTCAATCACTCCGATAGATTTGTATTCAAAGAAAGATGGATGGAGCACAGTTTGGAACAAGTCATCCATGAAGATACTGGATCAGATTCAGACCAAATTAGTGTCGGAAATCATGTAGAGTTTATAGACTACCGAGCTCAAGTTAGATATTTCACCTAAAAAATTACTGCAACAACAGAAGGAGAAGAACGTCATCATGAAGACCAATAGCATGGGGGGGTAGGATAGGGGCTGCCTTTGTAAGATTGGTTGTCTCGGATTCGGGGAAGAAAATCCTTGAACCCCTAATCATGTATGATTATCCTTTTGCCCCACCTGGGTCTTATGAATATAATGATTATGATTTCAGATATGTTCTAACTGTCTCTAGTGATAACATAACAAACTTTGACCAATCTAACTCCGATGTCGAATCCCAAACTAATCCTCAAATAGTACTTAAGTCTGATGAGCTCGTTAACGAGAATGAATGAGATGTCAACAACACCAGTTACGATAGCACCGGGAGTGAGGAACCAGTCTTTGAGTACCATGGTACACCACTTGTCATCAACTTGGATTTTTTTGATGAAGAAAAAATATCAAATGTATTGCCACAGTATCTTAACAAGAAAAATAAATCACAGAAATAAATCTAAGAAGTGGGAAGGTATTACCTTTAGGAACAACTTCAGTGGATAAAGGAAAATAAATAGTCACTTGAGAAGAGCTACCTCCAACTTCGCCAGTGGAAGAGCCACATAACCAATTAAAGATTGGAGGATTATATAAAGTGGATTATAACGTGCTAGCTCATCTTAAGAGTTTGCGGACCAAACTAAGCATCTATGATGCTCTGATCCTGTCAAAGGAGATGAGAGAGCTATGGTTACAACCTTACTTGACCCGGAGATTTTCTTAGCTCACTTGGCCAACACATCCTTGAATGAAGTTTGTTCATTAAAAGAATAACTTGGGATAACCTTCACAGATGAAGATGACCAAAGAAAAATATGTTGAGATTTTCATACCTATTTTATACTGTTTTTAATGATATTTCACTTTAAAGAAAGGTATTTTTGATGTTTTGTTGCAGGAATGATGAATTAGGGTCATTGGAGCAAAAAGATGCAAAAAGGAGCAAATTTGGAGCAAAAAGGACCAAAATGTGAAGATTTGAACTAGGCCGCCGACGATGCCCTCGAGGTCGCCGAAGGCGAGCTCGGCGGTTATGCCGACTCAAGCTTTGGATAAGGCCAAATTTTAAAGGGATGCTTGGGCAACTCTTGGGAAAGCTCATCCACAACTTTAATAGACTATTTTGGCCAAAAATTAAAAGAGTGGGGGAGAATCTAGAGAGAAAAGGAAGTGCTACAGAGAGTTCCTAGAGATTAGAAAGATTCCAATATTGTGAGGAATTCTTCAAGAGATTGTAAGAGCGAAGGGAAAGTAAGAGATTTCTTCCTCCTTGTTGCTTTGAAGAGGAATTATGTGTGTTGTAAAGAAAGGAAGAGATTCAGAGGAATTTCAAGGAGTGTTCTAGGGGAGAAATTAGAGATAAGTTATTTACTAGTTGTAGTTTATATGACTTTGATTTTATATATGAATTTCAAGTTTTGTTGTGTTTTTTCCATGAGATCTGAGTAGTTTTCTCTGTCTTTCTCTTTGTCTCAAGATTTGTGAAATGGTGATTTGAATTGGTGAAGCAAGAAAATATTTAAGAAATTGTGATGATCTTTTCACTTCAATCTTAATTTACTTTCAATTTGGCCAATTGATTTGTTAAAATATGTTGAGTCATACAACTAAAGTGAAGATTACATCCAAGATTCAGAGAGGTAAAAGCCCTTGGAAGTTGGGTGCAAATAAATAGGGAAATAATTTTATCAGGGGTAGAATTGGAGATTTTAGAGTGACAGACTAAAATTCCCAATTCAGTTCTATCATTTGGGTGCTGAAGTGTAGATGTTAGCCCTCAGGTGAGGGGAACGTGGGAGGATATTTTAGTCCTATCAATTGTCTATTAATGACAGATCAGCAAATTGAACTTCGTTGTTGTGATTAAAGTATTGCTTTTCTAAAATCTTAGCTTGCAGTTCTAAACCACTCCCTGTGGGATCGATATCTAGGACTCCATTAGAGCCATATTTTACTTAAGTGATACGTATACTTGAGTTGATAAGTACGACTTTATAATTATTGAATATTTATTACGTCCATATTTATCTTTTATTTTAAGCATATAAAAAGTCGCTGTCAAAGTTTTTGGCGCTGTTGCTGGGGAGTGATTGAGTGAGTAAGTCAAATCACGATTAGAGTAACGGACAAATTAGGATTATTATAAATTTTTTACTTGAATTGCAACTTATTTTTATATTTAGTTAATTATATTATTTAGTACTCATTTCAAATTGTATGCGTAAATTTGGACCTGAAAATCTTATTCTCTACGATTCGAAATTAGAACACACTATTAGAAAGATTAGAAGATTAAGAAGAGAACCTAGAAATTCTGATACAATGGAAAATAAACTAAACAATCAAGGAATAGAGAATGAACACCAACCGAGACCCTTACGAGATTATGGAAATCCTAGAGCAGATGAAATTCACTTATCTATCCAAAATCTTGATGTAGTTGCTAATTCATTTGGGTTTAAACCTGCTATTATCCAAATGGTGCAAAACAATCAATTTGGAGGTACACCAAATGAAGATTTGAACTTACACCTCGCTAGTTTTTTAGAACTGTGTGCTAATTTTAAATATGACAGTCTCAAACGATGTTGTTAGACTTAGACTTTTTCCTTTTTCACTGAGGGATAAGGCTAAGATGTGGTTAAATTTGTTAGCACCAGGATCTATTAGAACTTGGGGAGAACTTTCACAGAAATTTATATCCAAATATTTCCCTCCATCCAAAACTGCTAAACTTAGAAATGACGTAACATCGTTCTGTCAGATTGATGGAGAGTCAATATATGAAGCTAGAGAGAGATTTAAGATAACATCATTTTGTCAGATTGATGGAGAGTCAATATATGAAGCTTGGGAGAGATTTAAATATACATCGTTCTGTCAGATTGATGGAGAGTTAATATATGAAGCTTAGGAGAGATTTAAAGATCTTCTTAGGAAGTGCCCTCATCATTCGTTACCAGATTGGTTGATAATTCAAACTTTTTATAATGGATTACTGGAACCTCTTAGATCAATTACNTTGTATGACATTGATTTTATATATGAATTCCGAGTTTTGTTGTGTTTTCCCCATGAGATCTGAGTAGTTTTCA
>JXCR01147915.1:293204-308841 GCA_002079205.1 Phalaenopsis hybrid cultivar | reverse complement strand
TAAAAAAATATATTTTTTTTCAATATTCCTTCTAAGCATATATTAAGTTCGCCCATTGTAACATACGCCTATACTAAGCTCCTCCCATACATATTAATTGAAAGATATGCTTGAAAATATTATTTCTCATGCTAAAATTATTATTTAAATCTGAATGTTCTTCAAAAATTATAGAGCCTCATAATGATGCATAAGCTAATATGAAGTAGTTAACATGTAAGGGTGAGGGCCCGTTTGGGGTACCTTATAAGTGCAGAGACATTTTTAAAAACGTCACGATACTGTTTGGATTGCACGTTTTGTCCGCTTATCCAAAAACGTGGTTTCATCTTTACACTAAACGCAAGCCGCAGACAGTCGACCCGCGAGCCGCGTTTCAGGATAAACTGCTTATCCTGAAACGCACAAGCTGCCTCAAATGCACCATGAGTTTGAGGCAACTTGTGCGTTTTAAGATAAGCAGCTTATCCTGAAATGTGGCGCGTTGGTCGGCCGCGTCCTACGTTTAGTTTAAAATAGGTACCGCGTTCTTTAATAAACGGGCAAAACGTGTGATTCAAACAGTACCGCGGCGTTTTAAAAAACACACGTACTTATAAGCTGCCCCAAAGAGGCACTAAATCGCTTAATTCCTTGTAGAATTCCGAAGAAAACTTAATTTCTTGTATGAATTTCACATAAAAGTTATTTTTCTCTAGCAGCATCTTGGTCATACTAAAAATTCTNGCGCACTTGTCGTCAACATCGGCGACACCTTCATGGTATTAATCTTCAGTTATAATTATGCACCATATATGCGAGCGCAATTTACGTATGTCATATGTATGCAATTCTGCGTGCGTATGATCTCGAATAATCTTCTAATAACTCAGCTATTAGAGGTTATTAAGAGATTATTAGTGGTATTAACTCCAATAACATCTCAATAACCTCACAACAACCTACCAATACATTTCGCGGTTTAGCGCTCATCTTTTTTCCTGTCATTTGAGGATTTTATAAGGTTATTGAGGGTATTAACCCCAATAATAGCGACTTAACCCTGCAATATCCTCCAAATAACCGAAAAATATTTTTGTACGTAAGATCTACACAACGCTGCTTAAGTCAGGTATGTTACAAGGATGATATTGAGGGTTATATTTGCATTATACCCCTGTAACATCCCTGTAACGTACCTGTAACTTAGAAATATATGAAAATAGAAGCGCGGAACTTACTAATTACATGTAGGTAACAAGAAAGTTACAGGTGGTATAACGCGGATATAACCCCTAATACCCTTCTTGTAACCTACCAGACGTCTTACGTGCGCAAGTATTTACATCAAATAACCTTCATACTTACGCAATTCTACATGAGTATGTTGTACGTAAATATTTTTCCATATATGCATTTATGTACACGTACTTTTTCATATATTTTAATAGATTAGAAAATTAAAAACAATTAAAAAAAAAGAAAATGAAGTGAAGCTGAATGTGCTCAAGNGCGCACTTGTCGTCAACATCGGCGACACCTTCATGGTATTAATCTTCAGTTATAATTATGCACCATATATGCAAGCGTTATTTACGTACGTCACACGCATGCTATTCTGCGTGCGTATGATCCCGAATAATCTTCCAATAATTCAGTTATTATAGATTATTAAGAAATTAATGGAGGTATTAACCCCAATAACATCTCAATAACCTCACAATAATCTACCAATACATTTTGCAGTTTAGCGATCATCTTTTTTCCTGTCATTTGAGTATTTTATAAGGTTATTGAGGGTATTAACCCCAATAACAGCGACTTAACCCTGCAATATCGTCCAAATAACCGAGAAATAATTTTGTATGTAAGATCTACGCAACGCTGTGTACGTCAGATAGGTTACAATGAGGGTATTGAGGGTTATATCCACATTATACTTCTGTAACATCCCTGTAATCTACATGTAACTTAGAAATATCAGAAGCGCGAAACTTACTAATTACATGTAGGTAACAGAGAGGTTACAGGGGGTATAACACGGATATAACCCCTAATACCCTCCCTGTAACCTACCAGACGTCTTACGTAAGCAAATATTTGCTTCAAATAACTTTCATACGCACACAATTTCGAGGTTCGACATTCATCTTTTTTCCTGTCATTCGAGGGTTTTGTGAGGTTATATTACAACTAGTGTCACAACCGGACCTGAAGCTTGGAATTAAGCAAGTCGGGTAAAGACGGTCGGACGGTGGTAATTAAGTTTTCTATATTCCTCTTCTATAACTAATATTTAACAAATGAAATAACCACTAAAAAAATTAAATTTTAAGTTTATTGGGATCAAAATTGAATATGATATTTTGACCCTTATTTTTTTGGCATTTGGATGGACTCGGCGGGTGGGTACACATGGAGGTGATTTCGTAGGGGCCCATAGGTACATACAGTCCCCTAGGGTCTAGCTTGTTTGTTTGTTTTGTGCCAAGTGAAGCGGCCATTTTGGATCCACTTCCTCATTCCAGATCTTGAGACTTTTCTTGTAGTTACTTCAATTAGCTTGTCGTCTTGCTCTTTTGGGCAACTTGGACAAAAAGTATTATAAAGAATTCCTCAGTAATTTCACAGCAAGATTTATTAAAGAACAACTTTATAGATCTTAAATTTGTTATTTTACTTTATAATACTTTGTATTAAAGCTTAAAATTTATCATCTGATGCAAAAAATAAAAAAAAATAATGATGTTTAACATGACTTTACTTCGTACTTAAATNCAGTAATTTCACAGCAAGATTTATTAAAGAACAACTTTATAGATCTTAAATTTGTTATTTTACTTTATAATAGTTTGTATTAAAACTTAAAATTTATCATCTGATGCAAAAAATAAAAAAAATAATGATGTTTAACATGACTTTACTGCGTACTCAAACGTTCAGGTCTGCTAGCGTAAGATTGTTTGAAAATGTAACTGACGTACGCAGCGCTGCGTACAAAAGCATATCTGTTGTACAAGAAATTGTTGGGTAGCTTGAAATTTAACTTGGTAATTAGATTTTTAGAAAGAATGAAGTAATAAATGCTTATCCAGACAACTTCCATAAGAATAGTAGTTGAAGGCCCAGGTGAAGGAAAGCTTCATTAGAGGTTCATATGTAGGGGTAGGCTTCTTCAGTGCGCTCTCCTGTTTTTAGGGGATTTCTATAAGATTTCCAAGATATCATAGCGGAATCCATCTACACAACACGACAAACAATTTCNAATTCCTCAGTAATTTCACAGCAAGATTTATTAAAGAACAACTTTATAGATCTTAAATTTGTTATTTTACTTAATTATAGTTTGTATTAAAACTTAAAATTTATCATCTGATGCAAAAAAATAAAAAAAATAATGATGTATAACATGACTTTACTGCGTACTTAAACGTTCAGGTCTGCTAGCATAAGATTGTTTGAAAATGTAACTGACGCACGCAGCGCTGCGTACAAAAGCATATATGTTGTACAAGAAATTGTTGGGTAGCTTGAAATTTAACTTGGTAATTAGATTTTTAGAAAGAATGAAGTAATAAATGCTTATCCAGACAACTTCCATAAGAATAGTAGTTGAAGGCCCAGGTGAACGAAAGCTTCATTAGAGGTTCATANCTTAAATGTTCAGGTCTGCTAGCGTAAGATTGTTTGAAAATGTAACTGACGTACGCAGCGCTGCGTACAAAAACATATAACATGACTTTACTTCGTCCTTAAACGTTCAGGTCTGCTAGTATAAGATTGTTTGAAAATGTAACTGACGTACGCAGCGCTGCGTACAAAAGCATATCTGTTGTACAAGAAATTGTTGGGTAGCTTGAAATTTAACTTGGTAATTAGATATTTAGAAAGAATGAAGTAATAAATGCTTATCCAGACAACTTCCATGAGAATAGTAGTTGAAGGCCCAGGTGAACGAAAGCTTCATTAGAGGTTCATGTGTAGGGGTAGGCTTCTTCAGTGCCCTCTCCTGTTTTTAGGGGATTTCTATAAGATTTCCAAGATATCATAGAGGAATCCATCTACACAACACGACAAACAATATTTCATCGTTGAGGATATGTCCACTTATTCAGCTTCTTCCTTTAGTTATATTTCCGTTCATTATGACATTTGGCAAAAATTTCTCAGCATTCCAGACATTGTATACGTAGAAAGTGCTGCATTATAAAATAAAAAGATGAATGACAGACAACAAAGAAATTTGAAATTTAGGATTTTCATTCATGCTCGGCNTAGAAAGTGTTGCATTATAAAATAAAAAGATGAATGACAGACAACAAAGAAATTAGAAATTTAGGATTTTTATTCATGCTCAGCATGATAAGGTTTTAAAGACAAAATCATTCTAGAAATATACTAACATAATCTAGAAATATGTTGATTCTAACACATTTGGAAAACTAAAAAATACATTGATAAGTGGATACTTCTTCTAGACTTTTTTTTTTAATATTTAATACTTTTAATTTAATTCAAAACATTTATTTTCTTAGAAATGAAGGCTTCAAGATTCTCAACTCTGAAAAGCAGTTCTATGTTGATTTTATGTAATAATTAATATTTGTTATGTCATAACAAATTAAGGGCCCGTTTGGGTTTAAAAACGCACATGATCTGTTTGGGTAAATTGTGTTTTGACAGCATGCGTTTACAAGACGCTGAAAACAGTGTTTTCACATCGCACATATCTAAGTGTGGTGGCAGCTTTCTCNCTAGAAATATGTTGATTCTAACACATTTGGAAAACTAAAAAATACATTGATAAGTGGATACTTCTTCTAGACATTTTTTTTATATTTAATACTTTTAATTTAATTCAAAACACTTATTTTCTTAGAAATGAAGGCTTCAAGATTCTCAACACTCAAAAGCAGTTCTTTGTGATTTTATGTAATAATTAATATTTGTTATGTCATAACAAATTAAGGGCCCGTTTGGGTTTAAAAACGCACATGATCTGTTTGGATAAATTGTGTTTTGACAGCATGCGTTTACAAGACGCTGAAAACAGTGTTTTCACATCGCAAATATCTAAGTGTGGTGGCAGCTTTCTGACGGCGGTCTGACTTTTCCAAAAAAATTAAACTTTATAATAGCTAGTTTATCAGTAAATTATTTTTAATCAACTTAAATGTTGTTGGTGCGTTGTAGTTGAGATCTAACGGTCCCGTGTATGCTGCAACAAAAATGTGCATTTTACAGGCACTAACGAACGGTAGATATAAGAGCTGCTTGCACAGAGCAGTGGTGAACAAAGTGAGAGAAAGGAGGTCGCTTNGCCAGTTTGACATCCCTAATATTAATATATATAAATAATATATTATATTAATTATATAAGTTAAATTATATTAATTATGTAAGTTATATTATGTAAATATATAATATCTAAATTAGTATATTACTAATATAGTATATTAATATATTATTATTATTAATTTATTATATATTATGATTTATAAGATTTAATTTTTTGAAATATCATAAATTTTTTTTAAATAATTATTTTAAATTATTTTACATTTTGAATAATAACGATTTGAACATGAACGAACGCATTACTGTTCGTGTTTGGTTCGTTTAATTAACCGAACGAAAAAAAATTATTCACGTTCGTCTCGTTTACTTATCGAATGAATCGAACACGAACTCATTGACGAACCGAACACGAACTGTTAGCGAACAACAAACTTTTTTGACAGCCCTAGTCACTGCCAGATGTCTTTCACTGACCTATACTAATGTCTGCATCGTTAACACATTTAAATAATGAGCAACTCTAACGTTTGTTGTTTCCACCACAACAAACCAATATTGGATTTTTCTTGATGCTCATACACCAACATCAATCTATGCTAAAGTTACATTATTTTTTCATCTAATGCTACAAATGGCCTGCATTTAATTTATGAAAACCATCAATATTTGATGCTCATCTATCTAATAACCATTTATCCTTTTATAAAGAGAATTATCATGTTGATCATCGACCATCTTCTGAATTCAAACATTCATAGTCAATCATTATCAAATTCATATTGTTGCTCAATGTTCAACTTTCATCTACCATCGATGTATGATGGTCAATATGCAATGTTATCCAACGTCTAATATTTTTTATTGATTGTTGCCTAATATCTACCAAAGAATGATATTTAATAGTAGTTGTTAGTCCTTAACATTAGACATCAATTATCTTAGTTTCTCAATATCCTTTAAAAAAAATAACTAATTCAATATTCTAACTTCTTCAAACCTCTGATGCTCTTCATGAACCATTGTGTATTGTCCGTTAATATTTGATACCCACCAACAAGTAATATTAAACATATCTTTTTAGCTACCTAGTATCCCTCCTGATTAAGAGAATTATTAAGATAATTGTTTAACAAAAAATTAAGCTCCAACATTACTCCCTATCGCAACAAATGATGTTTGCTAAAGACAAATATCTAAAAAAATTTTATCTACATTTAATACCCGTCTTGCTAGTTCTTAGGTCTCCACTTCTATAATAAAGTGACTAAGACAATTACCATTCCATAAACATTTTACTCTTATTATTCACTTATTTTATCCGGCTCATATTTGAGAATATCCGACCTTTTTTATTTTCTTATTTGTCATAATCTAGCTAACACCAATTGATGTTCTCTAATTATTAACATTTGTTTTGCGTCTTTCTATTCATTAGATATCCCCTCATATCAAGAAAATAATCAAGTTAATGAACCCCCATCACTTGCTAATAACTAAGACATCTATTGATTTCTCCTAACTTTACTAGAACAAAGATCTCTAAAGTCCATATATATATTTATATGAACATTTTCATTTATGATAAAAATAGATGCTACTTAGAAGGAATTATATAAATAATATATAAAAAAAAATTCTTATTAATAAAACCTAGACCCATGTCATTTTTTAAACTACTAAACTCATGCATTTATATATTTCATGATTAAACCATTATGAATTTTGCAAAAATTGAAAATATGAGTTGGGGTTTTATTATGAATTACAATATTTGAGTAAGAATTTAAAAATCGATATCTAGTTTTGTAACTACCTAGTTTCAATTGTTGTGCATGTAATTGCCCTTACCTATTAGTGGATAGAGTATTTATTAAAAGGCTCCATAAATTTAAATGGCAAGCAAGATCTCTACTCATTTAGAAATTTGAGAAGTTATAAACCTTAAAAGCAAGTAATGTTGAATGGATTCCATACTCAAAGTTCCTACAAGGCCAAAGAGTCAACAACTTAATCTAAAAGTTNCAACTAATGTTGAATGGATTCCATACTCAAAGTTCCTACAAGGCCAAAGAGTCAACAACTTAATCTAAAAGTCCTAACATGTTCAAGTTCAAAAGTTCCAAAGGTTGGTCATTATTGAATAAGTTGGTAATAAAAGATTCTCCATTGTGACCTATTGTCATATAGCCATTAGAAATTTTTAATGTAATTGAAGTTATTACTCTACATCTTAACCAACTTATAGATCAAAGCAACTTTATTTTTAAGAAATTTATTATTTTACTACTAACTGNTGTGACCTATTATCATATAGCCATTAGAAATTTATAATGTAATTGAAGTTATTACTCTACATCTTAACCAACTTAAAGATCGAAGCAACTTTATTTTTAAGAAATTTATTAGCNAGAGCCGACATGCGAACCCTACAAGCCTTTGCCAACTGGCGTATCACCCCCTCCACTCCTTATAGCTCTTCAGCCCACATCCGCCATGGCTGAACTTGTCGTCTTCAGTATATATGATGATTAGATTCCGGTGCTTTAATTTGATGCCCTCACATCTAATCTGTGCACTTTCTGGTTTTAATCATGGGAAATGTTGTACTCATTCAAGGTTTTTTTTTTAATGCTACATAAAAGCGTTGGAAATATGAAAAAGGGTCCATTTTAGTATGTATTTTGGATTCATTGGTCTTCAAAATATGTGCTTGTTTCGCATATGATGTTTAGGTGGGCAGGATGTGTGGTGGTTTCATTTTATGTACTCNGCGACGTGCTCGGTGCTGCAGCTACTCAATAGTGACCTCGAACCTCTCAGCCCTACCATCCCTGACATGAATTATTATTTTCATCCTAGACCCCATCTCATGTAGCTCAACAACGAAGCTAGTCGGCAATTCCTCGATTATTAGAATTGAAACCAGAGTGCTCCATGTAAAATACAAATCTTTATGCACTGATATTGTAGACCCTCATCTTCTTCCGCCCATAGTAGCTTTCCTCCATATCTAGAAGTCCGAGTGATTAGATTGATCACTAGAGCTACCAAATTTTCTTGGGCTCGGATTCTAGAACTCCTTCAAGTGGATATACTCATCCTACAAAATATTATAACGGGTGATTACCATCAAATTAATATTGTAAATAAATCTCCCAAATAAACAAAAAACTATTCAACTTATACATGGCAAGATTTGTCGTTGGGTCGCTGGCGACCCGCCTAATGGTGATATGTATGGTTGTTTAACTCAACATTGGTGGGCTCTTGTCCAAGTGTCAATCTCTATTAACATACAAAAAGATTGGAAAAAAAATTTTTCTTAAATTCATTTTAAAACTTTGACTAAATCTTACCTTACTCCTTTTATACTTAGTGTGGGAGACTAAGCCTACGATGTATAAGGGGGTACCCATGCCCGCATAATTCAAGGCCTATTTTTGCATCACCGTCTTTATTTTACTGAGATAATCAAAATAGGCCCAAAATCAACACAATGTGGGCCAGAAATGTTTGTGCATTTCGATAGACCTCTGCCACTTCTCTAGATATCAGTGAGCATATCTCAAAGGAGATTATGGCCTCGTGTCTCAGATTTCTACCAAATTTATTAATAATGTTAAGCAACCCACTATAAGTATTGGTATAAAATAAATATTTGGCAATATAAATTGTTATTAAAAATAAATTAAGATTTAAAATTTTTTTCTTGAATGCTCTGAACCACATGTCGCAAACCTCGATCAAGATATTCCACAATAGATACAAGGCATTACACCAGCTACCGATGATCTCCATGATCCAGTGGATGGGTTGACTTGATGGATAAAACTTCCAAAAAAAAAAACTTGATCAAATATAATAAAAAACTATTTTAATTACTATTTTTTAAATTACTTGCAAATCTCCATCTGGGATTATGTACAACCATTGTGAGGTGTCAATCACAACACACTCAAAAGGAGCAAAGGGACTTGCTTTGAAGGAAGGTCGAGGTAGTAGTGTGGCAGAAGTTGTAGGGATGTAGAAGTCTTGTGTAATCAAAGGTAGAGCAATAGGTCGAATAGGCTTCAGGGTTGTAGTCATAGTGTTGGTCGTCATTAGTCGNTCAACATATTCATTAGGGCGAGCCATCTATTGATGATCAGCAACTCGATCAACTGGGACCTGCATTGGAAGAGGAATGGAAGGTTCAAAAGGCAAAGAAAAAAAGAATAAAGGAATGCACGAACTCGGGAATTTACAGTGGTTTAGGACGTACACCTCTTCCCTTGCTTGCTGACTTTATTGTGCTCACATGTGGTGCTTTTGATGGTTTTATTGCACGTTCTAGATGTAGTATGTTTGGTATTATTGAGGGGATTATTCCTAGCATTTTCTCTAGACTCCGCATTTCTTGGTGTTATTGTGCTCCGTGGGTGTTATTCGCGGATTATTGTTTGCAATAATATGCTCCGTGGCTGTTATTCTAGGCATTAAAGTTGGTGTTATTCAGTTGTTTTTGGTGTTATCGTGTAATATGAGGGTTATNTCAACATATTCATTAGGGCGAGCCATCTATTGATGATCAGCAACTCGATCAACTGGGACCTGCATTGGAAGATGAATGGAAGGTTCAAAAAGCAAAGAAATAGAATAAAGTAATGCACGAACTCAGGAATTTACATTGGCTTAGAACGTACCCCTCTTCTCTTGCTTGGTGACTTTATTGTACTCACATGTGGTGTTATTGATGGTTTTATTGCACGTTCTGGATGTAGTATGTTTGTGTTATTGAGGGGATTATTCCTAGCATTTTCTCTAGACTCCGCGTTTCTTGGTGTTATTGTGCTCCGTGGGTGTTATTCGAGGATTATTGTTTGTAGTATTTTGCTCCGCGGGTGTTATTCTAGGCATTAAAGTTGGTATTATTCTGTTGTTTTTGGTGTTATCGTGTAATATGAGGGTTAGTCACAGAATTATTTACCGTGTTATTCCTTGTAGTATTCTCTTATTTTTGTATTATCGCTCCAAGCATGTTATGCGTGGTGATATTATTGGTTCTATCCCGCCTGCGCGCGGTGTCATTCCTATCCCATACCGCTGCACAACTCTAGTAGTATTGGTGTTGGTATTCCGTGGTATTACATCGAGCGATTTGTTTTATTGGCGGTAGCATCCTGGTGTTTGGTGATATTTTTGGTGTTATTCCTCTACGAGTTTCTGAGATACTTCATGTTAATCCTCGTCGAACTATGCAACCTCTCCGCTCCTTGCAACAAGACATCTCCCAATATAATTCAAAGCACATTATGTTTTCTAGTTAATGTTTTGAGGTATACTTATACCTTTTTCCTTTTGAGTGAGTCGTATACCTCGTGAGTGGGTTCTTTGCACCCACTCATTAAACGCATTGTATCAACAAATGTACCTCCGGGCTGAATTTTGTCTCTTTCAATAGGTAAGTTATATCACATGCTGAATTTTGTCTGCCAAAAAAATGACTTGATAGAAATGCAAGTCCAATTGAAATTTTTGGCCGATAAATGTTACAAGCTGATTAGTGTCTGAGTTTTCAACCACTGATTTATTACTAGTAAAAAATTCAGGAGCCAAATTTATTGGCTAAATAATGGCAGATTTTTCAACAACTAATTTAATATTGGCTAAAATTTTAGCTGCTAATCCTTTGGTAATATGTGCCAAAAATATGGGGCCCTCGCTGAGAAAGTCTTACACACCTTCAAATGCAAAAGAAAAGAACTAGCATCAATCCATATCTCTAACATCTCATAACATTATAAAACAACAAACAGGACAATTACGTTAATGAAATCATAAAAAAAAAATAGTAAATGTCAATGAATAATCCCGTATAATAATGTCCACAAATAAAATGAAAGAAATACAAATTAAGTTCTACACACAAAAAAAAGCCGAATCATCCTGCCTNAAAATAGTAAATGTCAATGAATAATCCCGTATAATAATGTCCACAAATAAAATGAAAGAAATACAAATTAAGCTCTACACACAAAAAAAGCCGAATCATCCTGCCTCTCCTCCTCCTCCTCCTTCACTAAAGACTACTTTTCATGGCGACGTGCTCGGTGCTGCAGCTACTCAATAGTGACCTCGAACCTCTCAGCCCTACCATCCCTGACATGAATCATTATTGTCATTCTAGACCTCATCTCATGTAGCTCAACAACGAAGCTAGTCAGCAACTCCTCGATGAGTTTGATCACACTCTTAGAGAATTCTTCATCAACAGATGATGGTCACTGATTGAAACCAGAGTGCTCCATGTAAAATACAAATCCTTATGCACTGAGATTGTAGACCCTCATCTTCTTCCTCCCATAGTAGCTTTCCTCCATATCTAGAAGTTTGAGTGATTAGATTGATCACTAGAGCTACCAAATTTTCTTGGGCTCTGATTCTAGAACTCTTTCAAGTGGACGTACTTATCCTACAAAATATTATAAAGGGTGATTACCATCAAATTAATATTGTAAATAAATCTCACAAATAAACAAAAAACTATTCAACTTATACATAGCGAGATTTGTTGTTGGGTCGCTGGCAGGCGACCTGCCTGATGGTGATATGTGTGGTTGTTTAACTCAACATTGGCGGGCTCTTGTCCAAGTGTCAATCTCCATTAACATACAGAAAGGTTGAAAAAAAAATTTTTCTTAAATTCATTTTAAAACTTTGACTAAATCTTACCTTACTCCTTTTAAACTTAGTGTGGGAGACTAAGCCTTCGATGTATAAGGGGGTACTCATGCCCTCATAATTCAAGGTCTATTTTTGCATCACCGTCTTCATCTTACTGAGATAATCAAAAGAGGCCCAAAATCAACACAATGTTGGCCCAAAATGTTTGTGCATTTAGATAGACCTCTGCCAGTTCTTTTAGATATCAATGAGCATATCTCAAAGGAGATTATGGCCATGTGTCTCAGATTTCCACCAAATTTATTAATAATGTTAAGCAACCCACTATAAATACTGGTATAAAATAAATATTCGGCAATATAAATTGTTATAAAAAAATAACTTAAGATTTAAAATTTTTTTCTAGAATGCTCTGAACCACATGTCGCAAACCTCAATCAAGATATTCCACAATAGATACAGGGCATTACACCAGCTACCGATGATCTCCATGATCCAGTGGATGGGTTGACTTGATGGATAAAACTTCCAAAAAAAAACTTGATCAAATATAATAAAAAACTATTTTAATTACTATTTTTTAAATTACTTACAAATATCCATCTGGGATTATGTACAACCAATGTGAGGTGTCAATCACAACACACCAAAAGGAGCAAAGGGACTTGCTTTGAAGGAAGGTCGAGGTAGTAGTGTGGCAAGAGTTGTAGGGATGTGGAAGTCTTGTGTAATCAAAGGTGGAACAATAGGTCAGATAAGCTTCAGGGTGGTAGTCATAGTGTTGGCCGTCATTAGTCATTCTCTTCTATATGATGAGTAAAATTGTCTGCTTCTTTCCCCTAAAGAAGTTGAACAAAATTGGCCTTTGAGGGACCTAGTATTTGCTACCTCTTGAAGCCATTTGTATATAAATAAAAAAAGAAATAAATTGATCAAAAGAATTATAAAAATAAAATAACATAAGTAAAGCAAGATACAACCAAAGTAAAAGCAAAAAAATAATAGAAGCAAAAGAATAAAAAAAATGAAACCTTAATCGAGTATGATAAAAATAAAAGCACGTAATAACAAAAGAAAATACATAAAATAACAAAATAAACAATGCAAAAAATAAAATCTTTAACTACAAAATGCAAAAGCAGAAAGAAAAAGAAAATTGAACAACATACCAATCCTATTACATTTCATCGAAGGAGCGAACAAAGGTTAAACTAAAATTTTCTCCTATATATCACCATTAGACTCATCCACATCACAACTAACGTTATCATATGCATTAGTAATATCCTCTAAAGTAATCCCTTGCTCAATAGAATCAAGAGAAACATAACAATATGCTAATTCCTTCTTATGATGAGTATGTTCAATAATACTTTGGACCTCCATAGTTATGATAGGATTATTTTTTATGATTACTACCAAATCAACTTTGTTTCTTTCTTTACTAGGATATCTAAGGTAATACATCTAACTAACTTAACATATTTGAAAAAATGAGTTAATATTGGCAATTTGTTTTTAAAATTTATATGGTGATATTCTCATATTTCATATTTAATTTTTTTTTAAAATTAATTGGTATTAACTTTTAAATTAATATTCTAAAATTATTATGATGATGAATATTTAAATATTGAGGTATTTATTTTATATTTCAAAATCATTTTTTTAAAAATTAAATCATTTATGTCACATTTAAATAAATCTATAATTTATTACATCATTCAGTTGAACCCCTGATTCAACTTATGAACCTCGAACTTTCCCTTTGTCTGTTCAATGTCTAATTTTCAAAACATTGGTTATACCTTCACTCATTTTTATTTTTCATTATTCTTTATACCTCTACTTGTTTACATATTTTCAAGCACATCACATAGATATATAATTAGATAGGTGTGCAAGCTCTTATAACTTCACTTGAATGCAGACATAATATAGTCTTCCATTCAATTTAAATTTCTCCTCTTTTTGTCTTTTTTCACATATATTTTGAAACATAAGTATAGCAACATCAACAATTTTGACATATATAAATAGTATCAATGTGTTGTAGAAGTCTATAAATGTTAGATATATGATANATAGTACTATGAATGAATTGATTTGATCTGAAATGAGTGTAAATCAATAATACAGACAATAACTAGCTGCTTCAGAATATTTTTGTGAGGCAAAGTTCCTCTAAACTTTGAAAGGTTTTTGTCAAAATGAGTGCATCATCAGGACACAAATTAAGCTAGCGTAACATTGCTTAATTCTTTGTTTATTAAGACACATGAATATCTAAAACATGTTAATTGATAAGGGGAGTAAATTCATGTCATGTGATAGTGTGAGTGGAGAGAATTTGAAACTTAACAAATTTTAGAAATACAATCATCATTTCTTGGTGAAAGAAACTGATAATCACCTAACAAGATATGACATATAAACTCTCCGTCCATAATATTTGATAATATCATAGCTTAACTCCATCCATCAGTTGATTACCTACAATCAAATTGTTGGCATTATTAGAAATCAATTATTGACCACTATCAGCACGTGTACTGACTGACATTGGTTATTGTCACTGCCCGATGTCGTTCACTGACCTGCACTAATGTCTGCATCGTTAACACATTTAAATAATGAGCAATTCTAATGCTTGTTGTTTCCACCACAACAAACCAATATTGGATTCTTCTTGATGCTCATACACCAACATCAATCTATGCTAAAGTTACATTATTTTTCATCTAATGCTACAAATGACCCTTATTTAATTTATGAAAACCATCAATATTTGATTCTCATCTATCTGATAACCATTTATCCCTTTATAAAAAGAATTATCATGTTGATCATTGACCATCTTCTGAATTCAAACATTCATAGTCAATCATTATCAAATTCATATTGTTGCTTAATGTTCAACTTTCATCTGCCATCGATGTATGATGGTCAATATGCAATGTTATCCAACGTCTAATATTTTTTATTGATTTTTGCCTAATATCTACCAAAGAATGATATTTAATAGTAGTTGTTAGTCATTAACATTATACATCAATTATCTAGTTTCTCAAAATCTTAAAAAAAATAACTAATTTAATATTCTAACTTTGTCGAACCTCTGATACTCTTCAAGAACCATTGTGTATTGTCCATTAATATTTGATACCCACCAACAAGTAATATGAAACATATCTTTTTAGCTACCTAGTATCCCTCCTGATTAAGAGAATAATTAAGCTATTTGTTTAACAAAAAATTAAGCTCCAACATTACTCCCTATCGCAACAAATGATGTTTGCTAAAGACAAATATCTAAAAAAATTTTATCTACATTTAATACCCGTCTTGCTAGTTTTTAGGTCTCCACTTTTATAATAATGTGACTAAGACAAATACCATTCCATAAACATTTTACTCTTATTATTCACCTATTTTATCCGGCTCATATTTGAGAATATCCGACCTTTTTTATTTTTTTATTTGTCATATTCTAGCTAACACCAATTGTTGTTCTCTAATTATTAACATTTGATTTGTGTCTTTCTATTCATTAGATATCCCCTCATATCAAGAAAATAATCAAGTTAATGTACCCCCATCACTTGCTAATAACAAAGACATATATTGATTTCTCCTGACTTTACTAGAACAAAGATCTCTAAAGTCCATATATATATATATATATATATATATATAT
>JXCR01147915.1:271230-293052 GCA_002079205.1 Phalaenopsis hybrid cultivar | reverse complement strand
TATATATATATATATAAATATAAAGTACTGGAGGCTTGTCAAGATCAAGATGTGCAACATGTTAAATATGTTGAAAATCTTAGGGCTCAACATATTCATTAGAGTGAGCCATCTATTGATGATCAACAACTCGATCAACTGGGACCTGCATTGGAAGAGGAATGAAAGGTTCAAAAAGCAAAGAAAAAGAATAAAGGAATGCACGAACTTGGGAATTTATAGTGGTTTAGAACGTACCCCTCTTCTCTTGCTTGCTGACTTTATTGCGCTCACATGTGGTGCTATTGATGGTTTTATTGCACGTTCTGGATGTAGTATGTTTGGTGTTATTGACAGGATTATTGTGCTCCATGGATGTTATTCGCGGATTATTGTTTGCAGTATTTTGCTCCGCGGGTGTTATTCGAGGCATTAAAGTTGGTATTATTCTGTTGTTTTTGGTGTTATCGTGTAATATGATGGTTATTCACAGAGTTATTCGCCGTGTTATTCCTTGTAGTATTATGCTATTATGCTATTATCGCACCAAGCGGGTTATGCGTGGTGATATTATTGATTGTATCCCGCATGCGCGCGGTGTCATTCCTATCCCATACCGATGCACAACTCTAGCAGTATTGGTAGTGGTTGGAACAAAAAAATTATTCTTAACTTCATTTTAAAACTTTGACTAAATCTTACCTTACTCCTTTTATACTTAGTGTGGGAGACTAAGCCTTCGATGCATAAGGGGGTACCCATGCCCTCATAATTCAAGGCCTATTTTTGCATCACCGTCTTCATCTTACTGAGATAATCATAAGAGGCCCAAAATCAACACAATGTGGGCCAAAAATGTTTGTGCATTTAGATAGACCTCTGCCACTTCTTTTAGATATCAGTGAGCATATCTCAAAGGAGACTATGGCCTCATGTCTCAGATTTCTACCAAATTTATTAATAATTTTAAGCAACCCACTATAAGTACTGGTATAAAATAAATTTTCGGCAACATAAATTATTATAAGAAAATAACTTAGGATTTAAAGATTTTATCTTGAATGCTCTGAACCACATGTTGCAAACCTCAATCAAGTTATTCCACAATAGATACAAGGCATTACACCTATTACCGATGATCTCCATGATCCAGTGGATGAGTTGACTTGATGGATAAAACTTCCAAAAAGATTACTTGATAAAATATAATAAAAAACTATTTTTTAAATTACGTACAATTCTCCATTTGAGATTATATACAACCAATGTGAGGTGTCAATAACAGCACACTCAAAAGGAGAAAAGGGACTTGCTTTGAAAGAAGGTCGAGGTAGTAGTGTGGCAGGAGTGGTGGGGATGTGGAAGTCTTGTGTAATCAAAGGTGAAGCAATAGGTCTGATAGGCTTCAGAGTGGTAGTCATAGTGTCGAACATTCTCTTCTACATGATGAGTAAAATTGTCTGCTTCTTTCCCCTAAAGAAGTTGAACAAAATTGGCCTTTGAGGGACCTAGTATTTGCTACCTCTTGAAGCCATTTGTAATAAAAAAAGAAATAAATTGATCAAAAGAATTATAAAAATAAAATAACATAAGTAAAGCAAGATACAACCGAAGTAAAAGCAAAAAAAATAATAGAAGCAAAAGAATAAAATAAAAAAAAGNAATAACATAAGTAAAGCAAGATACAACCAAAGTAAAAGCAAAAAAATAATAGAAGCAAAAGAATAAAAAAAAATGAAACCTTAATCGAGTATGATAAAAATAAAAGCACGTAATAACAAAAGAAAATACAGAA
Organism: Phalaenopsis hybrid cultivar; assembly: GCA_002079205.1. NCBI lineage: Eukaryota > Viridiplantae > Streptophyta > Magnoliopsida > Asparagales > Orchidaceae > Phalaenopsis > Phalaenopsis hybrid cultivar. Next base: position 291,278 of record JXCR01147915.1, on the reverse strand, counting down.
AATAACAAAATAGACAATGCAAAAAAATAAAATATTTAACTACAAAAAGCAAAAGCAGAAAGAAAAAGAAAATTGAACAACATACCAATCCTATTACATTTCATCGAAGGAGTGAACAAAGGTTAAGCTTAAAATTTTCCTATATATCGCCATTAGACTCATCAACATCACAACTAACTTTATCATNAACAAAAGAAAATACATAAAATAACAAAATAAACAATGCAAAAAATAAAATCTTTAACTACAAAAAGCAAAAGCAGAAAGAAAAAGAAAATTGGACAACATACCAATCTTATTACATTTCAACGAAGGAGCAAACAAAGGTTAAATTTAAAATTTTCTCCTATATATCGCCATTAGACTCATCCACATCACAACTAACTTTATCATATGCATTAGTAACATCCTCTAAAGTAATCCCTTGATCAATAGAATCAAGAGAAATATAACAATATGCTAATTCCTTCTTATGATGAGTATGTTCAATAATACTTTGGACCTCTATAGTTGATATCTAAGGTAATACATCTAACTAACTTAACTTACTTGAAAAAATGAGTTAATATTGGCAATTTGTTTTTAAAATTATTATGGTGATATTCTCATATTTCATATTTAATTTTTTATTTAAATTAATTGGTATTAATTTTTAAATTAATATGCTAAAATTATTATGATGATGACTATTTAAATATTGAGGTATTTATTTTATATTTCAAAATCATTTTTTTTAAATTAAATCATTTATGTCACATTTAGATAAATCTATAATTTATTACATCATTCGGTTGAACCCCTGATTCAACTTATGAACCTCAAACTTTCCCTTTGTCTGTTCAATGTCTAATTTTCAAAACATTGGTTATACCTTCACTCATTTTTATCTTTCATTAGTCTTTATACCTCTACTTGTTTACATATTTTCAAACATNAGAGAAACATAACAATATGCTAATTCCTTCTTATGATGAGTATGTTCAATAATACTTTGGACCTCTATAGTTATGCTAGGATTATTTTTTATGATTACTACCAAATCAACTTTGTTTCTTTCTTTACTAGGATATCTAAGGTAATACATCTAACTAACTTAACATATTTGAAAAAATGAGTTAATATTGGCCATTTGTTTTTAAAATTATTATGGTGATATTCTCATATTTCATATTTAATTTTTTTTTAAATTAATTGGTATTAACTTTTAAATTAATATTCTAAAATTATTATGATGATGACTATTTAAATATTGAGGTATTTATTTTATATTTCAAAATCATTTTTTTAAAAATTAAATCATTTATGTCACATTTAAATAATTCTATAATTTATTACATCATTCGGTCTTGAACCCCTGATTCAACTTATGAACCTCAAACTTTCCCTTTGTCGGTTCAATGTCTAATTTTCAAAACATTGGTTATACCTCTACTTGTTTACATATTTTCAAGCACATCACATAGATATATAATTAGATAGGTGTGCAAGCTCTTATAACTTCACTTGAATGCAGATATAATATAGTCTTCCATTCAATTTAAATTTCTCCTCTTTTTGTCTTTTTCACATATATTTTGAAACACAAGTATAGCAACATCAACAATTTTGACATATATAAATATTATCAATGTGTTGTAGAAGTCTATAAATGTTAGATATATGATGAATGGTAAAATTTGCAAAATAAATTAATATACATCTTTCAATAGTCAAAATTTATAAAATTATTTATACACACTATTCAAAATAATATTTTATAAGTTTTTTTTATTCTATATAAATTTTTTATGTTTAGTATAATCATTAAAAATATAAAAAAATGAATTATTACATAAAATATCATGTGAAAAATAATTTTTTATTTAATTATGACTAATATAATCCATTCAACAACACTTAAAAAAATTTAAAAAAAAATTTAAAACAAATAATAAACCAAAAATAATTTAGTTTTTTTTTTAAATTCCAAACAAATAATAAACCAAAAATAATTTAGTTTTAAATTATAAAGTCTTCAAAACCTTCAATTAAAGCAAATAAAAGTAACCAAGCAGATAAAATAGTACAAACAGAAAACACAGGAGACAAAAGATTTTTACATGATTCGGCCAATCGCAAAACTGGCTTACGTCCACGCCTAATCACCCTTGAGTAGGAATTGCACTAATTAGATANTGATAAAAGGTAAAATTTGCAAAATAAATTAATATACATCTTTCAATAGTCAAAATTTATAAAATTATTTATGCACACTATTCAAAATAATATTTTATAAGTTTTTTTTTATTCTATATAATTTTTTTATGTTTAATATAATCATTAAAAATATAAAAAAAATGAATTATAACATAAAATATCATGTGAAAATTAATTTTTTATTTAACTATGACTAATATAATCCATTTAACAACACTTTAAAAAATTAAAAAAAAAATTTTAAAAAAATAATAAACCAAAAATAATTTAGGTTTTTTTTTAAATTCCAAACAAATAATAAACCAAAAATTCATTAATAAGTAAAATTAAAGTAGGTATTATGGTCAAAATAGCTTACCCCAAGCTTGACATTTCTTAATATTGTAGAAAACTTAAATTATAAAGTCTTCAAAACCTTCAATTAAAGCAAATAAAAGTAACCAAGTAGATAAAATAATACAAACAGTCACATGAGACAAAAGATTTTTACATGATTCGGCCAACCGCATTCGGCCAACCGCAAAACCGGCTTACGTCCACGCCTAATCACCCTTGAGTAGGAATTGCACTAATATGGTAAAATTACAACCAATCTCCCCTACTCTCCTACACCAGACAAGTACAAACCCAAACATTTTGCTCTCCTATATCGGGCAAGCACAACTCCAAACACCAAGCTTTCCAACACGGAATATAATGAGATAATAAAATAGGAGATAATATAAAAATATTACAAACAACTAATCTCACGTACTCTTAAATTTAAAAAGATTTTCACTCAACCCAAGCCAAAATTAATCAACAAGACAGATATAATAAGAGCTCAAGTTGATATGTGAATGTTTAAGTGAGTGCTTATATGAAATGCATAATAAAACAAACACAAAACAATTGAAACAAAAATGTAATCTTTCCAACACAAAAAATGTTAAGAGCTTGCTNAAGTACAAACCCAAACATTTTGCTCTCCTATATCGGGCAAGCACAACTCCAAACACCAAGCTTTCCAACACCAGGTAAGCTTTACCCCAAATATAATGAAATAATAAAAATAGGAAATAATATAAAAAATATTACAATCAACTAATCTCACGTACTCTTAAATTTAAAAAGATTTTCACTCAACCCAAGCTAATGTTAATCAACAAGACAGATATAATAAGAGCTCAAGTTGATATGTGAAGGTTTATGTGAGTGCTTATATGAAATGCATAATAAAACAAACACACAGCAATTGAAACAAAAATGTAATCTTTCCAACACAAAAAATGTTAAGAGCTTGCACGTTTAAAATTGATTAATCAATCATGCAATATTCTTAATTAGAATTTGAAACTCACTTGGCAAGCCAAAGAAGAATCTTTTGAATCACTTATTATATTATATATGTTGCAAACTTTCCAACCACTAAGAATGAAGAAATAATTGAAAAATAAAAGATTGATGTGAGATTGAAGAACAATCAATTGAAAGAAATTTCTCCAAGAAAATCTCCTCCCAATCAAAATATTTTCAAAAGAAAGAAGAAAACAAAATCTGATTTTTGCACACAAAAGCTTCAAACCTTTCTCCAACCAAACAAGTTTTTTTTTAAGAGGACTTATGATTGTTGGCCAAAGGTACAAGACAATAAAAATGCACTAAGGAATATTAATCAAAAGCACTCTACCTCCTTTAAGAAAATCAGCCAACACAAAGACCTCTGGAGGGAGATGAGCAAGGAAAGAATCTGAAATGATTCAAGAAAAGGTAAACTTTAGCCAAACTTATTTGGTAGATGATTTGAATTTATTTTAGAGCCTTAATGTGGCCTGAAATTTATCCAAAGGTAGCTTCAAAGTAGTAAAACACAATGGANGCCAAACTTATTTGGTAGATGATTTGAATTTATTTTAGAGCCTTAATGTGGCCTGAAATTTATCCAAAGGTATTTTCATAGTAGTAAAACACAATGGGAAACAAAATAAATAAAATAAAATGCAAATTTTAGGCCATGTCTTGCATGGGTGTGTTTGACTAAGCCCACTTTTAACTTCATGTGCTTAATTTCAAGGGATAAGTCATTTGAATGAAGTAGAATGAAATTAGGAAATCAGCCCAAACATGGTGAAATTCCAATCATAAATAGCTGCAGAATTTAAACGAATTAATTTACATGATTTGGTTAAAAAAAATGAAAAAAACTAAAAAATTCTCAAAGATTTAATACACATAGATAAGTGTTTTACAACATAATATGCAAAAGTTAGGCCAAAATAAAGAAAGTAAACAAAATTGTAAAATTTCGCTCTTATGTCTACCAATAAAAAATATTTGATGCTAGTCTCCTTGATTTGTAGGCCTCAACTTATTTAAAAGAATTTAATAAATTGATAATAGTCTTGCTTTAAAGATATTTTGTTGTCTATCAGCCTACTAACTATTGTCATTTGATTGTTTAGATTCTCCTCTTATAAGGTTAATAACCACGTCAACTCACCACTAATGTTTGTCATCAACCATCGTCTACTAATATGATGTTTACAAGCCACTATGTCTAATGCAGGTCTTTTAACTTGTTATTTTCTCCTACTATCAAATAAACAATAATGTTGACTATCCACAATCATCTCATGTTAACTTAGACATCACATTACTCCTCTACCACCATCATTAGGGATATATATCAAAGTTCAAACATATTATGATATATTAATAATTTACTTTTAATTATGGTAAGGAATATATTGTTTAACCATAGACTCACAAACTGATATAGCTTCGTGGTTCTTCCTTTTCAAAAGGTTTTCTTTAAAAAAAATAGTCTATCTCGTAAGACCTACTTTCAACTTATCAACGTGCGTATATAAATCCTATTCGACACTAAGACATTAAACTATCCATATATTACTAGGACTATTTCAGCATATAACAAGTAACTCATTTAAGAAATCAAAAATAAGTATAGGAAATAAAAGAAGCCAGATATGCACTTAGTTCCCAAAAATAAAGTTACCAAGTATATTTTATATATACTTTATTTTCTCTTAATTAAATTAATATCTTTATTAAGAAGTTTGGCTTCACATACAAAGCTCCTCACAATCAGAAGGTAGAAAAAATTTCCTACCATAAATAGTTGGGATAAAAAGATTTTTGACAAAGCTTAAATACTAGAAGTCATGATCATGATTTTTTTCTTTTTTTCGGAAAAGATGATTCTGAAAGATAATATGTATGATTTAAAACCGGGACCTCTTGATTGGAGACTACAATCTCAACCACCTTGTCGTAAATAAGTATATTATGATGATGATTTTGCGAGTCATACATTAAGCAGTTCATTAAGGGCCCATTTGGGGCAGCTTATAAGTGCAAACGTCGTCTCACCGTTTGGAAAATACGTTTCGACAGCTTATCAGAAAACACGGTTGGGTTATTACACAAAACGCAGGCCATGGGTCAAACCTCACAGGCTACCCGCGGGCCTCGTTTCATGATAAGCACAAGTTGCTCCAAACGTATCCTAAATTTTCTTGCACCTCGGCGCATCTTCAACTAATGTAAAGAGAAATACTCTTAAAATTGNTTATTGGCGGTAGCATCCTGGTGTTTGGTGATATTTTTGGTGTTATTCCTCTACGAGTTTCTGAGATACTTCGTCTTAATCCTAGTCGAACTATGCAACCTCTCCACTCCTTACAACAAGACATCTCCCAATATAAGTCAAAGCACCTTATGTTTTCTAGTTAATGTTTTGAGGTATACTTATACCTTTTTCCTTTTGAGTGAGTTGTATATCTCGTGAGTGGGTTCTTTGCACCCACTCATTAAACGCATTGTATCTCTTTTTTCCTTTCATCAACAAATGTACCTTCGGGCTGAATTTTGTCTATTTCAATAGGTAAGTTATATCACATGCTGAATTTTGTCTGCCAAAAAAATGGCTTGATAGAAATGCAAGTTNATTTTTTTATGTTTAATATAATCATTAAAAATATAAAAAAAATGAATTATAACATAAAATATCATGTGAAAAATAATTTTTTATTTGACTATGACTAATATAATCCATTCAACAACACTTAAAAAAATAAAAAATAAAAATTTAAAACAAATAATAAACCAAAAATAATTTAGTTTTTTTTTTTAATTCCAAACAAATAATAAACCAAAAATTCATTAATAAGCAAAATTAAAGTAGGTATTATGGTCAAAATAGCTTACCCCAAGCTTGACATTTCTTAATATTGTAGAAAACTTAAATTATAAAGTCTTCAAATCATTCAATTAAAGCAAATAAAAGTAACCAAGCAGATAAAATAGTACAAACAGAAAACACATGAGACAAAATATTTTTACATGATTCGGCCAACCACAAAACCGGCTTACGTCCACGCCTAATCACCCTTGAGTAGGAATTTCACTAATTAGATAAAAATTACAACCAATCTCCCCTACTTTCCTACACCAGACAAGTACAAACCCAAACATTTTGCTCTCCTATATCGGGCAAGCACAACTCCAAACACCAAGCTTTCCAACACCGGGTAAGCTTTACCCCAAATATAATGAGATAATAAAATAGGAAATAATATAAAAATATTACAATCAACTAATCTCACGTACTCTTAAATTTAAAAAGGTTTTCACTCAACCCAAGCTAAAATTAATCAACAAGACATATATAATAAGAGCTCAAGTTGATATGTGAAGGTTTATGTGAGTGCTTATATGAAATGCATAATAAAACAAACACATAATAATTGAAACAAAAATGTAATCTTTCCAACACAAAAAATGTTAATCAATCATGCAATATTCTTAATTACAATTTGAAACTCACTTGGCAAGCCAAAGAAGAAACTTTTAAATCACTCATTATATTATATATGTTGCAAACTTTCCAACCACCAAGATAAGAATGAAGAAATAATTGAAAAATAAAATGAGATTGAAGAACAATCAATTTAAAGAAATTTCCCCTAGAAATCTCCTCCCAATCAAAATATTGTCAAAAGGAAGAAGAAAACAAAATCAGATTTTTGCACACAAAAGCTTCAAACCTTTCTCCAACCAAACAAGTTTTTTTGTAAGAGGACTTATGATTGTTGGCCAAAGGTACAAGACAAGAAAAACGCACTAAGGAATATTAACCAAAAGCACTCTACCTCCTTTAAGAAAGTCAGCCAACACAAAGACCTTTGGAGGGAGATGAGCAAGGAAAGAATATGAAATGACTCAAGAAAAGGTAAACTTTAGCCAAACTTATTTTGTAGATGATTTGAATTTATTTTAGAGCCTTAAAATGGCCTGAAATTTATCCAAAGGTATCTTAATAGTAGTAAAACACAATGGGAAACAAAATAAATAAAATAAAATGCAAATTTTAGGCCATGTCTTGCATGGGTGTGTTTGACTGAGCCTACTTTTAACTGTCATGTGCTTAATTTCAAGGGATAAGTCATTTGAATGAAGTAGAATGAAATTAGGAAAGTTTCTAAGAGAATTTGTGCACTCAAGGCTTGATTTAATCAGCCCAAACATGGTGAAATTCGGATCATAAATAGCTGCATAATTTAAACGAATTAATTTACATGATTTGGTTCAAAAATAAAAATAAAAATAAAATAGGAAAAATTTTTTNATGGAAAACAAAATAAATAAAATAAAATGCAAATTTTAGGCCATGTCTTGCATGGGTGTGTTTGACTAAGCCTACTTTTAACTGTCATGTGCTTAATTTCAAGGGATAAGTTGTGGGAATGAAGTAGAATGAAATTAGGAAAGTTTCTAAGAGAATTTTTGCACTCAAGGCATGATTTAATCAGCCCAAACATGGTGAAATTCCGATCATAAATAGCTGCAGAATTTAAAAGAATTAATTTACATGATTTGGTTAAAAAAAAGGAAAAAAATTCTCAAAGATTTAATACACATAGATAAGTGTTTTACAACATAATATGCAAAAGTTAGGCCAAAATAAAGAAAGTAAAAAAAAAAATTGTAAAATTTCGCTCTTACGTAGGCTCTAAATTTGGATAGATTTTACAAAATTTGGTTAAAAAAATAGTAAAAATCAAATATGAAAAAACATAAATAAATTCCAAAATATTTAATACACTTAAATAAGTACTTAGACCAACATAATATGCAAAAATTTTTGCCAAAACAATAAGAAAAAATTGTTATAGAAAAACATATGAAACCTTATAATAATTTCATAGTTGATCAAATTAGTTTAACTAGAACACAAGTGTATATATTATACACATGTTTAAGTGAAACTTAATAAAAATTTTGTGAGATTTCTTTTTCGAATTTTTCTTAATCACTTATAAATAATTTCCCATAATTTATTAAGTGAAAAACATTCATTGTGTTAAAATATGTAAAACAATACTTTTAGAATATTTATGAAAGAGAAAATGTTACCTATTTTTGTTTTTCAAATTAAGCATAACATTAAAAACCATTCAAGAAATCATTTTATAAGTAATGTTAATGTATTACATCCCAAAAAATGAGCTAAAAAGATGGTCATGGTGTGGAGATATAAACTTTTATCATGGAATAGTTATTTTCAGATTATTTAGAAGAGAGAAAATATTTCCCAATATTATATTAAAATTAAGCATAACACTGAAAATTTCTTCAATTTATCATTTTAAAAATAATGTTAATGTCTTACATACCATAAATGAGATGAAAATATGATTGTGGTGTGAAGATATAGACTTTTTATGTAAAATAATTTTCTTAATTATTTTATAGAATAAATACTATTTAAGATTATATTTAAAAATTATGTTATCAAGATATTCAATAAGGGAGTCATTCAAGCTAAATGAGTGATATAATGCAAGTGATATGAGTGTCTTAATGTTATTGAGCTCTTATTTATCTAATTATTTGTATGTCGTACTCATACTCTAAGAACTTCTTCAAACTATCCAATTCAAATGATTTTGACTCCACAAGCTTGATTGTGCTTCCCAGATTTGAATATTTCCCGAAACACTTAGGTGTAACACATTAGTATCATCTAACATCTATTTGTTATCATTAAAACACATTTAGAGTATGATTAGGCTCATAGAGTCAACAATTTTCTCTTCTCTTCCTCTCTTTTTACCCATTTCTCTCCAAAATGGCTTCATGTTAAGCATTGTGAAAACAATTATTTTGTAATGGGCAAGTATGTTTTATATTAATTTTAATATACATGAAAAAATTAATATAGATGTAATGGTAGTTTTAAAATCTATTTTATATTTAATTATAATGTTACAAAAAATCTCTTGCATGTACTCAAATATACTACTCTAAAGCTTATAATGTTAGATTATCAATGTATCTTGGTCTATAAAATTCTCATTGATAGTTATTAGGCATCCATCATTATCTAATGTCTACCAATAAAAAAAATTTGATGCTAGTCTTATTGATTTCTAGGCCTCAAGTTATTTAAAAGAATTTAATAAATCGATAATAGTCTTACTTTAAAGATATTTTGTTGTCTATCAGCTTACTAATTGTTGTCATTTGATTGTTTGGATTCTCCTCTTATAAGGTTAATAACCACATCAACTCATCACTAATGTTTGTCATCAACCATGGTCTACTAATATGATGTTTACAAGCCACTATGTCTAATGCAGGTCTTTTAACTTGTTATTTTCTCCTACTATCAAATAAACAATAATGTTGACTATCCACAATCATCTCATGTTAACTTAGACATCACATTACTCCTCTACCACCATCATTAGGGATATATGTCAAAGTTGAAACATATTATGATATATTAATAATTTACTCTTAATTATGGTAAGGAATATATTGTTTAACCATAGACTCACAAACTGATATAGCTTCGTGGTTTTTCCTTTTCAAAAGGTTTTCTTTTAAAAAAATTTGTCTATCTCGTAAGACCTACTTTCAACTAATCAACGTGCGTACGAGAATCTTATTCGACACTAAGACATTAAACTATCCATATATTACTATGACTATTTCAACATATAACAAGTAACTCATTTAAGAAATTAAAAATAAGTATAGGAAATAAAAGAAGCCAGACATGCACTTAGTTCCCAAAAATAAAGTTACCAAATATATTTTATATATTCTTTATTTTCTCTTAAATAAATTAATATCTTTATTAAGAAGTTTGGCTTCACATACAAAGCTCCTCACAATCAGAAAGTAGAAAAAATTCCTACCATAAATGGTTGGGATAAAAAGATTTTTGACAAAGCTTAAATACTAGAAGTCATGATGATGATTTTTTTTCTTTTTTTCGGTAAAGATGATTCTGAAAGATAATATGTATGATTTAAAACCGCGATCTCATAATTGGAGACTACAATCTCAACCACCTTGTCATACATAAGTATACTGTGATGATGATTTTGCGAGCCATACATTAAGCAGTTCATTAAGGGCCCATTTGGGGCAGCTTATAAGTGCAAACGTCGTCTCACCGTTTGGAAAATACGTTTCGGCAGCTTATCTAAAAACGCGGTTAGGTTATTACACAAAACGCAGGCCGTGAGTCAAACCTCACAGGCCACCCGCGGGCCTCGTTTCAGGATAATCACAAGTTTCTCCAAACGCACCCTAAATTTTCTTGCACCTCCGCGCATCTTCAACTAATGTAAAGAGAAATACTCTTAAAACTGTCATGTTTTGAAACAATAAGGAAAAGAAAAAGGTGATCTCTTTTCTCCGTGATCTAACTCTACATCAACCTTGAAATTAATGAGCAAATGACAGCTCTCATGCATACTTTGTATAAGGAGACAGCACACAAGCGGACAAAGCACCTGTTTTATAGTGATGGCCCCACGTAAAGTAGGCTCCCTTTAATTGCCAAAGAATCATCAAAAGTTACAAATCTTATTATTGATTTGGACAATGGATTGGAGATGCTGCACACCCAGCCCTGCACATAAATGAGTGGACCATTTGATCATTATTCAGGTGAGATTGTGATGTCAGCTGTTTTGGATTTATGATTATTGCTTCTCTTTTTCCTCTGTTTGTCCTCCTCAATGGCTGCTGCTTGGATATAGTTCAAAAATGAATGCTGCATTAGACCAGACGTTGGAAAATGGAAGAACAAGAAGAAGAAGTGATTAGGGGTTAGGGTTAAGCTCTCACAGAAAATATATACTTCATATTAATTAGCATAAATTTTGTTTTTTCTTACATTAATGTTTTATAACAATCTCGTGACCTAGAATACTTAAGATATTTTGTATCTTACAGCATAAGAGATTCCTACTTTATTATGAGTTTTTAATAATATAAAGATGTACATGCATACCGCTTAATTCTTAAGTATTTACATATCTAATGCATATTGTCATGAATAAAAAGTCTCACATCGGTTAGATGTAGGGCAGAAAAGCAGTATTTAAGTCCTGAGCTGCCCACCACCCCTAGAGCTCTTTTAGGAGGTGACATGTGGTATCAGAGCAGATTACTGTTTGTCAGGTCTGTGGACTCTCCATGGTCCAGTGAGACCCTCGGTGGAGCCGATCCGTGATAAAAGCGTAACGTGATTGGGTGGAGGAGAATGTCATGGACAAAAAGTTCTACATCGACTAGATGTAAGACCGAAAAGCAATATTTAAGTCCTGGGCTACCCACCACCCCTAAGAGCTCTTTTGGGAGGTGACAATATGCTTCAATTTTTGCATATGTGCCACTATATCTATACATGAAAATGTGTATTTCACTTTAAAAATTAATATAATGGTGTTTTACAATATGATATGAATGAATTGGGTGGTAAAAATATAAAAGTGGAGTTTAGCTGAAATTTGAAGAGACAAAAATAAAAAAATACTTGTCAATCAGCATCCACAAAAATCTAGATGCCATCTAAAATGCTAGCCCTGTTGGCCTATTTATGTTCGATCTTTCTTTTGGATAAGGGGGATGAATTCTTGATTCATGATATGCACTAGAAAGGGCTAAACAAATTATATCACAAAGAACCTTTAGTATTTGTTCTGATTCTTTTTTGATGCGATGGATTTCCTTTATATGTTTAAAGGGATAGTATTGTTGTCCATTTTCAATCCACTGACTATAGGATTTAGCACTAGATTCTAAATGGATATAAAATATCAAAGAAAAGATGCATATTTGGCAAGGAAATATTAGATTTATTCAATCTGTTATGGAAAATGGTCTTAATTAGATAGAAATCAAGCTAATTCAACTTAGCGCTAGCTTTTTTTTCGGTATGATTCGAGCATGTAACCTTATAGTAGGGATGGAAATGTTCAAGCACAAGATCACCATCTCAGATCATTTTCAGAGCCCCTTATGCCTTAGTTTCATGCATAACTCCATCAAGTTTTGATCTACACTTCTTAGCTAAAATCTATATTGTTTTTCTAACTTGTCAAAGTCATTTATGGCCTCTATTTCATTCCATTTTTTAAGTGTTTTTTCGTTGATAATGGTGTGATGCACATCTTTTTTTTTCTATCAAAAGAAAGTTAAATTGCTAGATCTACTTATATTCTTACTTTATATAATCTACATGACAATAATCACTCAAAATACCAATGAGGGGAATCATATTCAAAATACCAATGAGGGGAATCATAACCAATAAGAGAAATTAACTCCACTAATTATTGAGGTCGCCTCACTTAACTTTCCATAGTTATCATTTCTTGAAGTAGTAGTATGCATATTTTGCTTTTTGGTAGAATAAGGTACCTATAAATAACTTTAAATAACGAGCTTCCTTTGAATCATCATTATATAATATATATAATATAATAATCTACTTGTTAATAATGATCGAACATTGGTTCAATCATTATAACCATTATTTGTGAGATTTTAGCTTGTGTTTTTAATATTCTAAAATAAATACCTAAAGTTTATTCCTTTTACAAAAATTAACTTCAAATCTGTGATTTTATTGTCTATATGTTCTACCTTGTTGTTGGCTTCCATCATTAATATTATAATGAGATGATTAATTTACCTTCTTTTTTCTATATCATTCGAAATTTATCTCTTATTACACTTTTATCATTTAACATTCCATGTATTCAACTTTAGAAAAACGCAAACGAAGGCCTTTAGACATCAACTACTTTTAATACTAGATAAAGTCATGTTTAATTTGTATCATAGGGGATCTCAACCTAATTATTAGTATTTGACTTCACATTATGAGTGTGAACCATATGTTGATTATGATCAAGTTGTAGTTTTAATGAGCTATTGCTTTCTAAGAGAGTCTGGCTCTACTAGATTTGAAGAAATGGTCTTTGATGCAACTAGAGTTCAGTTTGTTAAATAAGTGATGCAACTAGAGTTCAGTTTGTTAAATAAGTGGATCGAGAATAGCCACTAAATAAATAAGTTCAAAATTCATATAAATCANTCATATTAGTTAACATAAATTTTGTTTTTTCTTACATTAATGTTTTATAACAATCTCGTGACCAAGAAAACTTAAGATATTTTGTATCTTACAGCATAAGAGATTCCTACTTTATTATGAGCTTTTAATAATATAAAGATGTACATACATACCGCTTAATTCTTAAGTATTTACATATCTAATGCTTATTGTCATAGATAAAAAGTCCCACATCGGTTAGGTGTAGGACAGAAAAACAATATTTTAGTCACGGGTTGCCCACCACCCCTAAGAGCTTTTTTGGGAGGTAACAAGTGGTATCAGAGCAAATTACTGTCTGTCATGTGTATGAACTCTCCATGGTCCAGTGAGACCCTCGATGGAGCCGATTCGTGACTAGGGCGTCACATGATTGGGTGGAGAATAATGTCATGGACAAAAAGTTCCACATCGGCTAGATGTAGGGCCGAAAAATAGTATTTAAGTTTTGGGCTGCCCACCACCCCTAAGAACTCTTTTGGGAGATGACAATATGCTTCAATTTTTGCATATGTGCCACTATATCTATACATGAAAATGTGTGTTTCACTTTAAAAATTAATATAATGGTGTTTTGCAATATGATATGAATGAATTGGGTGGTAAAAATATAAAAGTGGAGTTTAGCTGAAATTTGAAGAGACAAAAATAAAAAAAAAATACTTGTCAATCAACATCCACAAAAATCTAGATGCCATCTACTATGCTAGCCCTGTTGGCCTATTTATGTTGAATCTTTCTTTTGGATAAAGGGGATGAATTCTTGATTCATGATATGCACTAGAAAGGGTTAAACAATTTATATCACAAAGTACCTTTAGTATTTGTTCTAATTCTTTTTTGATGCGATGGATTTCCTTTTTATGTTTAAAGGGATAGTATTGTTGTCCATTTTCAATCCACTGACTATAGGTTTTAGCACTAGATTCTAAATGGGTGTAAAATATCAAAGAAAAGATGCAGATTTGGCAAGGAAATGTTAGATTTATTCAATCTGTTATGAAAAATGGTCTTAATTAGATAGAAATCAAGCTAATTCAACTTAACGCAAGCTTTTTTTCCGGTATGATTCGAGCATGTAACCTTTTAGTAGGGATGGAAATGTGCAAGCACAAGATCACCATCTTTGATCATTTTCAGAGCCCCTTATGCCGTATTTTCATGCATAACTCCATCAAGTTTTGATCTACACTTCTTAGCTAAAATCTATATTTTTTTCTAATTTGTCAAACTCATTTATGGCCTCTATTTCATTCCATTTTTTAAGTGTTTTTTCGTTGATAATGGTGTGATTCACATCTTTTTTTTTCTATCAAAAGAAACTTAAATTGCTAGATCTACTTATATTCTTACTTTATATAATCTACATAGCAATAATCACTCAAAATACCAATGAGGGGAATCATATTCAAAATACCAATGAGGGGAATCATAACCAATAAGAGAAATTAACTCCACTTATTATTGAGGTTTCCTCACTTAACTTTCCATAGTTATCATTTCTTGAAGTAGTAGTATGCATATTTTTGCTTTTTGGTAGAATAAGGTACCTATAAATAACTTTAAATAACGAGCTTCCTTTGAATCATCATTATATAATATATAATATAATAATCTACTTGTTAATAATGATCGAACATTGGTTCAATCATTATAACCATTATTTGTGAGATTTTAGCTTGTGTTTCTAATATTCTAAAATAAATGCCTAAAGTTTATTCCTTTTACAAAAATTAACTTCAAAACTGTGAATTTATTGTCTATCTGTTCTACCTTGTTGTTGGCTTCCATCATTAATATTATAATGAGATGATTAATCTACCCTCTTTTTTTCTATATCATTCANAATAAAGCTATCCGAGATGGGTCCTTAAACTATTAAATGTGTGAGGTCTTTTAGTCTCATTTTTCAAAAATCAAAATAATATTTTAAAAAAATAAAAATTATATGTGTATTAAATTGAACATTATCTTCCAAATGAACCATCAAAGTGGCCGACAATCTCACTTAACTTTAATATAGTTTTCGACTCTTCTTATGATATGGACATAGGTTAAGAAGGGCATGTCCCTGTTTGTCAATAATAGCATGGGTTTCATAAGACAAACATCGAAAAACTACTTGACTAGTGTCATAGGAGTACGAACCTTTTCTACCTCAAAAACCTCACAAAACTTTATTTGTTTTATTTTTTCTATAATAGGATTTTATAACTTTTCATATTTGCAAATGAAATCTTAGCGATTTAGTAAATAACAACTTCTCGTGTTAGTAAAATTTTGACCTTTCCTCATGAGGGTTGATACGCGAACTCAAAATCCATATATTACTCGTTCAACACATATACTTACATGATTGACTAACTTGCCTCGCATCAATTTTAGCCATCAGATAGTGGAATAGCCTTTTGAAAAGTTGAAAAATGATATATTTGTTGTTTATGTGTGTGTTGGCATATAGTTAATGGCCAAGGTTATATCAAGTCTAGTTATGATGAGAAATTATAATGATATAGTGAGTTGTCAGTACTAAGTTGACTCATTATAGTCTTGTTGGGAGGGAGCTTCAAGTTCGAGATTTGAAGAGTGGTTACTTGCAATGAACCATACCAGGTTGTTGAAGAAGAGATGAGATGTTGGAATTTTGATTTCAATAGATAGCCTTGAGAATTTTGTTGAATATGAGATCTGAGAAAAATATTAATCTCACTAAGTTATGTTAATTGAATTGTTTTCTGTGGTCTTGAAGCATGTTGGAGATGTAAGCAGGATCATTGTTGGTTATTAGAATATTATCAACATAAACCAATAGATGTATATAGGTAGATTTGTGTTGGTATATCGGTAGATAAGGGTTAGCAGTGCTCAATTTGAATCATTTGCCTTTAAGATGGGTGGAGAAGGTAGAATACCATTGTCTCAGTGCTTGTTTAAGGGTCCGTTTGGGGCAGCTTATTTGGTGGGGTGGCATTTTAAAAACACACCTGGCCTTTTTGGGTAAACTGTGTTTTGGCAGCTTATGCACTTTCAAAACGCATCACACCGCATCTATCTAGGTGCAGTGACAGCTTATTGGTAGCGATCTAGCTTTTCTAAAAAAATAAGAAGTTGTAATAACCACTGCACCTAGCTTATCAGTAGATTTTTTCACTCAGCTTATCAACAGATTATTCAATAAGCTACAGCTACCCCAAACAGACCCTAAGTCCATAGATAACCTTTTAAAGGAGGTAAACATGGTTGGGATGATGTTCTGCATCTATCTTCTAATGGTGATGAAAAGAACCTATAAGCAGAATTTAAATAACAGGTAGCTTGGCAATTGGACTGATGGTTTCTTTGTAAAGAATTTTATCTTATTGTTTAAACCCTTATGCAACTAACTAAACTTTATATTTTACATCAAACCCGTTAAGATGAAATTTTGTTAGGTAGATCCATTTACAACAAATTTCAGTTTGACTTGGGGGAGGAGGCATAAGAGCCGATGTAACTTATTTTTGTAAGGCTTGAAACTCACTTGACATAGGTTGTCACTAATGAATATGTCTAGCAGTTGAGTATAGCATATAGAGTATGATTCTTGAGAGATATGAGTGTTAGGATCTAATATTTATGTTATTTTAAGTGAACTCGTATGAGATCTTGTTATCATGGAGTGTTTGAGAGTTTGTGGTGGTTAATGAATGGTAATTAAGGTGAAGATGATGAGTAAGCTTGTGATTAAGGGACCTTTTGGGGCAGCTTAATGAGTGAGGTGGAGTTTTGAAAACGTCGCTATTGTGTTTGAATTCGATGTTCGCCTCTGATTATCTCCGCTGCTCCAAATCACGATTACGGAATTCCTTAATCCCTGCCAAAGCGGGATGGAGGCCACATCCCGCGTATTCTTATCGCGTTAGGGTAAAGAATTTTGGAGGTGCCCTTCTCATCTCTCCCTCGTCCTCACCCTCTTGATCTCTCTTTTGCTCCTCGCTCTCGCTGAGATCAGCACATATTACGACCTCCCACTCTCGCCCTTCTCGATCTTTCTTCCTCGCCCTCCCCAATCTTTCTTCCTCGCCCTCCCCAATCTTTCTTCTGCTCATGTCTCGTCTCATACGAGTATGTATTCGACCCTCACATTACTCTTTGCTTGGGAATACAAGAATAACTACTATTAAGCAATTGGTTTTTTGCATCACTTATTTTATTTTGGATCGACTTATTTTATTTTGGCTCGGGTTGCAAATAAAATGGGCAGATGTAACTGCATATGAATTCAAATGTAGTTACATACAATATATATTGAGGCATTTACATACATACCAGTCAAATCTTATGTGTTATTTCAATTCTTTGCTATTGGTCTAAAATGTGAGCCATATGTTAGATCCTAAATGAGCATTCTTGTTACCTGGTTTTTAGTAGGTTTGGATATGGGCAGAAAGATAGATTTTGTGTTTTTATGCATCTTGAAATATTTTATGTTTGTTTTCGGTAGGTTGAGATTGAGGCATTTACATACATACAAACCACTCAATTCTTTTGTGTTTGCTTTGTACAGTTCCTGAGGCTGAGATTACTGAAGTTTCTTCTTATTTTTGGTTTTAAAATCTGAAGCTCCACATGGATATTCCATTCAGTTTACCACAATACATTTAGTTTTTATGGAAGATTGACATACATGCCACTCAGTTCCTATGTCTTTATATGCTTGGAAAAGTGATGTAAAAAGTATATTTCACATATTTTTGGCATCAGGCAGACTTTTGGGATTTATGAAATCAAGTTATCATGTTGCTTTATCTATTGGGATTTGCTACTTGTGCAAATTTTTGGGATTTGCTACTTGTGTAGATTTTTTTGGATTTGCTGATTGTTGATCATGTTGCTTTATCAATTCGATGAATATTGCTTTTAAGGAATAGCTTTTGGGATTTCCTCTATAATATTCTTATGCCTCTTAGCTTCATATATCTTTGCTTGGGAGTAGTTTGGTTGGCCTTTGAAAGCATTATAGTGCTATGTAAGAAGCACATATTTCTTCTCATAGCTTCATATATGTTTGCTTGGGAGTTTTTTGGTTGGCAGTTGAGAGCATTATAGTACTATGTTAGAATTATAGTGCTATGTGAGAATTATAGTGCTATGGAAATCTATTTTTTGGTTCATAGATATGTAATCTTTCAGATTTGGTTAATAAAATTTCTGTTGGTTTCCTTCTGTGGATGTAGGTCACTGGCCGAACCACATAAATCTTTCGTGTATTTGTATTTTTCTTTATTCCTAAGTTGCAACGTTGTGGATATGATGTTGGTTATGGGTGTTTATTTCTGACTTGTTCTTTCTTGAAATTGTAAAGTATTTATTTTAAAATTTGTTTGGTTATGTGGATGAAGTTGGGCTGATTTTTGTAAGGATTTCAAAAGTACTTATTTTTATTTGTTCTCTATAGTTTTAACATGTCTAAGGCAACTGATGGGGGTTCATCTGCAAAGTGGGATAAAGAAGTAACAAATATTTTTTGTGATCTATGTACTAAAGAAATTGAACTGAGGAATATGCTAACCTCGTATTTTAATAAAAAATGTTGGCAAAATATAGCTCAGAGATTCAAAGAATTGACTGGTAGGGATTACAACAGGCTTAAATTCAAAAACAAATGGGACCAATTGAAGAAAGAATAGAAAATATGGAAAGAGCTGAAACGTGGCTATACCGAGTTAGGGTGGGATCCCATTAAAAGGACGATCGATGCTCCAGCTGAATGATGGGCTGAGAAATTACAAGTAATTTTCTAACTAATCCCGTAATTTTTTTTACTTCTCAATTTTATTAATTCTCAAATTGATTATAAACTAATCCCCTTAAATACAATGTTATAGGCATTACCAACAGCGAAGAAATATAGGCAGTGTAGAATTCAGCCAGAGTTCGAGGAAAAAATTGACATTTTGTTTAAGAGGGTTGTGGCGACTGGAAAGCACACATTCAACCGAAGTGAGTTGGGATTGTTGACCTCACTTTTGGTTGAGGTCTAGAAACTTCTTTAGTATCCTAGGTCTAGCCATAGGACTTTCCTATTGACTAGTCTTAGAAAACTAGAAAAGGTACCCCCACCATTAGAAATTCAAAACTCTTCTCTTTACTTAACTTGAAGTTCCACATATTAGTATTAACCTCTAGCATATAGTAGGTAAGATCATTATGAGAGAATTCAAGAAGAGTTCCTATAGGACTACTTGACCTTAGGATTGACCCTGAATATTAGTTTGGAGTTAGTGTACACGATATCCTCACAATATTCTGGCTAAAACCAATACATAAGATCTCAAAATGAGAGTTTTATTGATCCATGGTTCATTTAGAATGGATATCTATCCAATTCTATTTGAAATACTAATCTTGGGTCTTTTGCCCCAGACACCCCCAAATTACCTAACTGCCCTTA